>JZKD02S1838135.1:50813-61631 GCA_000966675.3 Picea glauca
GTTTCCTCGTATTTAGGTTCGTGATGAAAAACCTAGTTGTTCGGTCTCCAAATACATAAAAACATCCATTTTTATGAAGACCTCTCTATATCTTTGTGTTTGACGTTATTTTTCTATAGGATAAAAAAATATGTTATTGATGAGACTACATATACTGATAGACTCAACTATTTAGATTCCAAATATCTAGGTTCTTTTAAATTAATCCTATTTACTATTTTTAATTTATTTTTGGCTTCGCATATATCAAAATCCTAGAATACATACCTCTCTTATTTCTACTATAACTTTTTTTTCGACTTAACAATTTATAAAATGAGTTATATGTTGCACTAGAAGAGACAAATATCTATGATGTATAAAGGAAAAAAAATCTTTTGACCATGTTAAGACCCTCTTGGTCTGCACGAAAAAAAGACATTGCAATTTCGAGGATATATTAACATTCATAATCTAAAAAAATATAAAAATAATATTGTATATTTCCAAAAAATACATCGCACTAGAAAAACAGGTTCTCTACAATCATACAAATTTTTGGAATGAAATTTCATCGTTAAGGTATTCAACACCTGCATGAACAAAAACATATACCTTATATTTTGCTGGAAAAATAACATAACACTTTTAGAAAAAAAAATTAAAAAATTCATATAGCTATTCACAATTTCTATGAATAAAATTTGTATATTCGGAAAGCTAAATAAAGTTTCTTCATTTTAACATCTTACACCATATTCAAATCCATTGTAAAAGTACCTTGAATAATCCCTCAAGTTAACAGATTGTTGTTTCTCCATGTTTGCATTGGCACTAATGTGTCATGAGATACCACCATTAGCTTGCACATACCCAGTAGTGGACCACTTTAAGATGACCTTCCTCTTCATGGGATCTATATTTAATTACCCTCCACAAATCACATACCACAAATACATCAACCATTACTAAGAAAAATCACATTTCTTAACGTTTTCCAACATTTAATTCTTTTTTATAGTCTCTAACACCTATATGAGATGTGATATATATTCTTCCTAGGTAGATATATAAAACAATATATCATCTAAGAAAACTATTACAAAAAATTATAGAAAGGGATGTAATACATCATTCATTAAATTCATAAATGTAGCTGGTGAATCACTTGTTGAAGTACTTTCCATGTTACAACTGATATATCAAACCATCGATCCCATGTAGAGGGTATAAATTCTTGAGGGTGATGTTATTCATAGCTCTATATTCAATACAAATTCTCCAAGTCCCATCCTTCTTGGTTACTATAATGATAGGTGACCAACAAGGCGAGTTGCTTGATAAAACTACTTCTTGCTCCAATAGTTATTGTAATTATTTCTTCAATTCATCTATTTCTAGGATGGACTATTTGTACAACACAATGCTTGGCAATGGGTATTTAGGAGACAACTATGTCTCATGCTCTTTTCCCCTCTTAGGTTTTAACCTTTTAGTATTTTAGAACACGTCTTTGTATTCCTATATAATATCCTTCAACTAATGATTTTAATTGTTAGTACACCCCTTTAAAGATTCCTTTACTTTTATCAATTCATCTCCTAATTGATTGTCTCTTCAGAAAATAAATAGAATATTCATACTTGAACTTATTAGTTTCTTGGCATGATTAGAACTTACCAGAGACATCTTGGATTTACCTTTGTGTGTATTTATTATGAAGGACTTACCATCCTAGATTAGGTAATATTATTTTTCGATCCTCATGAAAGTTGCATATATCATGTACATGTAGGGGATTTTTGACATACCTTCTATAGCAACATCAAAACAAGGTTCGTTGGCCTAATAATCCAAATATGGTAGTGGTATATAAAAATTATGCACTATATAAGACCATTTTCAAAACCATTTTTCTTAAATATCATAATGGTGCTTGGCATCACCAAATCGCCATAATAATAATAATTTATTTCACGTACTAAATCAATCTCTAAGATTTTATCAAATAGACTTAGATCAATAATCACATAAAATATTTTCCATGGGGGGATTATTCACTTTTAAGGATTATAATACTATGTATTAAGGTTCAATGTTTTTCAATCTCATTCATTTAGCATTGTATGAATTGTTTTAAAATAAGAATCAATAACCATTCAACTTCTCATAAATGTAAAAGAATAAAGCACTAACCAACATGATTCTTGACTCATTATTCAATAATGCATAGTCACATAACATATGATAAACCTTTAATCAAAAAACATAATATAAGGAGGTTCTCCTCCATTCAATTTTCGATAACCCGAAGTATATGTCTCATAAAATAATATGGAAAGGGAAAGGAAATAAAGGATCTTCCTTCTTGAATCTAGCCATTTCTCTGCCCTAAGAAGAAATATGTTTTTCCTTCAAGAATAAATATTCATATCCATCACCTTTTTCTTTGATAATATACCCTCAATGCAATCAAATAACCCATTTGTTATGAACCAAATAAAAAATGCTCAAGGAATAATAATCCACTTTTATGGGGAACCTCCTTTTACAATGTATCGAATGCACAAGACAAGATGTTGATACAAATGAATCTAATTTATTATAAATATGAGATAAAAGTGAGCATGATGTAACCTACCACTAAGATTACCTAACCATAACTCATAAACTTATAATAAATGAGTGTTAGGGCATTAACATAGGGCCTTATGGGACTTAACATATCCCCCCCCCTCTTTTTAAAAATAGTTTTTTTCTCAAAGCTTGTGATTGAGGGTGTTTATTCATGAATTTCTCATTTTCTCATGTAGATTCCTCTGGAGGCATATTATTCCACTTGATTAGGTACTCCATAATGGTTCTATTCCAAACATATACGAAAAATTGATCTGTAAATTGTTCTAGTTCAAAAATCAATTTCCCTTCTTCATCTAATTCTTGATTTTTTGTCTGCACTGGCATAGTTTGTCCCAAAACCTTTCCTAGGAAACATACACAAAAGTCCTTATGAATGTGAGAAGAAGGAAAATATAATCGATACACCAATTTCCCAATCTTGTGAATAATTTTGTAAGGTCCATAACACTTTAGAGTTAATTTATTATTATTCTTTTGTTTGAGAGTATATTTCTTATAATGTTGTAGTCTCAAGAATACCCAATCACCCTCCTCAAATTTTATTTCATTTTGATGTTGATCTACTTGATTCTTAATCCTATTTTATTCCATTTGAAGGTTTTCCTTGATAATTATCAAATTATCTTTAGACTTCTCCATGTGTGACTCTACTTCTTGTACTTTGGATTGGTTTTGAAAAAAGTATGAGATACTAGGAGTTGGATATCCTTAAATGTGTTTGAATTGTGACATCTTAGTAGATGTGTGATAGTTGGTATTATACCACCATTCTTCTAGAGAAATCCAATTCACCAATTGAGATTTCTTCTCTGAATAATAACAATGTAGATAAAGCTCTGAACATTTTGGCATTCATAGTGATCTTCTTCCAACCACAAAGAAATGGAAGATGTAATGGAATAAAAACCTGATGCTTCTCCTATTCTAGAAAGGGCATCTACTGGCACAATGTCCTTCCCCATTTTTTAGATTATTTCAAAATCAAACCCTTTCATTTTTTCTATCCATTTTTGTTTCTCTTCTCATGACAATATTTTCTCAAAAAATTACTTTAGGCTATCATGGTCTATATTGACTTTAAAATGTCTCTCAATGAGATATTGTTTCCATTTCTTATTGCATATAAAATTACTTCCATTTATTTTCATATGTAGATGTTTCCAAGTCATTTCTCTTGAATTGTTTAGATTCAAAGGCCAATGATATCCCTTATTATGTCAATACTGCTCCAATTCCTTGTCTTGATGCATCACAAGGAATTGGTGTGCAAGAACTATATCAATTCTGGCTCTAGCACTACAACACCTCCATTGGTGGAGCTCCTCTCTAAACAATTCCAAACACAAATGGGTTTTAGTACCTCCCTCATGCCAGGTACACCCCCAACCCTATCTTACACACTTAGATAATGTTGTGAATAGTCATCCTTTACTCTAATCTCGTTCATATCATAAGAGACAAAATTCCCCTTCCCAAAGAAGATAGGCCAAAGAAAAAACAACATAGAAACCAAGAATCCTAATGGTAATCTATTTATTCACACTTGAGAAACCAAAAAAAATTCAATTCTAAATGGGATTACTCTGTAATCACCCTCCAACACCCTAAAGGTTATATATCTCCTTTATCATGTAGTCTTTCTTCCTTTCCAACAACTCCCCGTTAATCTCACACAAAAATGTTGTTTGAGATCATAAATGGGGTTTAGGAGAAATTAAGATTAGCACTACATTTACTTATCTCATATGATAGGAAATTTCTAAGTTAAACTCAACTCCCTTGGTCTTAAAACCCTAATTGGACTATCAAAACAAGAATTCATAATATAAGCTTTTATTTCCCATCTTTTTCCCTCATAAGGTAGTATGACAGTAGGTTGTGTTGTCCTCACTAAGAAAAAGTCTTTCCTTAAATTATGACTTCCACAACAACATTATTTTTCATTTGGGTTTCTCCCAACATATGACCTAGGTTAGTGTGCTTCCCAAGATCAACATATTGTAGCTCAACTTTTCTCAAAATATAACCATGGTAGTTTCCTAATGACCATATTCTTACTAATATATAAACAACACTAATTTCATTCCATATTACATGATCACTTAATGAACATAAAGATAGTATAACAATTCATCATTAAAACCAAGAAATCACATGTAACATGTCCTATCCCAAATCAATATATAACATTGTTCAAAGTAATCTCATTCCCTAAGAAAATAAAAGTGCATGATCAAGTGATATTGAACATAGTCCTCAAAATAATATCATAACATCAATAGCGTAATCATGTCTTATGATGTTTGTAATGATAAAAGAAGTCAAAAAAACGTAATTAGGTGAAAAATGTAAGTGTTATCCCCAAATCCTAGGGATAACTAAGGAGATGATGTCTCGAGGCCCTCGAGTTACATACATGTAGTACCAAGAGACAACTTTATTAGTAGTGTCCAATCGCACAAGCAAAGACCCACCTCACCACCACCGTTTCAGGTTCATCATGAGGGTATCCACCACATTAGTTAGCTTACGAAAGACATCGGATCTTGATCCATGAGGTACAAGTCAGTTATTATGCTGAGTGTCATTTAATTATTTGAGGAATTTGAGTTTGCTTCATTTTAAAGTACTTTTGATTATGTAACATCTTCTTGGAAATTATGCTCTTTTCCCCGTTTCACTTTGGTGGTTGACATTGTGCCCTAGTAAGTGGGTCACCCTTAGGCATAGTTTTTATATTGGGAGGTCCTATTTCCAAGTCATTTTCCCATTCCCGATCAATTTTTTAACTTTCCGCACTTCATCCCCTCATCTCCTTAGTTTTTTGTATTTTTCAGGTGTACTCACCCAAGAAGGGATTGTCCCTCATGTCATGGGAAGAAGGGATTGAAGGCCCAGAGTCTTGGAGATGGAAAAAGATAAAATCCAATCATGAACATTCTAGATGCTTTCTGAGGGATCATGAGTACAATTAAATGTCTCTCATAATAAAATGACGGGACCCATAAAAAAAACTAATACAAAATTCCAACCAAGGTGGAACATGTGTGGGCACTATTTTGTAGGCTTAGGTAGAAGTCCCACACATGAATTCAACTTGGGGAAGAATGATGTGGCTAAGGTAGAGTAAAGGGGGGCACAATTTTTCATTCTTAGGTAGAATCCCCACCTTGGCTTCAAATTGGGAACATATTAAAAATAATAAATGGAGATCAATGGGATTGGAAAAAGGTTGATTTGAAAATGAAGGTGCAACACACCCTCTACAAAGGCACCCATAAATTATATACTATGATCCATTATATGTCTTGAACCCCATGCCCAAAATTATTTCCATTATCCATGTCACCTCATCCACATGACCTAGAGAGAGTTCCACTTGGGAAACACTCCTAAACTTGAGGTATTATTCACCCAATAGGTTGTTTTGTCAACTCTCCCATACCTAAAATTGGAAAATTTCATAGGGTCTTTGAGGATTTGTTTGTTTTTATGAGGTAGTTTGGATGTACATGCTGAGATGTCTCTTTTATTGATTTGATTTAATTATCATGATGCATTTGAATTGAGATCCTTGGAGGGTGTATTCGTTGTCTTTGCAGGACATAGTTGGTGGACATGTGAGGAAGAACACGCCTAGCTTGGGCTTCCTTGGGGCTTGAAGCCCATAGGTTGGATTCCATGGATCACACACCGGACGATGATGAAAAACTTTGGAGGCTCGAGGAGACAACTTGGAGGAGCTAACCCAACCCTTTGTTAGCCCAACAATTTTCTCTTGAGGCTAAAATGTCACTTTTGAGGAGGTTGACATCACCCTAGGACTAGGGTTGGGGTGGTGGTGTTTGTTGAAATGACACTTGTCATGTTTTTATGGATGATGATTTGATTGGAGGAGAAAGGACTATCACATGATAAGGAGGTCCTAAAGGGCCCAACAACTTTCAATTTCCACTCCAACAGCTTAAAAAAGTGTCAAAATGTTTCCCTAAAGGGGTCATGTCATGGTTCTTTGGGGTTTCTTATGTGCATTTTAGGGTTAAATTTGAATTTTATATTGTAACGGTAAAACTGAGGGTTGTTGTCCTCTTAATTTTTTATTTACCCTAATTATATGTGGACAATAACTTGTAGTAGAATTTGTATAAATAGATACCATTTCATTTCATTTTGATCATAGCTCTCCCATTGTGAGAGGAATACTTGGATGAAATTTGTGCCCCCCTTGGGAAAATTTACTCACTCTCTAATTTGTGATATGATTTATATTTTTTCTAATGAAGTGAATTTGTGTGGTACTCTTGGAGGTTCTTTCTCTTTTCTTTGGGGATAAAAATTGCTTGGTAACTAGGGTTTTGTCTTGGAATTTCTTGGAATTGGTAAGGAAAATCTACACTTTGTTAGGTTATTTCTTGTTACATGCTTGTTATTTCCTAGATCCTTAGATAAGTATAAGGATTTACAACCTCCACCAAGATTTATCATTATTGTTTATTGAAAGGGTTATTGCAAAGGTTGTTAGGAGGAGTAAAAGGGTTTACACCCTCCTAGACTTTACCTTGTTAGGGTTTCTATATCAAGAGAGTAAAAGGGCTTACACCCATTAAGGTTTAGTAGTCCTAACGTAATATAATAAGACTCCACAACCCATTTGGAAAGGCACTAATATTTTATTGTATTGGTAAACATAATTTTGAGAGATATTGATTTTATTCAAGCTGGAATCTTTTCTTGATGCTTTAAGCTTGTTGAAGCCTCTAGGAGGTCTATATTAGTCAAGTGGATTTTGAGATATATCCAGCTAAAATATAAAACCATTAGGGATACATAAAAAAAATATCATATTATTGAATTTAACTTACATTTTTACTATGGAAATTGTCGAGTAACCCACTATTTTCATTCTATTTCTAATTGGTGAACTTATTGTCGGATTACTTGCTTGTTTTTGTGGTTAAAGCTTGATGTTGTAGAAATTATATGCTAAATT
Organism: Picea glauca; assembly: GCA_000966675.3. Classification (NCBI taxonomy): domain Eukaryota; kingdom Viridiplantae; phylum Streptophyta; class Pinopsida; order Pinales; family Pinaceae; genus Picea; species Picea glauca. Next base: position 58,423 of record JZKD02S1838135.1, read on the forward strand.
CACTTGGTTTTTACAAGTATACCTTGAATAATTCTTATAACAACCCTATAGTACCACTAAATTTTGTGTTAAAGTGTTGGTAGCTTATCTACATATTTTATGCTTCATCTCTCAACCAATCTTTGATGCTTCTAATGGTTAAATCCGTAGTTGTCTCGGGTAGGTACAACCAGCTTCTGTAGGTATTAAAACACTTGGAAACCATAAACCACCTATGAATTTTGTTTTCAAGACACTCTCCACTTTGCAACTTTACCTATAGGGGCATCTCTTCATAAGTATCACTTTCCATCTCATTTTCCCACTAGGGTCACCCAGGACTCCTCCTTGTGTTGAATTCTTCCTTCACAAAAGTGAGGGAGGATTTATCTAAGGTGATAGTGGGTAAAATATCCCACCATTATCACCATATTGTGGATCGGGTCAAGCTTTTCCAAATCTATAGTTTGTGCAATAGCATTTTGGTGTTGTTGTCGGGGAGGGTTTTGAATCCTCTTTTGAGCCCTAATGACAGTTTGGAAATCTATCCCAAATAATTTCCCTAGATTTCTTGGAGAATCCACTTAAAGGAAGTACCATTTCCTATTCCATTTCTTGATGAGTTAGAACTCATTTGGAGACTCCACTTCTGGAAAGTTCCCTTTCCCTTCCCTCCATTTTTTATGAACATTAATTTCATCTAGTGACTCCATTGAAGAAACATCCTGGATAATGGAACCATGGAATCATGGTATTTACCATGCTCCTTACACAAGTCATATCCTTCTGTTCATTTTCAAAATATCCCTAGATACCCAAATCCTTTCCCTGTAGGGTGGAGGCAAAATTACCCCAAATGAGATGGTGACCTAACAGTAGTATTCACCCATGTTGTATACTATATGAGGTATACTTCAAGTGTAAATGAAATACATGAGGATATACTAATGATTTTTTTTTTTCTTATCTAAAATTCAGTCAAAGGAAGTGGTTGGCAGACTCATGTGATTCAAAAATTATCTAGTCTTCTATAAATCTTGTTGAGTAATTTCTCAGTTACTGGGGGGCATCTACTCGGGATTTGAAAACTACCCTCCAAGAGCTCAAAACGTCATTTACAGAGGAGGTTTTTCGATGGATAACGAGACAAAAAATAAACAATGTGAAATTAAAGAAGACTATCACCCACCACCTGTAGAAGAGGTGCTCAAAGAACATATCCATGAAGAAACTTTTCAAGAAGATCTTGATGATGAAGAGCTTGTTGTGACATCAATGTCCATTTTCTTGCTCGATGAAGGTGAATTTTTCCATACTTGCCTCCCCCCTTCACATGAAGATAAGAAAATAATAATTGTCTCCAATAATACAGATGATCTCATGGAGGACCCATATGACATGGTTGATCAACACATAGATGATTTCATACATGTCAAGAGGTGTATATGGGATGTGTTTTGTTTTATTTTGGATAAATATCTCATTTACAACATTGAAGGTAGTTCTCAAACAAGAGCTGTTGAGTTGTCTTCTTCACAGGACATGTCTTCATGCACATATGATTCAAATGCTTGGCATCCTGGTAATGATATGACCAGATATTTTTTCCAAGATGATGCATTGCAACATACTCATGAAGATTTCCAACCATCTTCATGCTCAGATATCGATGTATACCAAGTCATGGCCAACCTAGAGCAATCAAAATATCACCTTACAAAGAAAAAATATTTTCATCTTGAATATTTTTATAGTTATTCGCAGATGAAGAGGAAACATATTTCTTTCTCCAAACATAATATGGTCCCTTACCTATTTTATTCTTCTCTAATGTATCATTGATCTTTCTTGGGATCTATTATCTCCTCTCGGTCTTATGGCAACAGTGGTGTTCTAAAGAAGAATGGAAATGAGTCACCTTACGTATAGGGCATCCCTCTTCAGAGATGGATTGATAAATATTTTTTCCATTATCTAGTAATATATTCTCCCTCCCACCCATCCCCATGAGTTTCATTCCATGATTGATTATTTCTCTATTTATTCCCATGATTATTTTTTGCTCAAATTATCCCTGTTGTAGTGCATGTTTAAGAACACGAGAAGATACCTTGATGAAATGGTGAACATATGGTTGAATTGGTTGTATGACTTCACTTGACATCACCCACCACCTGATTTTTAGATCCCTAGGGTTCCAGGTAAGTAGTGCAGGCATAGGTCCGCAAAGAGATGTTTCGATTTTGATGCACTCTACAGTGAGTACATGTCCCCAAGTAGGAGTGAGATGTTATCAAAAAATATTAGGTATAACTAAGGAGATGATGTCTCGAGGCCCTCAGGTTGCATACATGGAGTACAGAGAGACAACTTGACTAGCAGTTTCCACTCGCACAGAGAGAGACCCACCTCAACACCACAGTTCCAGGTTCATCATGAGCGTATGCACCACATGAGTTGGCTTCTGTAATACATTAGGTCTTTATCTATGAGGTACATGTCATGCATTATAGTGAGTGACATTTCAATATCTGAGGCATTTGAGTTTGTTTCATTTTAAACTGCTTTTGATTATGTAACGTCTACTTGGAAATTATGCTATTTTCCCTATTTCACTTTGGTGGTTGACATTGTGCCCTAGTAAGTGGGTCACCCTTAGGGATGGGTTTTTTTGAATTTTCTATATGAGATGATATATAAGGTAATATTTTATATGATATTCTGTGATAGATTCATGTGAGATGATTTATTACAATGATGAATGTGCCAAATATATAGAGAACCTAAATGAACATCTGGTGACCATCCATGAAAGGATGGGTCTCTAATAATTATAATAACTATTTATTTTTATTATTATATATATTAATAACATTATTAATAATTAATAATTATATTATTAATTATTAATCTGGGAGAATGTATTTGTGATGTTTTCCAAATATCAACACTCCCTCTCAACAAGGGAGACATTTTTCACCTCAAGCACCTCGAGTCCATATCACTCCTTGTCATGATCAAGGAAGGACTACGCCTCGACCCATTTACCATAAGTACACCCTTCTGATAAATGTATCATATCTCCCTTTCTTTGTAGCCCAATCCAGGAGAAGGTTTTCCCAATGCTTACTAGGGACATTCACCATAGGTACACCCCTTTGAGTGAATGTCTACTCGATGTTGAAACAACAACACTACCTCTTAGATAGGGAGGTATATTTTCATGGTGT
>JZKD02S1838135.1:73385-89499 GCA_000966675.3 Picea glauca
TTTCAAAAAGCAGTTACTTTTTCATTAAAAGATGAAATTGAGAAAAATCAGAAACTATCCATTTCTGAACAGATGAAAGGAGAGCTGATGATAAAATTCTAGGAATCGAAATTGGAAGAATATAAAAGAATCACTAAGGAAGTCAACGAAGACTGTCAAAGGATCTTTAATCTGCTTGAAAAAGATTCATTAAATATTGGGGCAGACAGTTGTGTGGGGTTATTAGGCGAAATCAACATTGTCAGGCATCAACTGAAGTCAAGAGAAGAGCTCGAAGAAAGGAAAGCAGAAATCTCAAATATTAAATTCGTCAACATTGCAGAAATAAATAAGTGGATGGTAGCTTCAAGTTTGAAGTTGGAAAATGTTAAATTCACAGAGAAAATAATAGAAAGTCAGTTACCAGACTTACAAAGAAGATTTTTCTCTTTCGAAGAAAATGAGATAGTTGAAGTTCCCAAGATCTTAATAATATTTTTGGGAAAATGTGTTCAATGCATTGAAAAAGAGACAGAAAGTTCGTCAACACTAAGTTAGAAATTTTCAAATGTTTTTATTCACTAGAATTTTGAAAGAGATTGTAAACGGTTGACATTATTTTATGTAATCGTAATATTAGGGGGTTGGTTAGTTACCAACGAGAAACTATGATAGGAATGTATAAATATAGTTTCAAGAAGCTGAAACGGGGCTTCAGAAATTTTGGAAAAAGACCAATTTTTGTAAGATCATCTTTGAAGTTCATCGGAATATAAAATGCAAACAAGATTTTGCATCCTGCAACTTTGTGACTATGTTTCTTTCCCTGTTTATTACGCTTCGTTAAATTTTCCTTTAATGTGTGTTTCTAACAAGTGAATCAATTTGAATTTATATTCAGTGTCGTTTATTATTTCAGATTGGTTTGGATGTTGAATGTAATACAATCTTTCCTCTGAAATTACTTTAGTAATTTTAAGACCTGTAAAATCTTTTGTTCCTTAATATTTAACTCTATTAGAAATCTTGTTTTTTCTTTCATCATTGTAAATTGAAATATAAGATTCTTTCTTGATAAAAGCCTTATATTTCTCTGCATTTTGTTTCGTTGTTTACAAAACCCAAATTTGTTACAAAACCAGGAAACGGCCTTGAACGTGCTTTTACATCACTATTATAGATTTCAAAATTGTTTTCATTGATATCATTTCTGAAAGTTTGAAGCAACCAAGTGATAAAAAAAATCCTCTTATAAACCCTTTAAATTATATCATCCATGACTGTCCCTAATAGCAGACAACCTAACGTAGAACCTGGCCTTCCGGATCAAACCAGCATTGCCCTAAGTTTATTCAATACTATATTACAAACAACGACAAATAGGGCTGAACTAGAAAGATCACGGGCTGCTATTGAATGTGACATCAGCATCCAAGAGAGACAGTTGAGAAACTGAATCTGCTCTTATCTTTCTTTAACTCCTTAATTCCAAATATTTCCTTTAAATTATTTTCGGATGCCTTGACGGTATGTTTTATAGCCTTAAAACATAAACTTAGGACCAACATCTTTTTGGCGCCGTTGTCGGGGAACAAAGAAACGAATCATTTCCCTGGGAAGAACGACATTGACACTTTCTGTTGTTGATAGTGAACAAGAACAAAAAAAATTCTAAGGCTAAATTATCTTTCACTTGGCGAATCCACACTAAATAAACTAGCTAGTAGCCGTAATAACACCAGAAAAAACTCGGATAGTAAACAGACCTCGCCAGTTTCTAATCCAGAAAAAATCTTAAAATCAAGAAAATCAATTAAACAAATCCTTTTATCAACTTATACTATAGATCAACCTAATTTTTCACAATCGAACTCATCAAAACCTTTGAAGGATCACTTTCGCTTACCCCTTCTTTTGATACTTTCTCTTTTCCCGAAGTTTCGTCTCCATTTTTCCGAGAATCTTCTCCACACACTGTCCAAACTTCATTCCAAATTTAACCATGGCAGCACAAGGAGGTGCTGGAGCTAGAGGTGGTGCTCCTGGAGGTGGTCATGTACCACTTCCTGGAATTTTTTCCAAAGTGGCTGCTAGATATGCTCGTCTCGTTCTCCCTGTTCCCCTTCATGATCTTCCTGAGAACTATATGAAGAGCCTCCCGAAGTTTACAGGGGAGGGTGATTTAACCGCACAAGAACATATAAATTTATTCGATCAATTTGCAGATATACTTGGAATTGAACATGAAGATGTGTATTCTAGATTACTTGTTCAAACTTTTGAGGGACAGGTGAGAACTTGGTTTCGATCCTTACCAGCTGGATCATTAAGATCCTATGAAGAGCTTAAGAGTGCATTCATCAGACAATGGGGTGAGAGGAAGGATCACCTCTACTATCTAACCAAATTCCGAGCCCTAAAAAAGAAAAACTCTGAGTCAGTGTTGGAATTCACACAAAGGTTTAATAAATTATATAATAAAATTCCAGCTGAAGTTAAACCTTCACAACCTGCAACCAAAGTAACTTATGTTGGTGCTTTTGATCCTGACTTTGCTTTACTATTAAGGGAGAGAAGATCATTAGATCTCTCTAAAATGCAAGATGATGTAGTTGAAATCGAATCCAATATGATGGCATCAGGTAATCTTAAAGAAAAGACTGACACTAGAAATAAAGAAAATAAAAAATTTAAAGAACAAGGTGGACCTTCAAGGTCAGGAAAATCTTATGGAGATAGAATAGATGAGATGGATAGGGTCATTCAACAACTCTCAAACAAAATTTCGAAAATGGAGTTAGAAAAACCCCGAAGAGATAATTTTCCTAGAAAACATTTCCGAAAAAATCCTGAACCTCAGGGACCACATAAAACGATAAAAAATGAAGATAAAAAAAGTCAAGCACCTTTTAAAAGTGAAGATTACATTGGAGAGGAAGATTTCGACGATTTTGAGGCACTATATGAAGATATTAGTAATCTTGGTGATGATAATAAGTCTCCTTATTTATCTAGACAGGATTATGAAGCATCTTTGAATAACGAAATAAAATCAGAAGATAATGTTAACAATAATGTCACTGATGATTGTACATATCAAAATATCGTAGATGATATTATTGTTGATTTACAAGGAAAATACAATCTAAGACCAAGAAATAAAAATCTCCCTTATGTTCAAACAAAAAAGGGTTTGTTGAGAAAAGATATCAATGAGGTAAACCCAAAAGTTGCAGATAAACAGTCTGCAAAAAGAAATACAACTGATAACCCTGTACAGTTAGAACAAGTAGGAACAACCCCTGTAGATACACAAGCTCCGATAAAATAAAATAAGGTTACATCACAATGTAAAACTAAGAAAAAGGTTATGGAAGCCCCACACATTGAGAATGACAATGCCTTAGGAAACTTTAACTTGGAAAACAAAATAAGCAAGATCAAAATTCCTATCCCCCTTGTCGAATTAGCTAAAAATCCAGTATACCGAAAACAAATAGCCAAAATGATTAATTTTTCTGAAGAGGAAAGTCAGGCCGACACAATTAACTTAGAAGATGACAAGCCTATCCTTGTTTTCGGTCCACACGTCGAAGGTACAAGAGATACAATGGCTCCTTTTTATATTACACTAACTCTTTTTGACCACCTATTACATAACTGTATGTTGGATTCTGGAGCTTCTCATAATGTTATGCCTAAAGCAATAATGGAAAAACTTGGTCTCGAAATCACAAGACCCTATGGTGATTTGTATTCTTTTGATTCAAGAAAAGTTAAATGCATAGGGATGATCAAAGACCTAGTGGTAAATTTGGCCCAGATACCTGCTAAAAGTATCCTTATGGATGTAGTAGTCGCTGATATCCCCCCAAAATATGGAATGCTATTATCTAGATCATGGGGCGCTAAGCTTGGAGGATCCCTCAAACTAGATATGACATACACTACAATCCCTGTTTGACTTGGTTGGTTGACTTGACACATGGCACATTTTGATGGATGAGGATTTGACTTGGAGGAGAAGGGCCTAGTACATGAGAAGGAGGCCCTCGAGGTTCCACTGAATTTCACTTTCCACTCCAACTACTTGTAAAAATGCCAAAACGTTACCCTAAAGGGGTGACATCATGCTTCTTTGGGGTTTCTTATGTGCATTTTAGGGTTAAATTCAAATTTTATATTGTAAAGGGTAAAAGTAAGGGTTGTTGGCCCCTTTCTTTGTGGTTTACCCTAATTTTAAGTGGACAAACACTTGTAGTAGGATTTGTATAAATAGGTACCATTTCATTTCATTTTGATCATAGCTCTCCCATTGTGAGAGGACTACTTGGCTGAAATTTGTGCCCCTCTTGGGAAAATTAACTCTCTCTCTCCTTTGTGATATGGTTTTTATCTTGTCTAATGAAGTGAAGTGATGCACTACTCTTAGAGGTTCTTTCTCTTTGCTTTGGTCATGAAAATTGCTTGGTAACTAGGGTTTTGTCTTATCATTTCTTTAAATTGGTAAGGAAAATTTGCACTTTGTTAGGGTTTTTCTTGTTCCATGCTTGTTATTGGCTAGATATTTGGAGAAGTATAAGGATTTACAACCTCCACCAAGTTTATCATTATTTGTTGTTGAAAGGGCTATTGCAAAGGTTGCCAGGAGGAGTAAAAGTTTTTACACCCTCCTAAACTTTACCTTGTTAGGGTTTCTATCTCAAGGGAGTAAAAAGGTTTACACGCCTTGAGGTTTAGTATTCCTAACCTAATATAAGAAGACTCTGCAACCCATTTGGCAAGGCACTAATCTTTTATTGCATTGGAGATATAATTTTTTTGCATTGGGAAATGTAATTTTGAGAGATATGGATTTTGTTCAAGTTTGAATCTTTTATTGATGCTTTAAGCTTGTTGAAGCCTCTAGGGCATCCATATTGGTCAAGTGGATTTTGATCTATAGAAAACTAAAATATTCAACCATTAGGGATGTAGCAAAACATCCCATATTATTGAATTTAGCTTACATTTTAACTATGGAAATTTGCTAGTAAACCACTATTGTCATTCTACTGCTAATTGGTGAACTTTTTGTTGGATTACTTGCATGTTTTCATGGTTAAAGACTACTTCTATACAAATTCTCTACTAAATCCACTTGGTTGTTACAAATCAACTATGAAAACTTCTTATAACAACCCTCTAATACCACTAAAGTTTGTGCTAAAGTGTTTGGAATTTATCTACGTGTTTTATGCTTCATCTCTCAACCAATCTTTGATTCTTTGGGTCGTTAAATATACATTATTAATTGTTTACTTGAAGATATATATTTTTGTTTACTGTTGAAAATAGGGACAAAAAGCTTAACTTGCTTGTCAATTGGTTTGTTTATCTTGTATCTTGTCTTTTCTTGTTTCTCGAGCATATACAACCAGCTTATCCAGGTATTCAAACACTTGGAAACAACAAACCACCTTTGAAACTCATTTTCAAGCCACTCTCCACTTTGCAACTTGACCTATAAGGGAATCTCTCCATAAGTATCACTTTCCATCTCAATTTCCCCCTATTGTCACCCGTGTTGGATTCTTCCTTCACAGAAGCAAGGGAGGGCTTATGGATTGTTATCTCCATCTTGTGGATTGGGTCGGGATTTGTCCAACCTACAATTTGCACGATAGTAAGCATGACACAAAATGGGGTGTTACAACTCTTTGCCTCTAGAAAGTGCTACATCCCATCTCAATCCTTAACTCCCATATGTTATCTTCCTTTGAATAATGTTGCCAATGAACTTTGACCTAGTTAAATAGTTTGCTCCAAAAAAGCTATTACTTAGTTCCTATAATCATTAGATTCTCGATATGGACCTCCCCTATTTCTTTCATTTGTATATATTGTCAAACTCCATGACATGATTAGGATTCAACATATATTTCTTAAGTAAGCACACTTGAAATAGATATAAATAATAAATTGCAATTGTAAGTCTAATTTGTCAACTATTACATCAATTTGTGCCAAAATATTCAGATGTTTGCAATATCTTAGCGCCATTTTTCCTAGTTTACCCAAACTTGATGAAAACCTATTTAGCAATAAACACTCTAAAAAAATAATTGGTAAAAGGGAAAACATGAGAACATCATTGCTTAGACTTCATCATCATCTAGTGTAATAGGATGAAGGGGGCTTAGGATGAGACATCCAATTTAGTTTTGTTATATTTTTGAAATCCAAAGGGCGAAGACAAACTGCTAATATTATAGTTGTGTTTATGCTATTAACGTAAATGGCCAATTAATTCAATGTCATGGACTTTTGCTCAATATTATTGGGGACTAAAACAAAAACAACTTTAAGTCATAACAATTTAATCATTACATCGTCTTGAACTTTCTAGCTAGAAATTTTTCCTTGGTATATAAATATGGTTGAACTTTACATCGTGTTGAACTTTCCAGCTAGAAATTTTGCTAGAAACTTTACAAATATTTTTTTTACGTCGACATTATTTACAAGCTCTACAGAAATAAAGAGTTGGTGTATTTATTCCAAATGGCAGTGATAGTTTTGAGTGTCTAATCCCAAGCATTTGTATACAATATCAACCGTTTCTTTTTCTCTGGATTGTTAATGGCATTTGACAGAGTTTTAGAGTTGCTCTCACCCTCCGCGCAATCACGTAAAATTCCATAAAAAAGTATAGCACGATCCGTGGACATTACGTCTTAAGAAACAGGTCAAGAACAGTAATATTTATTTGTAGAAAGTTACAAGACAATTTGTGTAGCTGTAACCTAGAAGGTTAGGTGATAGCATTCACAGGATTTGTTTTTCACCATAATATTCTTTTTTGGTCGGAGTCTGACACGAAGACCAAACCTTTTACACAAACTGTTTGAGCATACCAAGAATTCAGATGCTCAGAGTTCAGACCTCTCAACCTTCCCTTTATTTTCTTCATTAACTGCCCCTCAATATTCGCTCTGTCAAATACAGATGTACAATATGCCTCGCATTTTAGAATTCTACTTCACTTCAATCAATATACATTTCAATAATGATTGAAATTTTGTTACTCTTGTTTTTTCCGTATTTTTTTTAAGAGAATATCGCACGATTTCTGCAATGAATCCGTTGGTAAGATCATTTTCACTATTGACGACTTCGCATCGTCCTTACCGAATCTTTCTTCAATTCTCCAACGTCCATCGGTTGCACCCAAATCTTATTCTTATATTCTTTTTAAGGAATTCGAAGTAAGTTATGGCGTTAGGGTTGGAAGTAAGTTATGTGATTTAATGTGGCATCCATAGGATATCATGGTGGTCAATAATTTATGTCTACTTGAAGGAGGCATAAATTATGTATATGAAATTTGATTGAGTTGATATTTGCACCATAGAAAATTTATTGATGTGTAAAATAAAATCAAGAGGATAAATTTCAAATCACTAAATCCATACCTACCACTAAAATGGGCCATACAATCAAGACATTCCCCTAAAGTGGGCCATACAAGCCAATAACTCTAGCTTTTCCACCAAAAACTTACCAAAATAAATGACAAATGATATAATGATCCATCTCGAATCATGTCATCCCATTAAGGAAGGCTTTTGGTCCCTAAAATATTTTATTAAAGGAGGTGAGGATATTTTTACTCTACCTTCTCCCTTGAGCACCATTTAGGCTTTCCCTGAAGTTTTCCTTTCAATCCAACCTACTAGAGTTCATGCTACCCTCATTCGGTTGTTTTGGACTTCTTCTATAAAAGTATATCTTCTTCTAACTCTAACTGATATTTTGGTGCTAAGTCCTCTATGGTACGTAAGAATTTCTCATCAATTTCTTAGTCCAACATGGAAGGCTCATAGAGTTTCAATTTTTCCACATTCACTATTGAGTACATGTTCCAATATTGGGGTAGACCAAGTCTGTAGGCATTATCACCCATCTTATACAACACTGCAAAAGGACCATAGTGTAGAACCTAGCTCTTCTTTCCATAACCTTATATGTTATTTTTATTTAGATGCAACCAAACTGTGTCTCCCACCTTAATGTTTTCTATATTTTGTGTTGATCATACCATGCATTATACTTTTCTCATGACTTCTACAATGTCTCCTATACTTGCAAGTGAATTTTCCTATTCTTATGAACAAAATTTTCATCTTGCATTGTTTCTCCTATGGTCTCTTCCCTCGCTCCTCCTTATTTTCCATATACAATATATAAACGTGAAGGTGGAAAATACTCAAAGAAAGTTTCAAAAGGGGGCTTACAGTTACTAATAGAATTGTGTATCATTATGTTATAAGTGTGTTGAATATAAATTAAATATTCATACTAGGTCCTTGGATGCTTCTGATTATAATCCCTCAAAATCTAAACCAATGTCATGTTCTACTTTTGTCTACCGATTTGTAAGTGTATAGAAGGTTGTTGATGTTCTTAACTTACTATCCGTCTTCTCCCAATGTGTATTGTCCATCTTCCCCCAATGTGTATTCTAACACGCAGTGATATATCTTATATCTTTATCTAAGATTATTCTCCTTGGTATCCCAAAGTACACCGACACCTTTTCAAAAGACATGCTTGCTATGTTGATCCCATTAAAGCATTTTTACAAGGTATGAGAATGCACATAGTTTTAAACTTATCAATTACCACAAAAAGAAAATGATGTCCCTTCATTGTTCTTGTCAAATAACCCACAAAATCCATCAAGATGCTCTCCCATGGTCTAGTAGGTATAGGTAAGGGATGGTATAAATATTTTTTTCTACTAGTAGGATTGATAGTACAACAAAGTATGTATCCTTTATTAAATAAAGCTACATATTCTCACATTCTAGGATAACACACATATCTATTTGTTGTGGAGCTTGATTATCTGCATGATTCATAGCTATTTTTCATCCATGCTTGGATCCCATTTCCTGGGGGGTGTAGGGGGGATTCCCCCCCACTATTATCATCAAGGGGTACAGGGGGATGGGGCGAAAATTAATGGATCCCCTCCCTCGCTAGGGATTCAGGGGCAACACCCTCAAAGACAAATTTTGGGAAAAAATGTCTTGTAAAATATTGTAATTTCGTAGTCAATATGGATTGTTCATTATAAGGTCGTAGACAATAGAAGTTAAGTTAGGGTTATTTTCCCTAGAAGGAAACCCTCTTTTCATGATGGAATTGTAATGCAGATGAGTATGTGTGTGAATATTGTATTCTCAGAAAGGAGATTGTGAGAGAAAAAAGAGGAAGTTACAACATGTGTGTTGTAGGTTGTATCCCTTCATTTTGCTTGATAATAAAAATGAAGGATCTGGAAATTTCTTTCTTGTACGTAGCCCACACTGTATTAACCGTGTATATATTTGTCTCTATTGTATTTTGTATATTTTATGTTTTATTTTTTCATTTTTTTTATTTTATTGCTCCACGATCCTATTTTTCTAACAACTGGTATCATAGCGAAAGGTAACTCATAGGAAAAGAGGGTTCTTGGTTCGAGTGGGAGTAATGGAAGAAGATGGAAATTTTAGGGTCGATGAATTTAATGAACAAAACTACCATTTATGGAAGATGCAGGTGGAAAATTATTTATATCAGAAGGATCTTTACCTAAAATTTATCAAGTATGACAGATGAAAAATGGGAGATTCTTGATAGAAAGGCACTTTGAACGATATGGTTGAGCCTGGAAGTGTCGGTGGCTTTCAATATTTCAAAATAAAGGACAACGAATGATCTAATGGACACATTGGATAAACTGTATGAAAAAACCTTGATGTCCAATAAGGTATTTCTAATGAAGTGATTATTTAATATGAAGATGTCAGAAGGTGGGTCTATTGTTGATCATTTAAATGAATTTAATACGACTACTAATCAACTAAGTTATGTAAAAGTGGAATTTTATGATAAGGTCAATGAATATATAATCTTGTGCTCATTTCGAGAAAGCTAGAACGACTTGGTCATGGTTGTAAGTAACTCTGTCTCTAGTTCAAACACTCTGAAATTTGATGACATTGTTGGTGTTATCCTTAGCGAGGAAATGATAAGGAAAAACATAGGTGAGACATCAGGTAATGCGTTGAATGTGGAGAATAGGGGAAGACAAAAGGTTAGAGAAAAGGGTTGAGGGAACCGTGGGAATACTAGGAAGAGCAGATCCAAATCTAGTCTAGGAAATATACAATGTTGGAACTGTGGGAAGAAAAGACATCTGAAGAAAGATTAGAGAGCTCCAAATAAATAAAGAGATGGACAATATGAGAAAAATCAGGAAGAAAATGTAACAGGGGATGTGTTACAAGAAGATTTGATTATTTTTGTAAATAGTATTTATGAATCTTGGGTAGTATATTCAGGGGCTTCATTTCATGCAACACCCCATAGGAAACATTTTCAATATTATATTCAAGGTGATTTTGGACATGTTCATTTGGGTGATGATGCACTATGCAAAATTGTTGGAATGGGAAAGGTACAAATAAAGCAAAAGAATGGAAGCCAGTGGTTGTTGAAAGAGGTAAGATATGTTCCAGAAGTAAGAAGAAATATATTTTCAATAGGGAAGTTGGCAAGTGAAGTTTGTATATCTACATTTACAGATAAGGAGTGGAAGGTCACCAAAGGATCATTGGTGATAGAAAAAGGAGAGAAGATAGGTCATTGTATTTATGTACTAGTAATACTGACTCTTTATCTCTTTAGCTTCTACAAGAGTTGATACAACATTGTGGCATCATAGGATTGGACACATGAGTGAGAAGGGGATGCATATACTTCACAAAATAAATTTGCTTCCAGATCTTAAAAAAATATTGATTTGGATTTATATGAGCACTTTGTTTATGGAAAACAAAAGAGAGCCAAATTTATCAGAGTTGGAAAAGAAAAGAAGAGTGAAAGGTTAGATATTGTGCATACATATGTATGGGGACCATCTCATGTGTCATCTCTTGGTGTCTCTTGTTATTATTATTATTTTTTTGGTGATGCAACTAGAAAAACTTGGGTTTATTTCATTCGACAAAAATATGATGTTTTTGACACTTTTAAGAAATGGAAAGCTTTGGTTGAGAATGAGAAATGAAAAATGTTGAAGTGTCTCATATCATACAATGGAGGTGAATATTGCAACAAGGATTTTGATTATTATTCTTCAAACCATGGGATTCGTAGAGAGAAGACAGTTCCAGGAACACCACAATAAAATGGTGTGTAAGAAAGAATGAACAAGACAATCTTGCAGCGCACTAGGAGTATGACATTGCATGTTAGGTTTGCCTTACAATTCTGGGAAAATGTTGTAGATATTTTTGTTTAATTAATAAATAGAGGACCTTCAAGGTCTTTTGATGGTGGAATTATAGAGGAGGAATGGACATGAAAAAGGTAAACTATTCATTTCTGAAGAATTTCGGTTGTGAATAATTTGTCCATATTGATAAAGAAAATAGAACAAAGATTGAGGAAAAATCCAAGAAGCGTACCTTTATTTGATACAGTCTTAATTATTTTGGTTATCTCTTATGGTATTATGAAAATTACAGAATCATTCGGAGTAGAGATGTCATATTCAATGAGAAGGTCATGTACAAAGATTAATTGCAGGGAAAGAAACAAGAAAAAGAAAAACCAGAATTCAAAGTGCTTGATGAGATCACTAAAAAATAAATTCCAAAGGTACCAGAAAATCAAAATCTACAACAATAAGAGAAAAAATTACCTCATACTCCTGCAAGTGTTTTTAGAATATCTACTAGGTTAAGTAGACCCCCTGAATGATACTCTCCTTCATTGTATTATTTATTGTTGACTGATTGTGGTAAACCTAAAATTTATGAAGAGGTAATGCAGGTAGACACTAAAATAAGTGGGAGCAAGTAATGAAATAGGAAATGGATTCCTTGGTAAATAACTACACTTGGGACCATGTTCAACTACCTACAAGAAAAGAGCATTGTAAAATAAATGGGTTTATAGGTTGAAGGAAGAATATGGAGGCAAAAAGTTGACTAAGGCTAGATTTGTTGTAAAGGGGTTTGCACAAAAGAAAGGTATAGATTTCGATGAAATATTTTCTCATGTTGTTAAAATGACTTCAATTAGGACTATTTTAAGTCTTGTTTTAGTAGAAGATTTTCATCTTGAAATAGATGTAAAAAAAACTTTTTCTCCATGGGGATTTGGAGGAATATATTTATATGTAGTAGCCACAGGGGTATGAGTTCAAAGGAAAGGAGAATTTGGTATGCAATTTGAAAAAGAGCTTGTATGGCCTAAAGTAATCTCCAAGAAAGTGATATTTTAAGTTTTGACAGGTTTATGAGAGAACACATTTGTAGTTGATGTCATTCTGGTCACTGTGTTTATTTTAAAAGGTTAGAAAATGGAAGCTATATTATCTTTCTATTGTATGTAGATGACATTATTGTTGCATGGTCTAAGATGTGGGATATAAATGTGCTCAAAAATAAATTAGCTAATTCATTTGCAATGAAGGATATGGTTGCTGCAAAGAAAATTCTTGGAATCATAATAACAAGAGATAGGAAAAATTGCAAATTCACATTATCTTAGGGTGAGGACATAGAGAAGGTGTTGGGAGAGGTTTAAAATTAAGAATGAAAAACCAGTCAGTACACCTTTTGCCAGCCATTTCAAATTAACCAAGGAAATGTGTCCCAACTCACAGGAATAGATAGAATACATGTCTAGGATCCCTTATTCATCAACAATTGGCATCTTTATGTATGCTACGGTGTGTACAAGATGAGATATTGCACATGTTGTGGGAGTTGTGAAAAGGTATATGAAAAATCCAGGTAAAGAACATTGGTAGGTAGTAAAGTGGATTCTCATGAACTTGAGAGGTACTAATACTCATGCATTATGTTTTGGAGGTTCAAACACTATTCTATAGGGATATGTTGATTCAAATATTGCAGGTGATAAAGATAGCAGGAGGAGCACCACAAGGTATTTTTTTACTGTAGGTGGAACAATAGTAAGTTGGATTTCAAAACTACAAAAGGTTGTTTCACTTTCAACAATGGAAGTAGAGTATGTTGCTACTACAGAGGCTAGTAAAGAGTTGATTTGGTTACATAGGTTTATGAAGAAATTGAGAAAGAAGAAGGAGAATAACAGGTCATACTATGACAAGAGGAGTACCATTTCATATGATCCGTATGGGAATATCGACATTCAAAGTTCGAAAAGATACATACTAGCCAGAATCCTGCAAACATGTTAACAAAGGTAGTAACTAGGGAGAAACTAAGTTCGTTCTTAGTTTCAATTGGCCTTCCTCAATCTCTCCATTTAGGAAGGCTATATTTACATCCATCTGATGTAATATCCAAGCCATGGCTGAATTAAGGGACACGATCACCTGAATGGAGGTGTGCTAAGAAACAGGAGAAAATGTATCCTCATAGTCTATTCCCTCTACCTCAGAGAATCCTCTAGCCAAAAATCTCACTTTGTTCTTCTCGATGATCCCATCAGCTGCATTTTTTATCTTATAGATCCATTTGGAAGTCACCACAGAATTCCCCCTAGTTCTTGAAACAATATCCCACACATAATTCTTCATGATGGACTGATACTCCTCCATCATGGCATCTCTCCATACTTGTTGATTATATGCCTCCTCATAATAGGAAGGATCATAATCAATGATATCGCTCATCGCTACAACATAGCTTGAGAATATTTGAGGTATCTTTCTCTCTCTGAAAGTAAACCATGGGGTTGCATGTCCCTCTGCCTCCTACAAATTTTGGCAATCCCATGCACCTCTTCCAACCTACTACAATATCTCTGGGAACATCAACATGATCTAGAGGATCAACAAGATCAACATGCTTAAATGTGTCCATGGGCTCAAGTAGCTCCCTATGAACTGTTGAAGGGTGAGGGGGAGAAGACACCATCGCCTCCTAATTATCACTATCAATCTACATGTGAGATCCTCTATATCTCCTGAAGGCTACCTCCTCCTCAAAGGAGACATCCCTGCTCACCTCAATTTTTCTCTAGCTTGCGATGTAGATCCGATGTGCCTTGGAAGATTCATTATACCCAAAAAATCTACCCTTCCTACCTAAAGGGCATAAATTCATCCTTTTCTCCTTGGGTACATGAATGTATATAGGACACCCAAATATCCTAAGGTTTCCAACGTCATGCTTCACTTCAGTGAAATCCTTCTCGAGAGTCATTTTCCTCAAAATCCAAGTTTGAATATCACATAGTATAAATATCCACTCAAAGAAGCAACTGTCATAGGCCCACATAGATTTGAATGCAGTCCAAGATCCCCTTAGATATCTTGTCACTTCCCATAAAATATCGCTTGGCATTCTTCCCAAGAGAAAAATATCTGCAAATACCAACATGCTCTACACGAAGCACTGGAAGACCTATCACCATCTTCCCTAGAGAGGGAAGAGGTCTATAATGAAAATGAGCAGGTCTCATATGCCACAACTCACTCAGAATAGTAGAATTAGGCATCAAGGCATGAACTGGTCAAAATGTCAATATGTACAAACTCCTTGTCTGGTCAGACTATTTTATGTCTCAAACTAGATATTATCTAGTATGTTGTATTATGAAACCATCACTATAGCTCCCTCTCAGAGCTATAACTAGTGACCTACCTACGTGGTAACCTGCCCAAAAGAAGAAACAAGAACAACAATATCTCCATGGAAACCTCCATGTGATTTAACAAGTTAACCTGCTCGGAACAAAGTCAACAACCAAGAATATCTCTTAGAGGAGATCAATTTATCTTGAAAACAACTACATCTCATAATGATCATAACTTCAATAGATCAGAATGCAACATAAGATCACAATAATTCCATAATAACTAGAGTCATATCAAAATAATAAAACCTAGATTCTTCACTTCCATGGAGGATGCATTATTTCTCCAAATGTACTAGATATGAGATCCTTTATATCTACATATTTTCAATTGGAAAAAATATCCCTTCTCCTGCAAACACCCTCAAGATAATGATACAATTTTAAAAATATACAAGTGTGTACCTCAACTTGTCTTCTAATCTCAAGGCTTGCAAAACTAGAAACTAGAAGCTGGCAACTGCAACTATCGATTGGAAACTGGCACTAAGCAACTGGAACTGCAACTACAACTAGCACTAAGAAATTACAATTGGCCCTAAGAAATTGGCATTGCAACTTCAACTAGCACTGCAACTGCAACTAGAAATGACACTAAGAAACTGCAACTGGCAGTAAGCAAATGGCACTACAACTGCAACATCCTCGAATAGGTTTCTCAGTGATCTTAACAAGGTTTCTCAATGAACTCGTCAAGGTTTAGGTATGAGCAGTGAAAAACTGCATCGAAAACTCTCATGATCTTCCTTCGAGCGATTATACTATTGTGAAGGAAACCCGCTTCGATACCATGTTGAATTTTCATCAGTTTTGTTAACATTAGATTTAACATAGAAATTTGATCTTCTTTTTCATGCTCATTTCACCATAGGAAATGTTGCACCATCTCCACCCAACCATATAAACTTACTCATGCCTTCCCCCAAGCTAAGCTTATACTACAATATAAAGCAATAGTTTATCTTGGGAAACCCTTCTACACAAGGAAAGAAAAATCAACAAATTTTCTTATATAGAATATCCTTGTCAATGAAATATAACCAAGAACCAACTCTATCCACTAGAGAAAACCAACAAAGAAATAATCCCACCAAAGCTACTGCAACACATCCTAGCCAGAGCACTAGAGTGTCTAGCAACCACTAGCACACCATCGAGAGATAAACCCTCCACATGTTCCCTTCTTCCTCATGTAGTTGCAGATGCCACTGACGCTCTCCACCAAAATTGCGCTATAGATAAATGAGTGAGTGTGTCAAATGAGGAAGGAGTCACCCTTATTTATACTAATATATCAAGTGACTTTTCATGCAGGGCCGACCTGACTTTCCAAAAAGTATATTTTTTGTTTGTCTTTTTCTTATGGAGCAGACTTTACTTCTCGAGAAATATATTTCTTTTGGGGCTTCTTTAATTCTTCCAATGGTTTTCCTTTAAATTCTTGGAATCTTCATCTATAAGAAAT
>JZKD02S1838135.1:92411-103264 GCA_000966675.3 Picea glauca
AAATAGAGGGAGAGAGAGGGAGGAAGGTGGAGAGATAGGGGAAGAGAGGGGGAGGGGAGGGAGAGATAAAGAGAGAGAAGGTAGGTAGAGAGAGAGGGATAAAGGTAGAGAGTGAGAGAGAGATAGGGTCCTAGATCAGGAGAGAGCGATGGATGGAGTGAGAGAGAAGCATAGATAATTTTAGGGGCGAAATTTCTCTCATGGGCGAAATTTTAGGCTTTAAACTTTTGAAGGGGCAAATTTCCATTGAACTAGTGTTTTAAAAAAATTGAATCTTTAGCCCATATATTAAAATAAAGTATATATATGGAATATTATTCGTCCCTTTTAAATAGTAACAAAATAAGTGGAAAGAGGGTTTTCCCTCCATTTTTTGTGAACAAATTTCTAATTTGCCCGGATTTTTCAGAATCACGATTTTTTTGTGAGTGCATCGCCTAGATTTGGTAAACCAAAGGATTTTTTGAATTATTTCACCCTCATCTCCTTGAATCAGGGATTTATGGAAACCATTTATCCCGCATCTCCTCGATTAAATGCTTTATGGTACCGATTTCGTCCATGAATTTTCTCAAGGGAACAATTTTTCCCATTGCCCATCAATTTTGGGTTTCAGAAAATGTGAATGAGGTTATTAACATGACACCCTTGGCTCATTCATTTTTGTTGATAAACATGTCTAATAACAAAGCCTCATTGTCTAAGGTTGATATCGTGAGTCCATGGGCTTCTACCTTTTCTCTATTATTTCCTCGACACTGTTCATTTTCAACAATCATTGAATGAATGGATAGAGTTTATTTGTTCTTTGCTTGGAAAATTTTACTATAGAATGTGTTATTCTTCCAGCGTGCAATGAACAATTGTGTTGGTTCTTGATGCTAAAGAGTAGTTAGTGGTTCTTAGTATCTTTCATAATAGATTATTACATGGCATTTTTCTTATCTATTTAAACCATCCATTTTCTTCTGACCCGTATGTTGGTAATGAGAAATTTGATTTTTAAATAATAGATGAAGTCATATGTATGATGATTAATGGGATTACATCAAATACAGAAAAACAATGCAATTTTTTAATACACATTGGGGATTCATTGAGAAGGACACTATTACAATTCTTTTGTATGGAATTTATAGATTATTTCAATATAAATATACAACTGACTTCTTAGAAAACCTTGTAATTTTACTATAAATTTAGTCAGGATGCATTTTTTACTTCTTGGAGGAGTCTAGAAATAGAGAAGGTTTCTACTTTGATATGCATGCTTCAGTATATTTACATGAGAACAGTTCTAATCTTTTAAGGATTTTTACAATCAAATTGAACATCTTGTCTTGAATTAACCGGTTTCCCAACAGTGAAAAGTTGGATAGGATGGCTTCTCTCAAGAGTTTTGTCTCTAATTTTATACTTGTTTGAATGGTCATATGTTCCTTCTTTCTTTTGGGTTGTATTATTAAAAGGTTGTTTCACCCAAAATTGTGGGGTGCCTGAAGTTTGAACCCAATATACCCAAGATAGACACAATATCTAGCCCATAGTGGCACTAAGCACATATCAATCCTATGAATAATCATGGTAGATTCATGACATTGAATATAAAATTTCATATATTGTTAAATTTTAATAGGTTCATCTACACTCATATTTCTAATATCTATGATTTTATTTTCTATTAATCCTATAAATAGTCATAGGATATTGTTCACATTGGATTTGAAATTATAACATCTTATATTAATATATAGTCTCAGTCAGTTCATCCATTCAAACTGTCTCCCAACTCTTACAATGCCTTATAATTTTATTATCTATGATTTAACTATTTGTTTAATATTCTGTGACACTATCAATCTAGAAACTCAACTGAAATCCCATGTAATTTTATTATCTATGATTTCTTTCTTTCTTAATACTATGCCACTCATGCACCCAGGGAACTCAACTCCAAAATTATTGTAGTTGCACCTACCTCTGTGTCCACACCTTCAAAATCTATTAACTATGGGATTTTGAGAAAAAATGTCATATCTGAGCTCCATCCTTTGTTTTTTTTTTTTGTATTAACCAGTCTAATTGAGTTGTATATATACTAGGAAAACTTTTGTTATTCAGGAATCTGGCAATAACTACATAGATATGGGTCATTTCTCATACATTGGAAATTATAGTAAGGATGGATAAAATATCTATCTTGATACAACCAGTTAATGATCAATATTGTACCTTCTTCTTTCTTCATCTTACCCTATAAGATGTTTTTATTAATGTGGCTTTTTCTATAAACCTAACAGAGTATTATGACTAATGATTTCCATTACTGATGTGCATTGAAAGTTGTTTATGTCTCTAACTGATATAATATTTTTTCATATATCAGAGAAAAACATCATTGGGCTCTGTGTGATGAATGCAACAGTTGGCATAGATTTCCTTAGATATGTGATGATAATATGTGGGATCCCAAGAGGTGAGTTCTACTAATTTATTTTTCCATTTTTTTTTATTTTTTTTTATTTTTTCTGATAAGTGCATCATATATTACTTAATGAATCAAAGAGTTGCATCCTGGAAAGAGAATTACAATAATTCAACAAGAAGATTAGAATAAAATCCATCCTAAAAAAGCCCATAAATGCTAACATATGAGTTTGTGATCCAATAAAAAAGGATTCAACATCTTTACCAAAAAAACTAAATTTGACTTTAATAAACAACCAAATCATGATTCCTCATGAAAAGTAGATTTACACTGATATTTCTACAGAAATCTAATAATGGGCATCTCGAAAAGACATGCCAAACCATTTCATCACCACCATAAAGTGTTCAATAGTGTTTGAAACATGAACTTTATGAACCATGGTATTGGCCAATGTTGTGAAATTCGACACTAGAAAAAATTGGCAGGGGTCATCAACTCGAGAAATCAAAATAAAAGGGGAAAAAAATCTACAAAAATCGACAAGCATAAACATGGATTTGAAAAATAGGGAAAAATTATAAAATGAGGAGAAATCGGATATTTTTGCAAACCTTTTGTTCAATCATGAAATAACTTTAGAGGTGTGCCTTACAAGGTCATAAAGGTCCTTTGGCACATGTAGAATGGCTTCCCTCTCCAATCCTTCCAAATAGGACTAGACCCATGGAGTTTCATTTTAAAAACACAACTCATAAGAATCATTTTACAAATTTCCTCATAACATATTTATTTGAGCAATTTAAATTTTAAGCTTGGTTAAGATTACGATAAGTATGTCATTGTTGGTGCTCATGGTTCCAAAAGCCCTTCCAATAGAAAATACCTTTTCTAGCTAACATTTTTCTATCAAACATAATCAAGATACCACAACAACCTCTTGGAGATTGAAAACGCCCAAATTGGTCTTGATACCATATCCCAGGCATTGTGTGGCCCCTTAAATTTCCATGTAAAAAAATCAAATACTATCTATCATGAAGTCCACACCCTTTTAAGTTGTGTTATTGGATCCATGGGGGCTTGAGGTTGGATCCTCATTTCAGATCCAGATCTATGTAGGATCCTTCAAGCCTGTAACTAGATCACATGTTATCTAAATGGATCATGTGCCAATTAGCCCTCACACAATGGATCCCAAACAAATAACATTAATGTTTTAGGTTTTTTATTTGTTTTTTAAGGATATTTGCTACCTGTTTGAAACTGTAAGTAGAAGGAAGATATTATATTTAGAATTTTAGTTAGATTACTTATTATTAATTTGTAGGTTGTATAGTTGTATAGGTAAGTTATTAATTACATGTAGTCTGCAGGTTGTAGAACATATGATCATTCTAGTAGGAAAGGTATGAGACATTAAAATTTTAATTTTTCAGTTCTGATGGTTAAGTTTTCAATTTTTGATGATGCTATAGTAGGAATCTGGGAAAGGTCCAACAAATTATATAGATAATAGTATATTTAGTATATACACAGTTTTCAGTTTTATTTGTGTACACAGGATGGTTGTGTCATTAATAATTTAATTAAATCAATCCCAATCCAACTCTAGGTGAAGGATCCTCTTAGAACAATATGATACATATACTATAGCATGTTGTCTAACAGTGTATTGCAATCATTTACCATCGTACATAGTTGGGAATATTTATACTTTAAGCAGATTTCAAGGAAGATGATTGGTTGATCATGATGTAGAGTAAAATATTTAGATGATGAGGATGTAGACACATTTTAGGATATGTAGTTACCCCTACTCTATATTATCATATTAATCGAGTAATCATTGATGAAACACTCAATTTTGTATTTACAATTAACTTTTTTGTACTAGGCATGATGCATCATGATTTCAGTCTTCAGATTTATAAATGATTTCAGTTATAATGTTGTGATTCTGGAATGGTTTTGATTTTTAACTTTGAATATGTTTTTTGTTTTTAAATTTGAATATGTTTTTAAAAAAATTTAAAATATTATTATATCGTTTGTATGCAGAATTTCCCCACCATTTCTAGGTTCTTTCAAGTTTGTTAAAAGGGTCCTAGGTCAAATTTTTAGGTTTTGAAATAAAAATTTGGTCATTGGTTAGTGTGTCTAGGTGTGTTACTACTCCTTTCAGTTCATGTTTTAGTCATGCCATCACTCATTTTGAGAAGTCATAACTGAAATGTATTCATCACCATATCAGTCAAGCAGTCACTCTACACCTTTGACTTCACCAGCACAACAGGAGGTCTCAAGAGGGCACTTGAGCGGCAAAAGGAACATTCTTCACCAAAAGGCCTGGTGATTGTTGATGAACTCATTTTGGTAGAAATTGTGAAAGATAAGGAATATTGGTTTAATAGGGTGAATTGCCAATTGAATAATCTTATTAAGAGGGAAAACACAAACAACAAATTACAAATACACATGGCCATGCATTATTATACAATGAACAAGGTCTTCCAAATCAAAATCAAGCAAGTGAAGAAGAAACTGAAGCAAACCCTAATGAGGCAAAAAGAGAAGGACAAAATTGACTTGATAAGTTGAGGCCTCCCTCATGGCTTAACATATCATCTCCTAGCTTCATGGAACAATTTTGGGAAAATTTTGAAAAAAATTTGTAAATTTTTTGTTTTTTGTGACTTTTGGCCTAAATTGGAAATATCAGTTCAGCCAAAAGCACACCGCCTTGGCACTGCACTTTTTCCTCAGACCTCCAAATGGAAAAAAGTTTATATTGGTGGATATATAGTACCCTACACATGTTAGATATTACTTTGGTGCCTTATCAACAAACAAGTTGGGAGAAAATGCCCAAAAACAGGTCAAAAAATCACTCTCTGCCACCTTTCTGCACCAGGCACTGCGCTTTTGGGAGTCTCTTTGGGAAAAAGAAATTTTATCCATCATGGAGTGTCCATTTATAGTTTTTGAGGTTTCTAGTGACAACTAGACATCCTCGTATTTCCAATGCATCTTTCAGAAATGAATTTGGAGCATAGGAAAGCCTTCAAAAGTACTTCACAAGCTGGGCGTTGCATTTTTGTAGCACTGCGTTTTTACATAGTCACCATGTTCTCATAATATATTTTAAACCCCACACCCTTTATCCATGAAATTTTTACAGGATATGCATTGGGATGAGATGAAAACACCCACTTAATTTGAGCTCAAAATGATGCAGGGTTTTCGCAAAATGAGTCATCATCATCTACAACCATTTTGGGATTTTCTCAAAATTTATGACTTTTTTGGGGCTGTGATTTGTTTTGGAGGTGAATTATGATGATATTAACTTTCTGTGAAAATTTCAGCCCATTTGGATTTACCGTTTGAGAGATATGCCCAAAATACAGTTGCTTCAGGACTGTTGTTGCGCTTTTGACTCTGTTTTTGTCATCATTTTCAAAAGCGGCTTATGACCAAATGGTGATGAATTTTAGAAAAAAAAATGAGGTTTTTGTTAATAATAGAACCAATCACAATAACCTCCTACATTGTTTTCATAGGTGTTATGGTTAAAGAGATATGAGTTTATCTTCCTTGTTTCTCTTTTCGCTGCGTTTCTAGACAGTTTGACTTCAAGCCAAGTTTTGAGGGGTTTGGATCAGGGGTTTTCAAATATTGATTAATCCACTGTGAACTAGACATACCAATATTTCCATTGAGCCTTTAATATATGTATTTGGAGTAGTGGAAGGTTTTCAAAAGTCCCCTCCAAGGTTGGAACTGTATTTTTGCAGATTGGTGTTGGGTTTCTGGGAAATGTGACAGATTTTTAATTTTCTTGGTCAAAATTGATTCCCACTGATGTAATTCGAAATATACTAAATGTATATGATGTAATTAAGTTTCATGGGGTTGAATTATCTTTTTCCATGTGTATTTGGTGATATTTAATGCTTATCAAAGTCAAATTGATTTAGTTGAGCTAAACTAGGAAGTCTGTTTTGACTTTCCTAGCTTTAGGTATTGTTAGAGATATTTTTGTGATCTGATCCTAAGAGGTAGGATTCGACTCCTACCAATACAATATAAGTGATTTATCACCTTATCAAGGATAATTTGGTAAATTTGTTTTCAATAACTTTAGTCTGCTCCTTTGGGATTATTTGAGAAATTGACAATCTGATCCTCTTGGCCAAATGCTTTGGCTAGGATTTTGTAGGAGTCATTGAGGAGAGTAATAGGGTGCTAACTTCACACCAAACCTCTTTTTAACACCTTTAGGGATAAGCTTGAGAAGACCTGCATTGAAAATCTCCCCCATACCACTAAATGAAACAGATTCCTGACACATTTTCAAATAGGTGGGACTAACCACTTACAAGAGGGTTTCAGTTATTTTCAAGGTGCTCGAAATATGAAATATTAAAATGTGTGTATAGTATTAAATGGAATGCGAAGTCCCATTCTATTTCCCACTAAAATGGAGCATATATATTTTAGGGTCTAGTTTTTCTTTTCACATAATATTTGGAGATGGAAATAGTCATTACTCAATTGAGTGGTCACAATAGCCACAATTTCAGAAGTGGATGCTCTTCCTCCCCATTGTACTGCATCAACTAAGACTATTTTCAGTTGTATGTTGGTTATATTTGTTACTGCTACCTATAAGAAAGGACATTGGACAAAACATATGGCTTCGAGAGTTCTATTTTATTTCATTAGTGATTACAATCATGTAGAAGTCATCTTGTGTTTTGATCTATATTTCAATGATTGTTTTCAATTATAAATTATTTCCAGGAATGCAACAATATTCCAAAATATGTATGAAATATGGTTGGATATGACCTTTCCAAAATTAAACTTACCTAGACCAACTCATTCTACCTATGATAGTTTTACAACACAGTTGAAATGCTCATGAAGTGAACTATTATAATAATGTTGTGAGCAATATCTTTGACATGGTCCTTCGATTTGAAGGGATTTTTGTTCTGCATCTCAAGAAGTGAGCTCCGAAGGACTTGAAAATCTTTTCCAATTCACCATTGTTAATTTTTTTACTAGTATTCTATGTGATATTGTTCTTTGTAATATGTTGCAAAACAATTTCAGAATCGATTGCATAGAATGACTCTGCATGTTGAGGAATTTATATTATCACAAGTTTCTTGATATTATGAAAAAATATATTTTTCAACTTGTATTTGAAGGGAGCCATAAATCCTTTGTATTTTACTGAGGGTTTGTTAACTATTGTGTAGGGTCCAGAAAACCAAAAAATGTTGAGGGGAAGAAGGTCTTGTAGGATTCATCAGGTCTGTATACTTATCCAATGTTGCATCTCTTGGAGAAAATGAGGTTGCACCTCCTTTAGTTGCTTCAACTACAAAACATCCTTGACAAAGACCTGGTTTTACATGTATTGTTTGTATTCAACCACCTAGTAGAAAGGGGCCAAAAAATAATCTCCCATTGTACTTGCAATGTCTGTATGATAGTTAAGCAAAGATATAAAACACTCATGATGTGTCAGAAGAAGCTTCAATCTAAACGAGAAGCTGAAAATGCAAAGAAAAAATGGACAGGGGTGAAAGAAGAGGTAGAGATCAACAGTGGATCAAACTAACAATCTGATATGTTATCACACCCTGAGAATGGTTCAAGGCAAGAAAAATCATCTACAGTATTCAAGGAAGCATTGAAAAGGGTTAATAATTTTCCTGGAGATGGAGTTAACTCTTCTTCAGAGCTGATTTTACCAGGTTCTCATAAAGGATATGGTGTAATCCTAGAAAAGAGTATGAATGAAAAAGTCCAGATTTATTTAAATAGTCATCCAGTGCGTGAAGATGAACACCACATGGGGTTGGTCACATGAGCATGATGAGGCTTCTGCAAGATTCTATTTTACCTCTTGAGATGTATCATAAACATCAGGTACTTGCAAGATTAGTAAACCCTCAGGGTGCAAGTATATTTGTTGTAGGTTTTGAAGTAAATGTAAGTGGAGCAAAGTTTCACTCCACCCAATGTTCAAAATTAGGAAGAAATCCAGAAAGAATAGTTGTTGACTCCAAAGAGGGTTAAAAGTAATGGTACATCAGTCTCCATTTAGGTGAGCTTAACACATCAAGCATTGTTTCATCCTCAACTTTTTTATCTACACACACGTAGATTTAGAGTGTTTCATTGTTTAGGCATCAAATTTTCTATTTTATGTTTCCCACTAGAGTTCAAGAAAGAAGTTTCTTTATAATGGATTTCAATTCAAGTGGTGGTTATATATTTTTAGACTTAACATCAGAAAGGATTGTTGGAAATTCGCTATAGACAGAATGTGTGTTAGGGTTCATAAGAAATATGGAAAAGGAAATGCAGAGGATAGAGTAAAGATCCAGAGGGAGAAAGAACAGTTGCTCGCAAAGAAGATGGGAGTTAAATAAGGAGTCACCAGAGCACTTTGCTCTGTGACGGGATTAGAATAGATGGAAGAAGAAACAACTGAAAGCTAGGTGGGGAAGCTCGTTGAGGCCATTCAGGAACTCCAAGCATGAGTCATAGAATTAGAATTATAGACAATGCCAAGAACTTTGTAGGAAGTGCGAGATCAAAGAGAAGAAACTGGGAGGAGCATAGTTGAGAGAATCAAGGCATTGGCCTTAGAATGAAAACAACTCAGCATTCGAAGTGTGCAGACATACGAGCACCTTGCAGAGGACCCAGAACTAAGGACATTGGAGTCACAACTCTAGGAAGAAAAGAAACAAATAGCAATAGTGCAAGCACAGTTGAATCCACTATCAACAATCTAGACGATGAAAAGGTCCCAGGAACAACGCACGATTCAGCAACAAGTCCATGCCAATCAGAGTAAATTCATGGAATCGACACAGAGGCTCTAGCCAGTAGAGGATGAGGCTTGCACACTTTTTGAGGAGATTGAAGGATAGGGTGCATAGCAAGAAAAAGTGGTCACCATGAAGAAACAATGATTGGAAGGACCTGTGACTGAGAAATTTATTTAGGAGTTCACCGAGAAGGAGGCTCTGGCAAAACAAAAGGTTGAAGCAGATTAGGCCAAGTTCGAGGCCTTTGAAGTAGACTTACCTAGATCAGAGTGACTCGAGACGAGTCATAGGTGAGTGTTGGGGGCCTATTGGCCCTTGACCTAGTTTTAGAGAACTTGGGTCATGTTTAACCGATTTTGGAAATTCGACAGGCTGGTCGAAGGCAAAGCGCCTAGGCAAAGTGGAGATCACAGGATCTCACCCCTTTTTTGTGGGATTTTTGGGTTTAGGGTTTATGTAACGGGTATGGGATGTTGTCCCATGGGTTTTACCCATGTTTAGGCCGTTTTGTAATGTATAAATAAGTAGCTAAGTGATGAAAAAAGTAGTAGTGCAATCTATGTGATTGTGGATGATGGTTTACTGTTAATGTTAGCTATTTTCATATCGTAAGACTTGCAGAGCTAAGTGCAATTGATTGTAAGAGACTGTGTAGGGATTTGTGCAAATAGATTGTATAAGTGCTTAGTGTTGTGATCTAACTCAGGGAAGGAGGATCTGGCAAGGTGCAGGAAAATGTCCTATCCTATGCGGAGTTGACCCTGTGGCTCTGTGCCTGTAAGGATATTGACAAAAGATAACAAAGAAGACAAAGAGTTGGTGGATGTAGCCCCACACTAGGGGTGAACCACGTATATCCTATGTTATGGTTGCTTTGTGTGATTGATGTGATTTATGCTTAGTGCTTAATCTTTATGTATGTAGATGCATCTGATATGTTAGCTTAATGCTTGGTAATGTAGATGAATGCTAGATCTGATCTATTTCTATGTGTTGAGTGCTTGGATGTATTAGATCTTGTTGAATACTGCGTTGCTCTGTAATTAGGGTTTTACCTGCGATGTGAATAAGAGGTTAAATATTAATGATTGATATCTGATAAGTGCTCTGTTAACTATTGAAATCATAGATCTATGTCCCAGCTAGGTTGTAGACACTTGAGTCCTACAACCACCCCTGCCTCTACCTCTGGCGAGACTTCATATGCTTTGCAAGTGTTGTCGAAAGGGCCATTAGTTAGGGTTTTTTTGGTGCGTTGTTGAAGCATTGAACCCTAGGTCTGCCCCTGTGCCAACAATTTCTCTAATGAAATTATACTTTTGATGCCAAGAATAAAATAGAATTACATGTATCCAATGGAGGATGAGAGAATGTTTATTGCACTATCATTCATGAAGTCAAAATTGAAGAACAAGCTTGAAAAAAACTCATTACATAGTTTCTACTAATATCTCACATGTTATGGAGAGTTTCATGTAACTAAGAAAGATGCATGCTTATTGGTGCTTGTATCACATGGAAAAAATAACTTTCTTTATAATTCATGATCATTTATTTCTTCATTATTT
>JZKD02S1838135.1:106114-141468 GCA_000966675.3 Picea glauca
AAGAGTAAGCAAGGGACAGGGAGAGAGAGGAAGATAGAGGGAGGGATGGAAGGATAGGGGGGAAGAGGGGGTGGGAGAGAGAGAGAGAGAGATAATTAATTTTTGTTAACAGGAATGTGTGCACATTCATGTTCCTAATAATGCATGTACATATTAGAAACTTGCACATGCTTTAGTATCGCACGCCTGCTCCTAAAGAGAGCATGTGTTATTTTAATTTCAAATGTTTTTGAGCATGAGTGACAAATCTAGCATATGTTTTGGCTGAGTTGGTTTCCTCAGATTTAGGTTCGGGATGAAAAACCTAGTTGTTCGGTCTGCAAATACATAAAAAACGCCCATTTTTATGAAGACTGCGCTATATCTTTGTTATTGACGTTATTTTTCTATAGGATACACAAATATGTTGTTGATGAAACTACATACACTAATAGAGTTAGCTATGTAGATTCCAAATATATAGGTTTTTTTAAATTAATAATGTTTACTATTTTTTATTTATTTTTGGCTTCGCATATATCAAAATACTAGAATACATACCTCTCTTATTTCTGCTATAACTTTTTTTTCGGCTTAACCATTTCTAAAATGAGTTATATGTTTCACTAGAGGAGACAAATATCTATGATGTATAAAGGAAAAAAATATTTTAATCATGTTAAGACCCTCTTAGCCTGCACGAACAAAAGACATTTCTATTTCGAGGATATATTAACTTTCATAATCTAAAAAAATATAAAATTAATATTGTAAATTTCCAAAAAATACACTGCACTAAAAAACGGTTTCTCTACAATCATACAAGTTTTTGGAATGAAATTTCATCGTTAAGGTACTCAAAACCTACATGAACAAAAACATATACCTTATATTTTGCTGGAAAAATAACATAACATTTTTACAAAAAAAAAAAATCGCATATAGTTAATCACAATTACTATGAATAAAAGTTGTATATTCACAAAGCTAATTAAATTTCCTTCATTTCAACTTCTTACACCATATTCAAATCCATTGTAAAAGTACCTTGAATAATCCCTTCTAGTTAACAGATTGTTCTTTCTCCATGTTTGCATTGCCACTAATGTTTCATGAGAGACCACCATTGGCTTACACATACCCAGGAGTGGACAACTTTAAGATGACCTTCATCTTCATGGGATTTATATTTGATTCCCCTCAACAAATCACATACCCCAAATACATCAACCATTACTAATAAAAATTACATTTCTTAAGGTTTTCCAATATTTAATTCCTTTTTATGGTCTCTAACACCTATATGAGATGTGGGATATACTCTTCCTAGGTAGATATATAAAACAATATATCATCTAAGAAAACTATTACAAAAAATATAGAAAGGGATGTAATACATCATTCATTAAATGCATAAATGTAGCCTATGCATTACTTGTTGAAGTACTTTCCATGTTTGAATTGATATACCAAACCATTGATCACAGGTGGAGGGTATCAATTCTTGAGGGTGATCTTATTCATAGCTCAATATTCGATACAAATTATCCAAATCCCATCCTTCTTGGGTACTATAATGATAGGTGACCAACAAGGTGAGTTTCTTGATAAAACTACTCCTTGCTCCAATAGTTATTGTAATTATTTCATCAATTCATCTATTTCTTCAAATATGTCTCATGCTCTTTTCCCCTCTTAGGTTTTAACCTTTTAGTCTTTTAGAACATGTCGTCGTATTCCTGTATAAGCTCCTTCTACTGATGATTTTAATTTTTAGTACACCCCTTTAAATATTCCTTTACTTTTATCAATTCATCTCCTAATTGATTCTCTCTTCAGAAAACAAATAGAAGATTATACTTGAACTTATTAGTTTCTTTGCATGATTAGAAATTATGAGAGATGTGTTGGATTTACCTTTGTGTGTATTTATTATGAAGGACTTACCATCCTTGATCATGTAATATTAGTTTTTGATCCTCATGAAAGTTTCATACTTCATGTACATGTAGGGTATTTTTGACATACCTTATATAGAAACATCAAAACAAGGTTCATTGGCCTAATAATCCAAATATGGTAGTGGTATATAAAAATTATGCACTATATAAGACCATTTTCAAAACCATTTTTATTAAATATCACAATGGTGTTTGGAATCACCAAATTGTCATAATAATAATCATTTATTTCACATACTAAATCAATCTCTAAGATTTTATTAAATAGACATAGATCAATAATCACATAAAATATTTCCCATGGGGGGATTATTCACTTTTAAAGATGATAATACTATGTATTAAGGTTCAATGTTTTTCAATATCATTCATTTAACACCATATGCATTGTTTTAAAATAAGAATCAATAATCATTCAACTTCTCATAAATGTAAAAGAATAAAGAATTAAACAACAAGGCTTCTTGACTCATTATTCAATAATGCATATTCACATAACATATGATAAACCTTTAGTCACAAAACATAATATAAGGAGGTTCTCCTGCATTCAATTTTTGATAACCTGAAGGATATGTATCATAAAATAATATGAAAAAGGAAAGGAAATAAAGGATCTTCCTTCTTGAATCTAGTCATTTCTCCGCCCTGAGAAGAAATATTTTTTTCCTTCAATAATAAATATGCCTATCCCTCACCTTTAAATTTGATAATAAACACTCAATTCAATGAAAGAACCCATTTTTTATGAACCAAAATAAAAATAGTCAAGGAATAATAATCCACTTTTAGGGGGAACCTCCTTTTACAATATATTGAATGCACAAGACAACATTCATATACAAAAGAATCTCATTTACTATAAATAGGATTAAAAAGTGAGCATGATGTAACCTACCACTAATATTACCTAACCATACCTCATAAACTTATAATAAATGAGTTTTAGGGCATTAAAAGAGGGACTAGGGGACTTAACATAGCCCCCCCTCTCTTTAAAAGAGATTTGCTCTCAAATCTTGTAATTGAGGGTGTGTATTCATGAATTGCTCATTCTCTCATGTAGCTTCCTCTGAAGGCATATTATTCCACTTGATTAGGTACTCCAGAATTATTCTATTCCAAAAGATATAGAACATCGATCTATAAATTTTTCTAGTTCAAGAATCAACCTCCCTTCTTCATCTAATTCTTGAATTGTTTTCTGCAATGGCATAGGTTGTCCCAAAACCTTTCTTAGGAAATATACACAAAAATACTTATGAATGTGAGAAGAAGGAAAATCTAATTCATACACCAATTTCCCAATTTTGAGAATAATCTTTCCAGGTCCATAACTTTTTAGAGTTAATTTCTTATTATTCTTTTGTTTGAGAGTAGATTTCTTATAATGTTGTAGTCTCAAGAATACCCAATCATCATCCTCAAATTGTAATTCACTTTGATGTTGATCTACTTGATTCTTCATCCCATTTTATACCATTTGAAGGTTTTCCTTGATAATTATCAAATTTTCTTTAGTCTTCTCCATGTGTGACTCTACTTCTTGTACTTTTGATTGGTCCTACAAAAAGTATGAGATACTAGGAGCAGGATATCCTTAAAGGTGTTCGAATTTGGACATATTAGTAGATGTGTGGTAGTTGGTGTTATACCACCATTCTTCTAAAGGAAGCCACTTCATCGATTTTGATTTCTTGTATGAATTATAACAATGTAGATAAACCTCTAAGCATTTGTTAACTATTTATATTTGACCATGTATTTGTGGAATATATGGTAAACTCATAGCTACCATTGTTCCACTCATCTTCCATAAGTATTTCCAAAAGTTTTCTGTGAATTTTGGATCTCTATCACTTACTATTACTTTAGCAAATCCATGAAGTCTAGGAATTTTCTTCATGAACACTTATTCCTCTTGACTTGCCATATATGTACTTTTAATTCCACAAAAATGTGCATATTGTGTGAGTCTATCCACTACCACAAAAATGGCATCCTTATATTCTGATTTCGATAAACCTGTAATGAAATCCATTGAGATATCTTCTCATATTTTATTAGGCGTGTGTAAATGCTGAAGTAAATATGGAGATTTTACCATCTCTCCTTTATTTCTTTGGAAAACCTAAAATTCTCTTACAAATTTTTGAATATCTTTCTTCATTCCTTCCCCCCCAAAAAAAATGTTTTGATCCTTTGATATATCTTAAGGTAAAATGAATGTCCTACCATCGGAGAGTCATGAGACTCCCTTAATATGTTTTTCTTCAAATTTGATCGAGGATATAAAAATATTCTTCCTTTCTACCAAAGGATATCTCCCTTCACTCCAAATGTTTCATATAGTTCATCCCTTGCTTTATACATTTCATTTTATGTCTTGTACTTTTATCATTTTGTCATTCATAGTGAGCTTCTTCCAACCACAAAGAAATGAAATATGTAATGGAATAAAAACTTAAGGCTTCTCCTATTCTAGAAAGGGCATATACTACCATAATGTCCTTCCCCTTTTTGTAGATTATTTCAAAATCAAACCCTTTCATTTTTGCTGTCCATTTTTGTTGCTCTTATGATGACAATATTTTCTCCAAAAAGTAATTTAGGCTATCATGGTCTATCTTGAATTTAAAATTCCTCCCAATGAGATATTGTTTCCATTTCTTATTGCATGTAAAATTCCTTCCATTTATAATCATATGTAGATTTTTTCAGGTCATTTCCCTTGAATTGTTTAGTTTCAAAGGCCAATTATCTCCCTTATTATGTCAATACTACTCCAATTTCTTGTCCTGATGCATCAAAATGTCTTGGTGTGAAAGAAATCTATTGATTCTGACTCTATCACTACAACACCTCCATTGGTGGAGCTCCTCTCTAAACAATGACAAGCAAAAATGGGTTTTAGTACATCCCTCATGATAGTTACACCCCCAACCCTATCATAAAAACTTAGATAATGTTGTGAATAGTCCTCATCTACTCCAATCACGTTCATATCATAAGAAAAAAAATTGTCCTTCCCAAAGAAGATAGGCCAAAGAAAAAACAACATAGAAACCAAGACTCCTAATGGTAGTCTATTTATTCACACTTGCAAACCAAAAAACAATGAATTCTAAATGGGATTACTTTGTAATCACCCTCCTGTTATACCAATATTTGCCTCACCATTTCTATCTTGCATAGAGGGCCTTTTTCCATTTCCCTATACAGACTTATCAAACCCCTTTTTGATAAATCCAGAGCCAAAAATATATATATATTCCACAGATACGATCCCTAACTACTTTGCAAAATGCGTATATGCTTGATGCTCCACTACAGCTCACATATATAAGGATTTGTGCCAGAAAATACAAAATGAGGTTGGGTTTCCATGTCACAATATAAAATATCTTATCTTTGGCCTTCCATATACTAGAAACGTTCCGAATTGGCCCTTCAGTTGCATTCTGGAGGCTATAAGAGCATAATTTTGAGCTATGGAAAAAGAGGAAAAAGAATTCAACTTTGAGATCAAAGTTACTCTGGAGAAATTAATTCATATTGAGTCTGCACCCCTTTGTCCCTCAAGTTTGAACACAGTGTTCAATCCCCAAGCTCTTCCGTTGTTGTCAAGAGGATCTCATTCTCTCTTTGCTATGAGCTTTCCTTTGGTGGAGGATTGAAGTGATGGAGACCCAGTTGGAAGGAACTTGGTTTCTTGGTTTCGAACCGTGCCGACATAGAAGTCTGTAATGTTGATACTTATGTTGATCAATTATTAATAGAAATACTCCTTTCCCATCCAATCAATATCTTGCAAATATATGATTATTATCCATGGGCATGTTTGTAATGTTTATTAATAGATTGTGCTATCTGATGTGCTAAATCATTTTATATATTGTCACTATATACGCATGTTTCTCTTTACATGAGTGTATACGACTTCCCCCTTGCTTATTTTCTTGGTTTAGTGATTGTTGGGTAGGTTTTGAGGATCACTGATCCTTCTTGGGTCTTTGTGGTACCTGTTGAGATTATCTGGGATGACAGGAAACCTTTTTGGAGTTGAATTTTTGGGCGACATCTTTCTCTTTGTTTTCCATTTTTTATTTTTTCTTGGTAGTTGGGTTGTCTACTTAGCTGCTTGATATTCTGCTCGAGTTATTTCTTTTATACACAGTAGAGGTTGTATATCAAGTTGCTTATCAGTCCATGCATTTTCTTTTTAAATACATTGAAAATACAAAAAATAATAGGCACTTTCCATTGGTCGGTATTTTTGTCTTTGAAACTTTATCATTATCTTAGCACATTTAGTGAAAGATTTCATTTTATTTATGAGTTGCAGAATTAAAATTGAAGATTGCACTGTTTTATATAGCATATCATTTACTGAAAAATTAAAATTAGGCTTTGCATTATATCTATTTTTATTCTTATGCAGAGTCATAACACCATGAGTTTCATTTCCATACCTTTTTGAGTAATCACGGCCAATAAAATTTTACGCTTTAAACTAAAATTGATTAGTCACGATTTTATTTTTTAGGGTGCACAAACTAGCCTAGGATTTAGTGCCTTGGAATAGGATTTTGTGAGTAAACTTCTCTAAGGAAATTAAATCAACTTATGTGTCTGCGACAAGGAGTTGAGAAATCCATTGTATAATTGGTAATATCATGAGGCTTCACTCGCACCGGAGTTAATCACGAGGTCGTGTGAAGTTAGTTGAAGGGATAACCCCTGGATTCTCACCTAGCATCAGAGATATTTCTGTGAATTTATTCATATTTGGGGATCTTGCTAGTGCCCATACCTCTATGAGAGGTGGTACTTTCAAGGTTTCGGGCTTCACTACCCTGCCCATACAGTGATCTAGACTTATGATTGTTCTCCTGTGCATCGGTTATACAATGGTTTATTATTTTCTTGACTTAGTTTTCTCATAGGTTACTTGTAGGTTTTATTCTTCTTGTATCCCGAGTCATATAGGGGTCAGACAACACACAAACTTTATGGAGGATTACCTCTCTGGGAGGGGTCTGACTAACTGGTTGTTAAGCTGACGAGATCCCCTATAAATGATTTTGTTACCTCCAAACTTTAGCAGTGAATCTCAGGTCCGTCCTGGATTAGAGATACCTTCTCTAGCGAGGGAGGCCACTCAACCACTTTAGCCCGTTTTCATGCATATTGGCTGTTTGAATTTTTTTTATGCTCTTTGATTACTAGTTGGCCTTAGGATATATTTTTATTTGTTGAGAGTCATAAGTCATCATGGAGTCGGAACAGCCTTCTCGTAGGTCTCGTCAGCTATTACATTTACCATCGATTTTTGAGGTATTGTCTTCTAAAAGGTGCAGAGTTATTAGAAGTGGTACACACACATCCACTTTTCAGACTTACGATCCCACAAGGATAAGTACTAAGACTAGTCTTCAGAACACTAGGAGTTCATCAACTCCCAATACCACTATAGTTAATTGCACTCCTTTGACACCTGTAGCTGCTAAAGTTGCAGTGTTAGAGGCCTACACCGATACTATGGATCGTCCCGTAGTCAATTCTTTGTCTCTTGCCTCTAACCTTTTTGGGGGTTTTGGCCACTCGCCGAGTTACAATGTTCAGACCATCCCCATGGCTACTAGTCCATTTTCTTATGGTATTCCACATTTCACTTCGCAATATTCGACTGCCATCCCAACTGCTGGCCATAACGCTAGCCTTGGACTTGGGGGCACCACACCTCCTTACACTCCTTTTCCATTTGGTAGCTCTCATGTTTCCCAAGCAAATCCTAATATAGTAAGTGTCTATTTCCTTAACCCTGGGTCTAATTCTTCTACAATTGGATGGAACGACCAAGTTGGTGGACAAGTTCTACCCTATATCCCTATCCCCTCGGTGTCGAATTCGACCAATAATTTTGGCATAATGAATCCACTTCAATCCTCCGGATTACCACCCGGAGGAGGTCAGTCTTATGTCTTGGGCACCCACCAGCCTAGATCTAATATAGTTGGGGGAAATTTTAACAACCCTCAGTTGGGAGCTAATCTAACTGGGGGAAATTTTCATAAACCTTATCAGAACATTCCTGCCAGAATGATGCCCAATCCATATTTCATGAATCATCCCGGAGGAGGGTTTTTTAATTCCGGACAAGGTCCTGGTCCTTACCATAACCTTGGATGGAACACAGCTCCTAATACTTAGTCTTTTGCAGGAGGATGGGGTCAGGTGTCGCAACCCCGTATTCCCTTTATGGCCATGCTTAATCTGCCAGATTTGTCTCAGCTAATGAACGACCTGGTGATTCATGATCCCACATGGCCCCCTGATTGAAGGTAAGAATGGTGATCACGTCACTACTTTTCACCTCTGGTGCTCATCAAATTCTTTGAATCACGATTCTATTAGATTACAATTTTTTCATCACACTCTTATCGGGATTGCGTCACAATGGTACATTGAGCTATCTAGGGGAACATATGGATCTTTTCAACAGTTAGATCTTTCCTTCCTTAACCATTTTCAACTACTTGTTCGTTACAATGTTGGCCTTGAACTTTTGTCAACTTTACTCCAGGGTTTTGATACTCATATTTCATACCATATCTAGGAATGGCATAGGCGAAGATGGTTAGTTAAGACTCCCATACCCTCGACCTTTCTTTTAGAATGGTTTTTCAAATATTTGTACGCTCCTATTTCAAAGGAAGTTGCTACTTATGGGGTCTTCAGCGAGGAAGAGGCCATTTTTAGAGCCCAACAGTTCATATTGATCTATTCCCAGTCGAGGATGTTATACCATATTCTTCCCGACGCACCGTGATCGACTCATGATCCTAGACATGGTCCTAGGCCCCATGATGATGGCATTGCAGGGTCCACCAATGTAAAGTACACAGACTCGGCAACAAAGTCTACTAGAGGTCCAACTTCACATGGATCCTCAAAAACCACCCAATCGACGGATGTACATTCCGTGCAGTCGTCGAAAAACCCAAATGGTGACTATCAACCAGATGGGAATAAACAGAAAGGTCGAAATAATCGTAGAGGTGGGAAGAATAAACCCAAGGACAAGACTACTAATGGAAAACATAATGATAATGCTGGAGAGGGCATGAAAGAAAAGTGTAAGGTTAAGTTTCCATGTAAAATTTGTACTGATGATCACCTTACACACTTATGCCCCAAACTTGTGGAGACTGCAAGGCTTTTAAATATTCCGCCCACTGCTCTAATGAATCCTTTTCCTCACAACTAGCACTTAGCCTCGAGTTCTTTGAACACTGGAAATGCATCTAGTGTGACTCAAAACCCATCATTGCAAGATCACGACCATGTTTCAATCAATATGGTTGGTGCAAAAATTGATATAGCCATTGGATCTCGAGATTACATCTCTTCAAAAGCTAGCACCATCCTAGAAGCTCCTCCTCCACCCTTAGAGACAAATTTACAGATCGAGAAACTAGAGCCACCACCCTGTATTCTGAAAGGAGTATTCAAGCGCTCTACCCATAACCCTAATGCTAAAGCCACCCAGAACTACTCTATCATTGAGGATCTGGGCCAAACACCTTGCACAATATCTTATTTGGATGTACTCCAGACATGTCCATCACAGAGGAATGCCTTACTCTTTGCCTTAGGAGCTCTAGAACCTAGTGGCTCAAAGATCATCAAGTTCGATGTCACGGACGTGAAGCCTTGCTTACCTTACTATGTGGCTTTACAAATCCACATGGAGTATTCTAAATATACCATCAAATGAGCAGTCGTTGATGAAGGTGCTTCCACTTGCATGATGTCCTTATCCTGTTGGAAAGCTATCGGTTCTCCAACCCTTTCAAATTTGTTGACCATGTTAACCGCATTCCATGGTCATTCCTTCCGCTCTCATGGTATTCTCCCCGCCTTTCCAGTCCAGTTAGGTGGGAAGAAGGTAGAAGTGGAGGTAGAGGTAGTTGATGCACCTCTCGATTACAACCTGTTAATAGGTTACAATTGGACTTATGTTATGGTCGCCGTTGTATCATCCATTTTTCATATGCTTTGTTTTCCTCATCAAGGGGATATTGTGATGATCGTTCAGTTATCCTTTGTGTACTCTAGTCTGAACACATATATTGGACTGTCGATCCCTATGGTCGAAAATTCTTAGCCAACAACTGAGATATTGGTGTCAGAATATAGTCTTCCCTCATGGGTACTTTTGACTTCTTGGCACCGATTCACCACATTTATGCCATTTCCAGTATGCCCGCTTCAATAGAGAGGTCCATCCCTTTCCGTACTTATTATTTCAGTGACCCTTGGACCCTACCTTCTCTGACTTTATCGATTGAAGGTCATTCGCATGCTAGAATGTCTATGCTACTATCGGCAACAGAGATCGCCTATCAAGCTATCCTTGACTCTTCTGTCGACCCTGATCTAGTTCCCTTGTAGTTGATCGAGGAAGATCCAGTTCCTAGGCCCGTGTGGGCCACTTCATTATCTTGTTCATGTGAATTCTTGGATGAGACTTTTCCTTAGGACAAAGCCATCCTTGAAGCCATGAATGTTTCCGAGAGACCTTGGGATGATATGCATCATCGATCTTATTTTCTCCCAAGTCTTTAAAAAAATGAGAAAAATGATTTTAGATCTACCCTGAGTGAGATAGTAAGTCACGCCGTACTTCCACTTGATACACATGACATTTACGTTGAAGGGAATATGGTGAGTATTTCTCCCACCATCCAGATCGATATCTCTCATACCCCTGGCAAGATTGAAAACGTAAATATAGGTGCAGATTGTTCACCAGAGGAGACCCTGATCTACACCAACCTCTTCAAAAAATTTCGATACATATTGGCTTGGTCATATTAAGAGATGCCAGGGATCAACCCCCATATTGTCGAACATGAGATTAGGAATTACCCATATGCTAAACCCAGTCGACAACATCTTAGATCTATGAATCCTAAGAAGGCTCTCGCTATTAAGGAAGAGGTAGAGAAGCTACTTAATGTTGGCTTTATCTACTCGGTTGCCTTGGCTGAATGGGTATCCAACCCCATTCCTATGAATAAAACGAAAGGAAGCCTCTCTGTGTGTATGGACCTTCATGACCTAAACAGGGCCTGTCCTAAAGATAGCTTTCACATGCCTTTCATTGATCAGATTCTCGATGAGTGTGCGGGAAGAGAAATATTTTATTTTATGGACGGATTTTCAGGCTATAACCAAATCTAGATCAAACCCAAAGACCAACATAAGACGACATTCATATGTCCTTGGGGCACGTTTTCATACTATAAAATTCCTTTCGGCCTGAAAAATACTGGAGAAACCTTCCAACGAGCCATGACTTTCGCTTTTCATGATCTCAAACAGATAGTTGAAGCTTACCTCAATGATCTTTCTTCTCACTCTCACAAGAGAGTGGATCATCCTACGCACCTTTGACTGGTTTTTTAAAGATGTCGCTACTATAAAATCTGACTCAACCCTCATAAATGCATATTTTCCGTTAGATCTGGTTGTCTCTTATGATTCTTAGTCTCCGAGACAGGGATCATGGTAGATCCACTTAAGGTTGAGGCAATTCTTCAGTTGCCTCCCCCACGCACAATTAGACAACTTCAAGGTTTACAGGGGAAAGCTAACTTTTTGCATCGGTTTATTATGAATTATGCCAATATTACTAAGGTTTTCATGCACTTATTGAAGAAGGACACCCTGTTTATCTGGGATGAGCGAACCCAATAGTCTTTTGACACTTTAAAGAAAGCCTCAGTATCGGTCCCTCTACTGAAATATCCTGATTACGATAGAGATTACTTTTTGTATATCACCGTGTCTAAAGAGACCATTTGTATTGTTCTAGTTCAAGAGGATGATGAGCTCCGCAAGCACATCATCTACTATCTCAGTCAAAATTTGGTCGGTCCTGAATGAAATTACTCACACGTTGAAAAGCTATCTTTGGTTGTTGTCCATGCAGTCCAATGTTTACGACACTATATTTCTTTGCAAAACTACTGTGGTTGCCGATGTTAATCATTTAAATACGTCCTCACTAGACATATCATAGGCAGAAAATATAATAAATGGATTGTCATTCTATAAGAATTTGATATCGACTTTGCTTCGACCAAGTCCGAGAAATCACTAGTTTTTGCAGAGTTAATATCTAATTTCCCACGATTAGACGAAGATGTTATTCATGTAGATTCATTCTTGGATGAACACATTTTCCTTGTCTTGTCGTCCGACCCCTAGTATGGAGATATTTTTTTATATCTTCAAATCTTAAAGTTCGCTCAACATCTCTCGTGAGATGATCGATGGCATGTTAGATACCAAGCCAAAAAGTATACCATCATCAGTGACACTTTGTATCGTCAAGGAATAGATAGCATCTTACATCATTTCTTAACTCACGAAGAAGCCGAGTTAGTCCTTAATGATTGCCACAAAGGGGCTTGTGGCGGTCATCTATCCGGGCTTGCGACAGCCCAAAAAATCTTGCGGGTCGGTTACTTTTGGCCCACCATATTTAAAGAATGTATTGAAGCGATTAAGAAGCGTCACCCCTACTAGGTGTTCACTTGGAAAATGCACTTGCACCCAACCCCTCTCCACCTAGTCATTATCGTCGGTCCCTTCACTAAGTGGGGAATAGATTTCATTGATTGCAACCCAACTTCAGCTGGGGGGCATCAACACATTATCATGGATGTCGACTACTTCACCAAGTGGACCGAAGCCATGCCTACCGTGAAATCCAATGGGAAGACTGCAGCTTTTTTTGTATTCAACCAAATTATCGCTTGATTCAATATCCCGAGTGAGATTGTCACTGATCATGGTAGTCATTTTCAGAATGAAATGATGACAGAACTAGCATCTAAGCTGGGGTTTAAACATTAT
The DNA here is from genome assembly GCA_000966675.3 of Picea glauca. Classification (NCBI taxonomy): domain Eukaryota; kingdom Viridiplantae; phylum Streptophyta; class Pinopsida; order Pinales; family Pinaceae; genus Picea; species Picea glauca. The sequence goes on from JZKD02S1838135.1 coordinate 118,984, forward strand.
CACTCGTCTCCTTATTACCCCTAGACAAATGGGCAAGTAGAGGCCATCAATAAGTCTCTCAATACCATTTTGCAAAAAACAGTCAGTCGGAGCAATTCCAATTGGCACATCATGTTATATCCTGCCCTTTGGACATACCGAACCTCGGTTAATACTGCCACTGGATTTTCTCCTTTTCAATTATTACACAGTGTGGAGTCGATACTTCCCGTTGAATGTGAAATCCCTTCTCTCAAATTGGAATTTGAGCTCCTACCTGACACTTCGGATTTAGAGAGACGCCTGGTACAACTAGAGAGTCTTGATGAGAAACATCGAGATGCCTTTACGACTATCAAGGAAAATAAGAAATGTGTCAAGGTTCAGTACGATAAGTCTGTCTGTCCCCAATTGTATGTTGAGGGTGACCTGGTCCTCTTGTATGACCAAGCTAAAGAACCTCTAGGGGCAGGTAAATTTAAAACCATGTGGCATGGTACTTATATCATGCGACGTGTTCTAGAAAAAGGAGCCTACGAGTTGGAATATTATGAAGGGAATAAATTGGTTGAGCCCAGAAACGGGATCTACTTGAAAATGTACTACACTTGAGCCCTAGGCTTGGGTGAAACACTTTGTATACTAATGTAAATTTAGTGTATATACACCTTTTCCCCTTTTTTTATCTTTGGCTTGCTTATTGATTTTTCCCTTTTGTTGGCAGATGTCAACGGAATCTTTGGTCTATGTAGGATTCGCAAACGGAGCCAGTCGTCATACACGAAACTTAGCTTCCATCGCTTGGGTGATTTACTCATCTGAGGGTTTGTTGGTGTCTTCAGGTGGTGTATGCCTAGGGCCATCCATGAATAATGTGGCTGAATAGCGTCGTTATAAAATTATTGTGCGATGTTATGTCTCATGGTATTCACTCTATAAAGGTGCGCCTGGATTCCCAGTTAGTTGTACGTCAGTTAAACGATCGTTACCATGTGTGTGATCTGATGTTACTCCATCGATTCCTATGAGTACGTCTTTTAGAATGACAATTTGATTTTATTACATATTTTTACATTCCTAGAAGTTTTAATCACGTATTTGATGCCTACGCTAATTATGTTCTGGATTGGCATTTGTCACATTTATAAGGAAAAGAATACCATTAAATCAATGTACACATTATAAGATATAAGTATTGTCGAATATCTTATTTTTTTATATTTCCAAAAAATATGGTGTTTTATATTACAAAATTGGGGCTAAAACCCTCAAAAATACTTATAAAGTTGACATACATGTCCTATGAAATCTACGCCTGTGGCACTGGATGAGTCTAGTGATAGAAAACCATGGCATTGGTGAGATGATAGAAGAGTCATACCCATGCCCTAGGAACACCGACAACCTGCCTCTGCATTGCTTCAGGTAGATCCTCCACTTGAACCATACGAATCCTTTGCGTCAAATGTGACAAGTTGCCCTACATGTTCTAAAGGACTCTTTCTGCCTCTCCTCCCTCCTCCCACCACCTCATCTACCCAGTGCCTCCACCTATGTCGTAGGAATCCCTCTAGCCATTGTGGACCCATGTCTACAACCACACAAGTATAGAGTTAATATTTAAAAACACCATCAAAAAAATATTTTTTCTTTTAAAATACAAAAATACAAAAAGTGAAGTATATAAAAAACATTGTTTACCTATGGTTCCATAGGTGGATCCTAGTGGAAGTGGAATATCAAGATCAAATATGAAATCAATTCTCGCATAGGGATACTCGTCCAGAGCTATGATTTGTCTCCCCCACCAAAAGAAAAAATCATCGTTGTAGGGTGTCACCACCCTACCTCCCCCCTGCCGCCTCATGACCTCGACCCATCGTGCCATAGCTGGATCAGATGTCCCTCTAGGATCTCCACTCTAGGTCCCATGCTTGGGATCCACTCGAAAAAGAAGCTACAAAGGATAGAGGCAAACCCAAAGTTTCTCATTGCTCCCTGCTTGCACTCTGTCAGTTGACCTTTCATGTTGGTCAGCAATGAGGTACACCAATCGTACATAGTAGGTCTTGCACACTCTAGTGCATAAAACATAATCGGTCTTGATTCTTTATGCATTGAGGCTGACCCTATAATCCTAGTAAGCACGATCACAATAATCTTTAGGCTGAGGTTACCTATAGCCCAGATAGGGATTTGACTTCCCACCATGGGAGTCCCTACAACATAATGGGCCTTGATGTGTTCTTCGACCTTCATCTCATTTTCGGCCCCACATGAACTAAGGTCCACAACCTCTCCTCGGCGTGAAAGTCTTGTCAAGAAGAAGATGTCCTATACTTCAATCCTTAATGGTTTCCCATCAAGTATAAAGCTCTCGCTATCTGGATCCCAATAGCTCACCAGCATTTCCAATACCCTCACATAGTCCCTCATTCCTTTGAGAGCCCAAAACTTGTTTAAACCACATCTTTTCAATTCCGCTTGAGCAATCAGATCCCTTTCCACTGCTACATCTACCTCCTCGTGCTCTCTCTCCCTCCACTCCAACACCATCCTCCAAAAACCAAATCAAATTTTGATTTAAAAACTTATTTTTTTCCCTTTTGTGCACATATACGTGGTTTATCCAAGAACAGTCGCAGGTAGGGCCTGATATATGCCCCCTATAGTTCAAACAGAGGCATATATCTGGTCGTATACACGACATATTAGCAGAAACCCGCATATACCAAAAAACACAATTTGCGCCCTTAAAAACTAAAAAAATGGACCCCAATTCAAAATTTTAAACCATGTAATTTGAAGAGGATGGGATGAATAGTTACCTCGACCAGACGGCTTGTGATTTTGTTGCCTATTTCTCCCATGATCTCCATTTGAATTCCGGAGGTATGTTAGTCCAAATTGCACTATTTTGGGTGAAAATGAAAATGACATAGTAAATTGTGATTTTATTACTATTTAGAAAACATTTTTACCCATTTGATATAGTTTTATTCTATTATTTTGTCTAATGGACTAATTCAAAAATGGTTTTAAGCTGGTTTTTGTAGTTTCAACTCAATTTTCTTACAGATTTCAATGTCATGGTTGGTCGTTTGTATCCTCGGGTAGGTATATTCATAACCTAGAATATAGGATAGGAATTCACTACATCATGCAATTTTGCATTATCCTTCAATTACCACTTTTATGCCTTAGGTACGAACCCATTTATTGCGACACATTAACCTCCATATGTTATCATAGCATCGTTAATAAATGGTAGAAACTTACTAAACATGGGCACCCTAGTTAGAACCTCTTTGTCATTTGGCGCCCATGACGATATTTTCCTTAGGACCGAGAGTCCATTAGAATTCAACACATGACTCTACAATGAACCTCATTTCTCATTCATGTACACATGGGCTTATCACCCGCGGACTCCCAGAACATGAGTCTTAGTTAAGCTTTTTTCCAACTCATTACTAAAAATTGAAAATATCGCTGAGTGATTTGTCCATTTCACACTAGTTAAAATTGGATTTGAAAGATCATGAGTCTTAGTTAAGCTCTTTTCTTACTCGCTATAAAAAATGGAAAAGATCGCCGAGAGAACTTGTCTTCTTCACACTCGTAAATCGGATTTGAAAAGACATCTATTTGGCACAAGTTTACCCCTTTTTTACACAAAGTAGACTAAAATATATAAAAATGGACATTTTTTGGCGTTAAATTATGATTGCATCTCATGCCCTTGCTTGCAGTATTGAGCCTTTAGTTGGTTCCCTCTTTGCGTTATAAACCATGGCCCAAGTAGTTTGCATCCTCAACCAAGCAGAGCCTTGTTCTTATCCTTTGCAATTTGACACCCTATACCTTGGAGGGAACATCACCCCAAGTGTCCATCTCTCGCATGCATTTCCTTGCATTGAGCATAGGTATGTTCCACTGTTGGAACCAGTTTTGCTTACTCGCGACACTCGTTCCCTCCTCTGTATCATAGCATTCAATTTTTATAAAAAACCAAAAAAATACAGGTGGGAAGGGAGTACTATATTGTAATTGGTAGCAGTCGTGTCGCCTTTGACCAAAGCACAAAGTTATTGAGTCCTTGCGTCATCATAATTTTGGGTTTAGCATAGCCTTAGGAAGCTGATTTCATTACAAAATTTTCTCTACTAACTGGTTAATCTTCCAACCACTATAGAGAACATTATGGATGTCTCTTGCATCTAATTGTCAAATCATTAAGTCTATGATGCCAGAGTCCATCGTATGTCTCATTCTCTTGTTCAAAGGAAATCTATCAACTTGTGTCGGCCACTCCCCAGAAATCTTGACTTCGCATGTCGACCATACCCTCAGTTTGTCTCAGAATCACATGATACTTTGGTCTTATGATGCACCCTAACCCTACTTCCATCATTGGTAGGTCACCTTGAACCCAACAATCGACATTTCATCATGGGTTGTTGACTGGGTGTATTGGATGTCATAGACTTATTGGTGGTTTCCTCTCCTTTGTCAGCAGTTTTCATCATTGGTTGTTATTCAAAGGGTCTTTTTCATGTACCGCTTGCATTTGGCAGACATGAAAGATGCACAGGGTCATTGATTTGTGAACATGTTCTTCATCTGATCTCCACCAAATCATGAAGCTCCTTCTTTTCTCCTCGTGCTGACTGATGAGAGATGCCTTAATGCTCTCCTTTCAGTGGGTCTCCTTCCATCAACTTTAGCTCATGTATTCTGGATACAAGACCTAGATTTTTATGAGTACCTTCATACTTGCAGTCATTAGTGGCAGGCTCTCTCACCATTTACAAATGAGAATACATAAATGTCTCCTTATCAATGGATCTCTCAAGTGTTCGACACCAATTCCTTTATTCAAATTTGTACATATGTACTTGGTGCCTTGATACCTACTTTCATCATTGGTAGGGTGTCTCTCATTTTTTAACGATATACCTCAATGACCGATAATCAAACGATGTCTCATCATGTTCGACCTCAACTCATTTATTCACATGATGTAGGCTTGCACAATTGGTGGATTGTATTGAAGACTTGAAGACATCACTTTGAAGACATAGCTTTCCTGAGTTATTACTTTTATTTCATAGGACCAATACCTATTTGACTTCAGCGATCATGGGAGATTAGATTGTACTCCATGGTATATAGATATCTTCAGATTGATTTTGAGACTGGTTTCATTGAGCCTTGTTCATGACTATGACAACTATTGGTATGTAACCACATTTATATTTGCTTACTAATGACTGTGAACACTTGTTGGTATATTTTCCACATGGATCTGCATTGTATTTTTGGCAGCCATGTATGCAAATTCAGTACATAATGTAATGAGCAATTGAGTTCGTCCAACTGGTTCTCTACCACTCCATTTCCGGGTTATTTATAATGTATTTCGGCCATCGCAGATACTCCTCTAACCTCACACATTAGGGGACATTTGTTATAGCAATATTTTCCTCACCATTTCTATCTTGCACAGAGGGCCTTTTTCCATTTCCCTATGCAAACTTATCAACCTCCTTTTTGATAAATCCAGAGCCAAAATTATATATTTTTCCACATATATGCTCCCTAACTGCTTTGCAAGATGTGTATACTCTTGATGCTCCACTACATCTCTCATATATCAAGATTTGTGCCAAAAAATACAAAATGAGGTCAGGTTTCCATGTCATGATAGAAAATCTATGATCTTTGTCCTTCCATATACTAGAAATGTTTCGGTTCGGCCCTTCAGTTGCATTCTAGAGGCTATAAGAGCATAATTTCGAGCTATGGAAAAAGAGGAAAAAGAATTCAACTTTGAGATCAAAGTTACTCAGGAGAAATTACTTCATATTGAGTCTGCATCCCTTTGTCCCTCAAGTCTAAACACAGTGTTCAACCCCCAAGCTCTTCCCTTGTTGTCAAGAGGATCTCATTCTCTCTTTGCTATGAGCTTGCCTTTGGTGGAGGATTGAAGTGTTGGAGACCTAGTTGGAAGGAACTTGGCTTCTTGGTTTCAAACCGTGCCAACACAGAAGTCTGTAATGTTGATACTTTTCTTGATCAATTATTAATAGAAATACTCCTTTCCCATCCAATCAATATCTTGCAAATATATGATTATTATCCATGGGCATGTTTGTAATGTTTATTAATAGATTGTGTTATCTGATGTGCTAATTCATTTTATATATTATCATTATATCCTTGCATCGCTTTTTTGTTGAGAACTTCTTGTAGGTATAAGGCTTTGGGTCAAAGTGCTTAATGGTGGAACGACATCAAACGATCGGATTGAGGTAGGCTTCTTCCTCGACATTAGTTTATATAGTGCATGTTGGAATTCAGTTGATTTCTGCAGTCATACCTGCCTGTTGTCGTTTACCCTTGGCCATAGAGAGTTTTTCCCTCGTAACACCTCCAACGCCCTAAATTTTCTATCTTCTCCTTTATCATAGTGTTTGCCCCTTTCCAATAACTCCCCATTAATATCACACAAAAATGTTGTTTGAGATCATAAATGGGGTTTAGGAGAAATTAATATTAGGGCTACATTTACTTATCTCATATGATAGGCAATCTCTAGGTTAACCTCAACTCCCTTGGTCTTAAAACCCTAATTAGAATATGGAACAAATAATTCATAATATAAGCCTTTATTTCCCATATTTTTTCCTCATAAGGTAGTATGATAGTAGGTTGTGTTGTCCTCACTAAGAAAAAATCTTTCCTTAAATTATGATTTCCACGACAACATTATTTTTCATTTGGATTACTCCCAACATATGACCTAGGTTAGTGAGGTTCCCAAGATCAACGTATTGTAGCTCAACTTTTGTCAAAATATTAATTTCATAATGACCATATGCTTACTAATATATAAACAACACTAATTTCATTCTATATTACATGATCACTTAATGAACATAAAGATAGTATAAAAATCCATCATTACAACCAAGAAATCACATGTAACATGCCCTATTCCAAATCAATATATAACATTGCTCAAAGTAATATCATGCCCTAAGAAAATAAAAGTGCATGATCAAGTGATATTGAACATAGTCCTCAAAATATAATCATAACATCAACAATTTAATAGTGTCTTATGATGTGTGTAATGATAAAATAAGTCAACAAATCGTAATTAGGTGAAAATTCTAAGTGGTATCCCTAAATATTAGGGATAACTAAGGATATGATGTCTTGAGGCCCTCGGGTTGAATACATGGAGTACCAAGAGACAACTTGATCAATAGTGTCCAATTGCACAAACAAAGACCCACCTCACCACCACCGTTCTAGGTTCATCATGAGAGTATCCACCACATCAGCTAGCTTCTGGAAGACATTGGGTATTGCTCCACGAGGTACAATTTAGGTATTATGGTGAGTGTCATTTCAATATTTGAGGAATTTGAGTTTGTTTCATTTTAAACTGATTTTGATTATGTAACGTCTTCTTGGAAATTATTCTCTTTTGTCATGTTTCACTTTGGTGGTTGACATTGCACCCTAGTAAGTGGGTCACCATTAGGGATAGGTTTTCTACTGGGAGGTCCTATTGACAAGTCATTGTCCCATTCCCGACCAAATGTTTCACTTTCCACACTTCATCCCCTCATCTCCTTAACATTTTTGGATTTTCAGGTGTACTTACCCAAGAAGGGATTGTCCCTCATTTCATGGGAAGAAGGGGTTGAAGGGCCAGAGTCTTGGAGATGGAAACAAATTAAATCCAATCATGAAAATTCTAGATGATCACCCAGGGACCCTGATTACAAGGAAATGTCTCTCGTAATAAAATTATGGGACCCGTAAAAAAAAAAATACAAAATGCCAACCAAAGTGGAACATGTGTGGGAACTATTTTTCATGCTTAGGTAGAAGTCCCACACATGACTTAAACTTGGTGAAGAATGATGTGACAAAGGTAGAGTAAAGGGGGGCACTATTTTTCATGCTTAGGTATAATCCCCACCTTGGCTTCAAATTGACAACATATTAAAAATAATAAAAGGAGATAAATGGGCTTGGAAAAAGGTTGAATTGAAAATGAAGGTGCAACACACCCTCTACAAAGGCACCCATAAATGAGATAATATGATCCCTTATATGTCATGAATCCCATGCCCAAAAGTATTTCCATTATCCATGTCACCTCATCCACATGACATAGACAAGGTTTGACTTGGGAAACAGTCCTAAACTTGAGGTACTATTCACCCAATAGGTTGTTTTGTCAACCCTCCCATACATAAACTTGGAAAATTGCATAGGGTCTTTGAGCACTTATTTGTTTTGATGAGGTAGTTTGGATGTACATGCTCAGATGGATTTTTTGTTGATTTTATTTACTTATCATGATGCATTTGACTTGAGATCCTTGGAGGGCATATTCATTGTCTTTGCAGGACCTAGTTGGTGGACAGATTTGGAAGAACAATCCTAACTTCAGCTTCCTCGGGGCTTGAAGCCCATAGGTTGGATGCCATGGAACACACACTAGACGATGATGAAAAACTTTGGATGCCTGAGGAGACACCTTAGAGGACCGAACCCAACCCTTTTTTATCCCAACAATTTTCTCTTGAGGCTAAAATGTCACTTTTGAGGAGGTTGGCATCACCCTACGACTATGGTTGGGGTGGTGGTGTTGGTTGAATTGAAACTTGGCACATTTTGATGGATGATGATTTGACTTGGAGGAGAAAGGCCTAGCACATGATAAGGAGTCCCTAGAGATCCCAATGGATTTCAATTTCCACTCCAACAACTTGAAAAAGTGTCAAAATGTTTCCTTAAAGGGGTGATGTCATGCTTGTTTAGGGTTTCTTATGTCCATTTTAGGGTTAAATTTGAATTTTATATTGTAAAGGGGAAAAGTAAGGGTTTTTGTCCCCTTACTTTGTGGTTTACCCTAATTTTAAGTGGACAAACACTTGTAGTAGGATTTGTATAAATAGAGACCATTTCATTTCATTTTGATCATAGCTCTCCCATTATGAGAGGAATACTTGGATGAAATTTGTGCCCCTCTTAAGAAAATTCAATATCTCTCTCATTTGTGATATGGTTTCTATATTGTATAATGAAGTGAAGTGGTTGGCTACTCTTGGAGGTTCTTTCTCTTTTCTTTGGTGATAAAAAATACTTGGTAACTATGGTTTTGTCTTGGCAGTTCTTGGAATTGGTAAGGAACATGTACACTTTGTTAGGTTATTTCTTGTTACATGATTTTTATTGGATAGATCCTTGGAGGAGTATAAGGATTTACAACCTCCACCAAATTTATCGTTATTTTTTCTTGAAAGGGTTATTGCAAAGGTTGTTGGGAGGAGTAATAGGGTTTACACCCTCATAGACTTTACCTTGTTATGGTTTCTATCTCAAGGAAGTAAAAGGGCTTACACCCCTTAGGGTTTAGTAGTCCTAACCTAATATAAGAAGACTCCACAACCCATTTGTCAAGGAACTAAACTTTTATTGCATTGGAGATATAAATCGTTTTCACTGGTAAACATAATTTTGAGAGATATTGATTTTACTCAAGTTGGAATATTTTCTTGATGCTTTAATCTTGTTGAAGCCTCTAGGGCATCTGTATTGGTCAAGTGGATTTTGAGATATATCCAACTAAAATATACAACCATTAGGGCTACAGAAAAACATCTCATATTATTGAAATTAACTTACATTTTTACCATGGGAATTTTCTAGTAAACAACTATTGTCATTCTATTGCTAATTGGGGAACTTTTAGTCAGATTACTTGCTTGCTTTCATGGTTAAAGCTTCATGTTGTAGAAATTCTTTGCTAAATCCACTTGGTTTTTACAAATATACTTTGAATAATTCTTATAAAAACCCTATAGTACCACTAAAGTTTGTGCTAAAGTGTTGGGAATTTATCTACATGTTTTATGCTTCATCTGTCAACCAATATTTGATGCTTTTAGTGGTTAAATCTGCGGTTCTCTTGGGTAAGTGCAACTAGCTTCCGCAGGGATTCGAAAACTTGGAAACCATAAAACACCTCTGAATCTTATTTTCCATCGACTCTCCACCTTTCGAATTTACCTATAGGGTCATCTATTCATAAGTATCACTTTCCATCTCATTTTCCCCCTAGGATCACCCAAGACTCCCCCTTGTGTTGGATTCTTCCTTCACAAAAGTGAGGGAGGGTTTATTTGAGGTGAAAGTGGGTAAAATATCCCACCATTATCGCCATATTATGAATCAGGTTGATCTTTTCCCAAACTATAGTTTTTGCAATAACATTTTGGCGTTGTTGTCGAGGAGGGTTTTAAATCCTCTTGTGATCCCTAACAACACTTTTTCAAGATATCCCAAATCCTTTCCCTATATTTTCTGGAAAATCCACTTAAAGGAAATACCATTTCCTTTTCCCTTTCTTGATGAGTTAGAACTGATCTGGCGACTCCACTTGTGGAAAGTTCCCTTTCCATTCCCTCGATTTTTTATGAACATTATGTTCACCTAGTGACACCATTGAAGAAACATCTTGGATAATAGAACCATGGAATATTGGTATTTACCATGGGCCTTACACAAGGCATACCCTTATATTGATGTTAAAAATATCCCTAGATACCAAAACATTTTCCCTGCGGGGTGGAGGGAAAATTTCCCCAAATTCGATGGTGACCCAACTCTAGCAGTCACCCATGTTGTGAACTATATGAGGTATTCTTAAAGTGTAAATGAAATACATGAGGATGTACTAATGAAATTTTTTTTGTCTTCTCTGGACTCGAGTCAAAGGAAGTGGATTGCAGACTCATGTGATTTGAAAAACATCTAGTCTTCTATAAATCTTGTTGAATAATTTCTCAAGTATTGGGGGCCAGCTACTTAGGATTTGAATACTACCCTCCAAGATCTCAAAGATGTCCTTTACAAAGAAGGTTTTCCGTTGGATAATGAGACAACAACTAAAGAGTGTGAAGTTAAAGAAGAGTATCACCCACCACCTGTAAAAGAGGTGCTTAAAGAACATATCCATGGAGAATTTTGTCAAGAATGTCTTGATGCTGAAGATCTTGATGTGAAATCAATGTCCATTTTCTTGCTTGATGAAGGTGAAGTTGTCCATCCTTACCTCCCCCCTTCACATGAAGATAAGAAAATAATAATTGGCTCCAATAATACATATGATCTCGTGGAGGACCCATATGACATGGTTGATCAACACATTGATGATTTCATGCATGTCAGGAGGTGTATATGGGATGTGGTTTGTTTTAGTTTTGATAAATATCCCATTTACGACATTGGAGGTAGTTCTCAAACAAAAGGGGTTGATTTGTCTTCTTCACAAGACTCGTATTCATGCACATATGATTCAAATGCTTGGAATCCTGGTAATGATATGATCACATATTTGTTCCAAGATTATTCATTGCATCGTTCTCATGAAGATTTCCAACCATCTTCATGGTCAAATCTCGATGGATACTAGGTCATGGCCAACCTAGAGCAGTTAAAATATCACCTTACAAAGAAAAATTATTTTCATCTTGAATATTTTATAGATATTTGCAGATGAAGAGGAAACATATTTCTTTTTCCAGACATAAGACAGTCCCTTACCTATTTTCTTCTTATCTAAGGTATCATCGGGCTTTCTTGGGATCTATAATGTCTTCTCGATTTTTTGGAAGTTGCAGTGGTGTGCTAAAAAAGGATGAAAATGTGTCACCCTACTTATAGTGTATCCCTCTTCATAGATGGATTGATCAAGATTGTGGCCATTCTCTCTAGTGAGATTTTTTCCCTCCCACCCATCTCCATGAGTTTCATTCCATGATTGATTATGTCTCTATTTATGGCCATGATTATTTTGTGCTCAACTTATCCTTTTTGTAGTGCGTGATTAAGCACAGGGGGAGATACCTTGATGAAATGGTGAACATATGGTCGCACTGGTTGTATGACTTCACTTGACATCACCCACCACCTGATTTTCAGAGCCCCTAGGTAAGTAGTTTAGGCACAAGTCCACCAAGATATGTTGTGGTTCTCTTGCACACTACAGTGAGTACATGTCCCCAAGTAGGATTCAGATGTTATCCCAAACTCTTAGGGATAATGAGGAGATGATGTCTATAGGCCCTCAGGTTGTAGACATGGAGTACCGAGAGACAACTTGACTAGCAATGTCCACTCGCACATACATAAACCCACCTCACCACTAGAGTTTCAAGTTAATCATGAGCGTATTCACCACATCAATTGGCTTTTGAAAGACATTAGGTCTTTCTCCATGAGGTACAAGTTATGTATTATAGTGAGTGACATTTCAATATTTGAGGCATTTGAGTTTGTTGCATTTTAAACTACTTTTGATTATGTAACATCTTCTTGGAAATTATGCTCTTTTCCATGTTTCACTTTAGTGGTTGACATTGAGCCCTAGTAAGTGAGACACCGTTAGGGATATGTTTTTTTGAATTTTCTGTATGAGATGATATATAAGATAATATTGTATATGAGATTTTGTGATAGATTCATGTGAGATGATTTATTACAATGATGAATGTGCCAAATATATAGAAAACCTAAAGGAACATATGGTGACCATCCATGAAAGGATGTGTCTCTAATAATTATAATAACTATTTATTATTATTATTATTATTATATATATTATTAATATTATTAATAATTATTAATTATTAATATGGGAGAATGTATTCCCGATGTTTTCCAAACATCAACACTCCCTCTCAACAAGGGAGACATTCTTCACCTCAACCACCTCTAGTCCATATCATTCCTTGTCATGATCAAGGAAGGACTACGCCTGGGCCCATTTACCATAAGTACACCCTTGTGATAAATGTATCCTATCTCCCTTGGTCTACAACCTAATCTAGGAGAAGGTTCGTCTGATTCTTACTAGGGACATTCACCATAGGTACACCCATGTGAGTGAATATCTACTTGATGTTGAAACATCAACACTCCCTCTTAGATACGGAGGTATCTTTTCACAATGTCTTCATCTAGTAGTCCACTCACTACTCTGTAGCCAACTAGTAGCACACTGCTTACTACCATGCCATAGATAGATCAAATCATCCCCTGAGAGTCTTAATGGCTATGTTGCAATCAACCATTAGAACATAGATATTGCAATGTTGTCCAACAATACACAGCTATTGCCATGTCATAGTACTGCACAACCATTGTTATAGTCTCACGATTATGTAGCAATCCACTAGTAGCACAGAACTACTAGCATGGTTTCCAGTGGTACATAACCACTTCCATAGTCTCACGACTACGTAGCAACCCACGAGTAGCATACAACTACTAACATGTTGCAGTACAAAACCACTGTCATAGTCTCATGACTACGTAGCAATCCACTAGTAGCACACATCTACTAGCATGTTTTCCAATGGTACACAACCACTTCCATAGTCTCACTACTACATAGCAATCCACTAGTAGCACAAAACTACTAGCATGTTGTCGAGTGGTGCACAAACACTGCCATAGTCTCACGACTACGTAGCAATCCACTAATAGCACACTACTACTAGCATGTTGTCCAGTGGTATAGAACCACTTCCATAGTCTCATGACTACATATTAATCAAATAGTATCACACATCTACTAGCATGTTGTCTAGTGGTACAAAACCACTTCCATAGTGTCACACTACGTAGAAATCCACTAGTAGCACATATCTACTAGCTTGTTGTCTAGTTGTACACAACTACTTCCATAGTGTCACAGCTACGTAGAAATCCACTAGTAGCACACATCTACTAGCATGTTGTCTAGTGGTACACAACCATTGTTATAGTCTCACCAATACGTAGCAATCTACTAGTAGCACAAAACTACTAGCATGTTTTTTAGTTGTACACAACCATTGCCATAGTCTCATGACTACATAACAATTCACTTGTAGCACACAACTACTAGAATGTTTTCAAGTGGTAAACAACCATTGCCATAGTGTCACAGCTACGTAGATATCCACTAGTAGCACACAACTACTAGTGGATTGCTAACACTTGCTACGAGTGGTACACAACCACTTGCTACTAGTGGTACACAACCACTAGTGTTATCCACAACTAGCCACCTCACATGAAGTAGGAAAGAATTCTACATGGTTGTGCCTTACTCCCTCAGTTACCTCACATGACCAGGGAAACCCTTGGCTAGAGGGGTTATTTGGTTGGAGGAGAGAACCACCACACCTCCCTATTTGCCAAATATATATTGAACCTAAAGGCACATATATAATTATAATAACTATTTTATTAATAATAATAATAATAATGTTATTAATAATTAACGATGTTTGCTACTGGGAGGTCCTTTTGACAAGTCATAGTGCCATTCTCGACCACACTTGTCATTTTCCATACTTCATCCCCTCATCTCTTTACCTTTTCGAATTTTAGGGTGTACTGATCCAAGAAGGGATTATCCCTCATTTCATGGGAAGAAGGGGTTGAATGCCTAGAGGCTTGTAGCTGGAAAAAGATAAAATCCAATCATGAACCTTCTAGATGCTCGTCTAGGGATCCCAAGGACAATGAAATGTTTCTCATAAGAAAATGATGGAACCCTTAAAAATAAAACTAATACAAAATGCCAACCAAGGTAGAACATGTGTGGAAACTAGTACAAAATCCCAAAATTAAATTTCGATGATGAAGCACAAGAGTGCCGAGGGCTTGTTGAGGAGGAGGAAAAGACTGAAATGAATTCAATATTTTTTTATAATACCGCAACCAATCCCCCTGCATGGATCCCCAATACCATATTACTGACTTGAAAAAAATTCCCTCCCCACCCTAATTACAGATCAATATATGGTTGAAATTTCACCTAATTACTACGATCAAAAATAAAACTGAACGCAAATCCACTCTACACAAAAAATAAAAATTACGTCGACATGATTTACAAGCTCTACAGAAATAAAGAATTGGTGTATTCATTACAGATGGCAGTGATAGTTTTGAGTGTCTAATCCCAAGCATTTATATACAATATCAACTGTTTCTTTTTTTCTGGATTGTTAATGGAATTTGACAGAGTTTTAGAGTTGCTCTCACCCTCCGCGCAATCTCGTAAAATTCCATAAAAATGTATAGCACGATCCGTGGACATTACTTCTTAAGAAACAGGTCAAGAACAGTAATATTTATTTGTAGAAAGTTACATGACAATTTGTGTAGCTGTAACCTAGAAGGTTAGGTGATAGCATTCACATGATTTGTTTTTCACCATAATATTCCTTTTTGGTCGGAGTCTGACACGAAGACCGAACCTTATTACACAAACTGTTTGACCATACCAAGAATTCAGATGCTCAGAGTTCAGACCTCTCGACCTTCCCTTTTTTTTCTTCATTAACTGCCCCTCAATCTTCGCTCTGTCAAATACGGATGTACAATATGCCCAGGCCATCCTCGCATTTTAGAATTCTACTTCACTTTAATCAATATACATTTCAATAACGATTGAAATTTTGTTACTCTTGCTTTTTCCGTAATTTTTTTAAGAAAATATCGCACGATTTCTGCAATGGATCCGTTGAAAAGATCATTTTCATTATTGATGACGTCGCATCGTCCTCACCGAATCTTTTTTCAATTCTCCAACGTCTATCGGTTGCACGCAAATCTTATTCATATATTCTCTTTATGGAATTCGAAGTAAGTTATGGCGTGTAGGGTTGGAATTTCAAACTTGGAAAGACCGTCAAATTTCACTGTTTCAAATACTATACTGCCCGTTCTACCAGTTTTAACCGAATTTTTTTTTTGGACAGTTATATGAAATTTCTAACCTAAATACGACATAAGAATCATAATACCAAAACCACTTAAATGAAGGGACCAAGGTGACAAGCTGGACCAAGGTGACAAGCTCCTCACAAAAATTAACCAATTAAAGGTGCTAAATCAATTTCCAAGAATCTTCCTCACTTACATAAAAGTCAATCACACTAGTAATTTTTAATTCTGACTATTTATAATCCACCTACCCAGACATTTAATACAATTTTGATAGGAGGATCTATAATTCACCCTCACCAGCATTCAATTTTGTAGCTGGATATTAACAACCATAATCAACCATAGCCAATTAATTATTTATTTATCTATTAAATAGATACACCAAATACATCTTGATCACTTTTCTATTAAATGCACCTTGAAATACCCATTTCAACAACAATAAAAAAAAATGTTACTTTTTCTTTTTAGGAGAATATCAAGGTGCTAAATCAATTTTCAAGAATCTTCCTCACTTACATAATAGTCAATCACTAATAATATTTAATCCTGATTATTTATAATCCACCTATCTAGGCATTCAATACAATTTTGATAGGAGGATCTATAATTCACGGTCACCAACATTCAATGCTGTAGTTGGATATTAACAGCCATAATCAACCATAGCCAATCAATTATTTATTTATCTATTAAATACATACACCAAATACATCTTGGATCAATTTTCTATTAAATGCACCTTGAAATACCCATTTCAACAACAATAAAAAAAATGTTACTCTTGCTTTTTGAGGAGAATATTAAGGTGCTAAATCAATTTCCAAGAATCTTCCTCACTTACATAATAGTCAATCACTAGTAATATTTAATTCTGATTACTTATCATTCACCTACCTAGACATTCAATACAATTTTGATAGAAGGATCTATAATTCAGTCACCAACATTCAATGCTGTAGCTAGATATTAACATCCATAATCAACCATAGCCAATCAATTATTTATTTATCTATTAAATACATACACCAAATACATCTTGGATCACTTTTCTATTAAATGCACCTTGAAATACCCATTTCAACAACAATAAAAAAAAATGTTACTCTTGCTTTTTGAGGAGAATATCAAGATGCTAAATCAATTTCCAAGAATCTTCCTCACTTACATAATAGTCAATCACTAGTAATATTTAATTTTGATTACTTATAATCCACCTACCTAGACATTCAATACAATTTTGATAAGAGGATCTATAATTCACGGTCACCAACATTAAATGCTGTAGCTGGATATTAACAGCCATAATTAACCATAATCAATCAATTATTTATTTATCTATTAAATACATACACCAAATACATCTTTATCACTTTTCTATTAAATGCACCTTAAAATACCCATTTCAACAGCAATAACAAAAAATGTTACTCTTGCTTTTTGAGGAGAATATCACAGGATTTCTGGAATGAAACCACTGCTAAGATCATTTCATTATTGTTGACGTGGCATCGTCGTCACCGAATATATCTCCAATGTCCATCCACTGAAAGAGCCCGGTTGCACGCAAATCTTATTCTTATATTCTCTCTCTATGGAAATCGAAGTAAGCAATGGCGTGTTTCAACAAAATACGACATCGGAATCACAATATCACACTAACCTGAATGGAGGGACCAAGGTGACAAGCTCCTCACAACAACTACCCAATAAAAGCAGATCGGCAAAGGTGTTGAATCAATTTCCAAGAATCTTTCTCACCTACATAAAGACATACCCAGTCAATGGATTGCTCATTTTGATATTTAGTTTTGGTTTTTGACCTGAAAAAAAGTTATTCTTTTTCATTATATTAGATTTTTTATTTTAATATTTAATTAGTAATTATTATTATTAAAAAAATAAGATTTTTTATTTTAATGTTAATTATTAATTAATATTATTAAAAAAATTAGGAATTAAAAAACAAGACGACAATTTTAAATTGTTAATAAACAAGATAAATATATATTTAATAATATATATTTTTCAAATTTTAATATGAATATAGTTTTTTTCTTTCTTTTATTTTAATTTTATAACATTTTCATTAACAATATTAAATAAGTATAATTGTTTCAATTTAAATTGTATAATTATTTTATCTCATCATATTTTATTTGATTCTCTTATAATAAATGATTATTATTACTCAAAATATATTTATTGTAACATAAGTCATCCAATATCCAAAACTATTTAAAAATATATATATTTCATTTTCATATTAGATTTTAGTTTTCTCACTTTTTATTTCTCAACTCCTTTAAAGTATTTCTATTATTATTAATTTATTGATATTTAATTAATATTTGTTATTTAATCATATATAAGCTCATAAGAATAGGTTGGTTAGTTGTTGATCATTAGAATGGATAAGTAGGGTATTTTGAATATTATTAATTTATTAATATTTAGTTAATATATGTTATTTAATCATATGTAAGCTCATAAGAATAGGTTGGTTAGTTGTTGACCATTAGAATGGATAAGGTTCCTACTTAGTTGGATCATACTAAGAGTAAGGTAGCTTTAATGATTGATATGAGGGAGAGGGCGGAGTGTGGGGTATTACTTCTCATTCCCACCTTGGTAATTAGGATTTCTTTAATATTACCTACCACTCTTAGAATCTTATAATTCCTCTAATATTAAGTGCCACCCCTACCGATATAATTATGATTTTTCTAATAGTACTCCACCCTCGTCCTCATAATTTTCTTCTCTTACATAATAATAAACCATGACATATTAAGTCAATGGATTGTTTTTCTCATTTTGATATTTAATTTTGGGTTTTCACATGAAAACTTATTTTTTTTTTTTTATTATATTAGATTTTTTATTTTAATATTTAATTATTTAATTAAAAAAATTAAGAATTAAAAAACAACACAACAATTTTATACATAATAGTAAACCATGACATATTAAGTCAATGGATTGTCTTTCTTATTTTTATATTTAATTTTGGTTTTTCACATGAAAAAACTTATTTTTTTTATTATATTAGATTTTTTATTTTAATGTTTAATTCCTAAAACATCATGGGATGAAAGAGTGTGTCACATTTGTGACACTAAGAAGGTTGAAGATGAAAAGCACTTTCTCTAGCCTATACCCATATTAGATCTCATTTTCAAAATATTGATCACACTACCAACCTTCCTAACCTCCTAACTCAACAAAAGTATGGTGATCTTGGAAAGCTTCTCTTAATACTTTTCGAGCACAGAAACAAAATTATAAAGAACCACAAGTAATCACTTACCCTCTTAAGATCCGATAGACCAATTAAGTCTTAGTGAACGTTAATCATCATCATCAATTAATATTATTAAAAAAATAAAAAAGTAAAAAACAACACACCAATTTTAAGTTGTTAATAAACTAGATAAATAAATTTTTAGTAATAATTTTTTTACAAATTTCAATATGGATATAGTTTTTTTCTTTCTTTTATTTTCATTTTTTAATATTTTTATTAACAATATTTTTTTAAATAAACATAATTTTTTCAATTTACATTGTATAATTATTTCATCTCATCTCATTATATTTTATTTGATTCTCTTATAATAAATAATTATTATTACTCAAAATATATTTATTATAACATAAACTATCCAACATCCAAATGTAATTATAGAAAGTTTATTTCATTTTCATATTACATTTTAGTTTTCTCACTTTTTATTTCTCTTCTCCTTTAAAGTATTTCTAATATTATTAATTTATTGATATTTAGTTAATATTGGTTATTTAATCAAATGTAGGTTCATATGAATATGTTGGTTAGTTGTTAAGCGACATTACGAGTAAGATAGATTTAATGATTGATATGGAGAAGAGATTTGTTAAAAAATAGCTATGTTATGATCTTTGTTTTTTTGGTGGAAGAGATATGAAAGAGAGAGTGGGGTGGGGGTAATATTAGAGAAATAATATTATGAATTCTCTAATATTACCCCGTACCCCCACCCTCTTCCTCATATCCACCATCATAATATTATGGGGGTGAGGGTGAGGGTGAGGGGTAATATTTCAAAAATATTTCTCTAATATTATCCCCCACCCCCATATTAATATTATTTAATATTACCTCTCACCCTTACCCTCACCTTCATATGAGGGTTGGGGTCGGGGGTAACATTACATAAATATTTCTCTAATATTACCCCACACCCCCATATTATGTTTTATGTAATATTACTGCCCACACCACCCTCATATGAGAGGTAATACCACCCACCCCGCCCTCACCCTAGAAAGATCTCTTTAATATCACCCCCTACTCCACCCTCATATGAGGGTCGAGGTGGGAGATAATATTAGAGAAATTTTTCTAGGGAGGTGAGGGGTAATATTAGAGAAATCTTTCTATTATCTCTCATATGAGTGTGGAGGTGGGGGGTAATATTATAGAAATCATAATATAGAAGTGAGGGATAATATTAGAGAAATCATAAGTGATAACATTTTCTTAATAATAATATATTATCACACTATCTAGAATTATTATCTGATAATATTTCACTTTTTAGTAATATTTTATTTAATTGTTATTTAATTAATTTTTCTCTTTACATCTCTTCTTTTGATACTAGGTTTATAATGAGTTTCACTTGCCATAGATTAATCTGTGAGAACTTTGATAGTAAGACATAACTGTTTTTTATTTTTGATAGAAGAATAATGCACAAGGCTTCTCCTTGCTAGGTTAATAAGTTTTAATGTGAGATAAGAATGATATGAACACTCGGGTGACCTGTGGATAGGTTAATAAGTTTTAATGTGAGATAAGAATGATGTGGAAACTTAGGTCACCCACCTTCTCATAACATTGAATTTTTTTATAATATGTATCTAATATAATGAAAGAATAATTTACAAAAAAAATGATTTTAATATATATATACATACACTAATTTGTAATGGTCTAAGGAAGTGGCCAAAATATAACACAATGATTTGTATATATGGATTGGGCAGTAGTGTCATTGAGTATGTAATATCACATATCTCTATATACAACCAAATAGTAAAATTTTTTATTTTTGAAAAACATAAAGTTGATCTTTTCTTAAATTAATTAGTTAATTCTTTAAATCTCTTAATGTATCACAACAATATTGAAGCTAACTATCAAAATTTTACAACAATTCTTTGTACTTCTATTAACAAATTCTTTATTGAGAACTAACCCGAACTAATTCTTTGTACTTCTATTAAAAAAAAAATAGTAGAACTAACCCTTGGTATGTGATCCAAGTGGATATCGGTGGTCACCCTCCTATTCCAATCACTTAAAGAAAAATTTTCCATTTTGGTAGTTTTTTACAGTTTTTCAGGTCCCAAACTTCTTGGGTTGTTTTGAGGCCCTAAACGATTTTTTTTGGCTCAAACGTGCCTATAATGTAGTTGAAATTAGATGCTAGGTCGAAAAAAATTTAACTCCTTGGCTAGAGCTTTACAATGGTGTATAGAGCACCCTAAACGAAGATCGTATGCAAACGTTACACCCTCGAGAAGTTATTGTATCAACTACCCCCATCGGGGCCCACAAACCTTTTGGTGTTTCATCTCCCGGGGTAAGGGTTCTAGATGTTTAGGGTTTTATCATTTATGTTTTATGTTAAAAATTCCTTTGGAGTCTCATTTTACTCATCTTTTTGCGAATGAACATAGTCGTCACATATGTTCTCAAAGATAAGCTGCCACCATTCGAGCAAGTTTGTTTCATTCTGCATTTTACAGTTACAACTTGTTCTCTTTATTAATAGAAGTCAAATTTTATTGTATCTTTATGTGTTTCTTTGTTATACATTTGTATTTCATTTTGTTCTATTTATAAACCCAGATCAATGGTATCAGAGTGGTTTTGTCTTTATTTGTTTCTTTGTGCATGTCCCCAATGAGGTCAGGGTATAAGGAGTTTGGACTTGAAATAGTTGAGCCCATCCAAGACCATTCTTGCCGATCTCAACGACCTCCGATGGAGGAAGAAAAGAGAGATGAGGGAGTAGGATATCCTTTTAAATTGTTTCTCAAGGAAGCCCTCGTGCAATAGAGGAACGAGATAATGGACAATTTTTCACATATCCTTTGACGATTGCAAACAACTAACACATCTTCGTCAAGTGGCCACTTTGGAGGTGCCACCCCATTCAAGATATAAGTGAATTTTAATATTCTCGTATTTTAAGGTGAGATAGATGTAGATGCCCTAGATAAATGGTTGAATCTACTAGAAGGGTATTTTTTCCATCCATAATTTTTCCAATAGAGAAAATATTACCTTTGTGCTCCTTAACGTTGTTCCTCATGTCAAGGATTGGTAGGAGACTTACTGTGAGAAAAGGGCCACTGAGGAATCTGCAATGTTTGTGGTTGCACCCACCTGGGATTATTTGTTAAGCCCTAGAAAAATCCCCATGATATGTATAAAGCCCATTATTATTCCCTAGATAATGAATTATTACATTTCTAGTAGGTCGGTTAGAACCCTTCTTTGCACACTTTCATTGTAATTGTATCCCCTTGTCTCATATATATATATATATATATATATATATATATATATATATATATATATATATATATATATATATATATATATATATATATATATATATATATATATATATATAT
>JZKD02S1838135.1:170365-180962 GCA_000966675.3 Picea glauca
AATGGGCCAGTATATCACCTCTCTCTGATGGAAAGTGAGGAAATAAAGTACTAGATCTAAGAGTTTCTTCAAAAGGGGCACATAGGATCCAAATCCTCATTCCACGGAAGCCTAATTATACTCGTGTGGAAAAAATATGGGACATGGAAACTCTATATTGACTATAGGGCCCTAATCACAGTCAGAAATTGGTACCCAGTTCCCCAAATTGATGACCTTATTCACTAGCTCAAGGGGACTAAGTAGTTTAGTAAGATTGATCTAAAGTTCAGCTACCAGCAGGTCCCAATAGAATAAACTGATGTATGGAAGACTGCTTTGAATTTGAAATAAGGTCTTTTTGAATGGCTAGTCATGCCCTTTGGGTTAACAAATTCTCCAACAACTTTCATGAGGTTGATGGATGATATATTGTGGCCCTTCACCAATTATTTTATGGTGGTATATTTGGATGACATCCTCATCTTTAGAAACACTTGGGCAGAACACTTGCAACATATTCAACATTTCCTTCACACTATGCAACAACACAAGCTATATGCTAACTTGGAAAAATTCTCCTTTGCATGAACAAGGTCGAATACCTAGGCTACATTGTTGATGAGAATGGTGTGCATGTGGATCTAGCCAAGATGTAGTCCATTCATGACTATCCTTTCCCGACCACATTGATTGAAATTTGGAGTTTCTTAGGGATTTCCAACTTCTATCACATGTTCATGTCGGCATTCTCCCATATTACAGGGGACCTCAACCAAGTGATGAAAGTTGGTTGCAAGGAAAATTATGTGTGGGGGAAGTCACAAAAACAAGCATTCTATAATATGAAACATCACTTGTGCTCATCCCCCATACTCTCCTTACCCAATTTGTAACAACCTTTTGAGATTAAGACTGAAGATTCAAACTATGTTGTGGGTGCAATTCTCACTCAACATGGTCATCCATTGGCATATGATAGTGAGACACTATCAAATTCCGTTCGTAAGTATGCCACCTATCACAAAGAAATGTATTTCATTATACAAGCCTATCACCAATGGAAGCATTACATTCTCAAGAAAGAGACATTCATCCACACTGATCACGAGCCTCTATAGCTCATACAGAAACAAGGCAAATTGCAAAACGACCGCCAACAAAATTGGTCCACATACTTGCAACAGTTCCATATCAAAATCAAATATAATACAAGGAGCACCAATAATGCCATTGAATGCCTCAACTAACCTCCAGTTTCCACCCTAACCAAAGTGCTCCACTCCTACATATATTGGGCCTCGAAGTGGCCCCAACTCTATATGAACAATCATGAATTCACTACAATGTACTAGCTACTGGGCGCATGCATGAATTTCACAAACTTTCACCTTAATGAACAACTGTTGTGCCATCTAGTCCACCTCTATGTTCCTTCAAGTGAGCATGTGAAGATAATTTGGGAAGCTCACTATAGTCAGATGATGGGATATTTTGGCATGGAAAATATCATGGTCGTACTGCAAAATCATTTCTATTGGTCGAAACTTCAAAATGATGTCAACAAGTATATTTGGTCCTACACTACATGCACCATTTCCAAACAAACCACAAAGAAGAAAGGCTTTTACACCCCTCTTCATACTCCTGACAAGCCCTGGGAATCCATCTCGATGGACTACATGTCTATCCTTCCTCCAACCAAGCAAGGAAATGGCTATTGTTTTGTTGTCATTGATTGGTTTTCTAGCATGGCCATTCTAGATAGCCTGCAAGAAGAGTATCACAACAGAGGTCATTTCCAATATTTTCTTCAAATGAGCATGGGTACAATTTGGGATACCATATACAATCATTTTAGATCGAGACAACATGTTCCTCAACACATTTTGGTCAAGCATTTGGTCATTGTTGGACACCAAGATCACTAAATCCATTTCCTTCCACCCCAAACTAATGGCTTGACAAAGGTAGTTAATTAGATGATCTTTCATATCTCGCACATGTAAAACTCCAAGAATCCACGAACATGAGATGAGATTCTACCCTATGTTCAACATGTCTACAACAAATCTCTCCATAGCTCGACCAACAATAGCCCCTTTCAGGAGGGGATGGGATTTCAACCATTGAGTCACATTGATGTCGCACTACCCCTTGCAACCACATAGAAAGAATTGTCCCATGCTCAGTCTAAGGCCGACAAGTCCACAAAGTTGATTGAATTAATTTGACACATCCTCCAATAGGTCCATGACATTTTTCATAAATCTAATGATAATTACAAGTAGTACCATGATCAACATCAGGTGCCACATAAGTTTTAGGTTGGAGACAAGGTCTGGCTGCATTTGCAAAAACATCTTCTTACAGGGCCCCATAAGAAACTTCATCTACTTCTCTATGGACCTTACAGTGTGACCATGGATGTGGGTGGAAATTCTTTTGAGATAAGTATTCCCCACTTCCTTGGCCTGGACCTAGTGTTCAATGTGGACATCCTTTGACCGTACTTCCCACCATTATTGGACACATCGGATATCACAGAGTAGTTGAAAGAAACAAAAATCAACCCTGACTTCATGGAACAAGAATCCATTGATCATATCAGTTACACTCACCAATAGGGGATCAAACTTTATCGCATTGTCAAAGCAGGGCAACCCCTGCACCAAGACAAGTGGCTTAAAAGGGGCCAAGTTCAACATAATTTTCCCCATCTAATGGGGGTCATCAACACAATGGAGAATATTTATCCTTAAGTGGAGGTGAGACTGATCCAGGTTTATATCGATGGCCACCCACCTATTCCATTGGCTCAAAGAAAAAGTTTCCATTTTGGCAGTTTTTTACAATTTTTTGGGTCCCAAACTTCTGAGGTCATTTTGAGGCCCTAAACAATGTTTTTTTGCTCAGAAACACCTAACATGTAGCTAAAAATAGATGTTATGATGAATGGAATGTGTACTCATTGGATAGACCTTTCCAACAATGTATACAACACCTCAAACATACATCATATGCAAACATTATGCCCTCGGGAAGTTGATGCATCAACTACCCCCATCGGGGCCCACAAACCTTTTTATGTTTCATATTTTTGGCATAGGGGCAGACTGAGGGTTCAACGCTTCAACAACACACCAAAAAAACCCTAACTACTAGCCCTTTCGGCAACACCTGCAAAGAAAATGAAGTCTCACCCAAGGTAGAAGTAGGGGAGTTTTTAGTACTCAAGTGTCTATAACCTAGCTGGGACATAGATCTGTGATTACAACACTTAACAGAGAACTTAACCAACAATATGCATTAGGTTATTATCCTTATTCGCATCACAGATTAACTCGTATTATAGATCAACGTAGTAGTAATCAAGATTTAAGCACATCTAATCATTTAGCACATAGCATCAGAGAAGATCTAGCATTTATTCATATATAAAGCACTAAGCATCAATGGATATACCTATCACACATCAAGAACAATGAAATAATCAAATAGATACATAAGCATCATGAATAGCATTACACAAAGCACAACAACACATGATATACATGGTTCACCCCGCTGTGGGGCTACGTCCACCAACTCTTCTTATTCTTTATTAGTCTCCTTCAATCTTCTTACAGACACTAAGCCATAGATCACTCCATAAAGGACATGAGATTTTCATGCACCTCTCGAGATCTTCCTTCCCCGAATTAGGTCAAGGAAAAAATCCAACTCCTGAATAGCACAAAGCCTTACACATCCTATCTTCACAAACCCTCTTACAATCACTTGCACTTAGCTCTGTAAGCCTTAACACATCTTCTTTCATAAATCAAATTGGTTATGCACTAATCCAATTACAAGTACTCGTAACTTCTTACTTGCACAAAGCCCCTGGCTAGCACTTAGCCATAGGTGGCTTCTTACATCACCTAGATATTTATTTATACATTACAAAAAGGCCTAAGAATGGGTAAAAACCACGTTTCAAAATCCCATACTCGTTACATAAACCCTAAAACCCAAAAATCACGCAAAAAGGGTGAGATCACATGATCTCCATTTCGCTTGGGTGCTTCATCCTTGACCAGCCTATCAAAGTCCCAAAAATGGTAAAAAACAACCAACGTTTCCACAAAACTTGGTCAAGGGCCAACAGGCCCCCAACACGCACCTGTGACTCATCTCAAGCCACTTTGATCTCGATAATACCCCTTTGAAGGTCTCGAGCTTAGATCAAGATGCCTTGATTTGCTGCTTTTCCAGAGCCTCCTTCTCGATGAACTCCTAAATGAATTTTTTGGTGACAGACCCTTCCAGGCGTTGTTCCACTATCATCACTACTTGTCCCATTTCTGAGCCTTGTCCCTTGATCTCTTCAAAAAGTGTGCAGGCTTCATCCTGCACCGGTTGGAGTCTTTGTGTTACCTCCATAACTCTGCTCTGGATGGCAGTGACCTATTGTTGAACTACGCATTACTCTAGCGACCTCTTCATATTCTCCACTACAGTAAGAAAATTCATCTACACTTGCACAGTCGACGCCTATTTCTTAGGCTCTTGGATTTGTGCCTCCAATGTCCTCAGTTTCAGTTCTTCTACAAGGCACTCATATGTCTATGTACTTCAATTAATTATATGCTTACATTATGAGGCCAATGCCCCGATTCTTTCTACTATGCTCCTGACAATCTCTTCCCTCTGATCCCCCACTTCTTACGGAGTGCTCGAAACTACTTGAAGTTATAACTCTACTACTCTTTATTGAAGCTATTGAATAGCCTCAACGAGCTTCCCCACCTGGCTCTCGGTTGTCTCTTCTTCCATCTATGCCAAGCCCGACACAAAGCAAAGTGTTATAGTCATGGCTTCCTTTACCACAGTCTACTCCACAAGCAACTCCTCTTTTTCTTTCCCTATTTTCTCTCTGTCATCCTCGAACTTCTTTCTAGTGTCATCTTTATCTTTCTATGCAGCCTGATGTTTCTCTAGGACCTCCTCCTTTTCTTGCTTCAAGGCCTCTGTGGCCTTCTCCTTTTCTTCTTGGGCTCGACGAAGTCAAACCTCTATCGCATCTGCTAATCTTTGAAACTGGGTGGGCTCATCCCCCAATTCTATATTTTTTGTTGAGGATGGCGTAGTAGATACTATGTGGCTTGACTTGATAGCTTGTTGGATGTCTCTGAGCTCCTTCTCTATTATATCATACATCGACTCCTGTTTTTCTCCATGTCTTTGTAGGATGTCTTTTGAAGCATCCTCAATGGTTGTGATGATGAGGTTGATGTTGTCCACAGTAAGCACATTCTATGACTGAGGCTTATTGACTTGGGACTTCTTCCATGCTGAAGGTTTCTTTGGGGAAACCTTCCTTTTCTTTGATGTCTCAACCTCTGTAAGGGGACCCTTTGGCGGTGTCACTTCACCATTTTCCTGCTTGTCTTCTTCCCCTTCCTCCTCTTGGTTTACTTCATTTCCTCCTCCTCCTCTAGGTGAGTCAGGTGCAGTTTCCTCTGATGCATTGTGTATGTCCTGCGCTTCTTCCTTTTTCTTATTTTTCTTTACGTTACTCGGTCCATCATACTCAGTCTAGGTGAACAGTGGACTTCTGATGAGGTCAATGTCAAAGAGTTATGCATCTTCGGCCGGTACAAGGAAATTGACTAACCATTCCTTAGTTATCTCCTCCATGTCTTCGTCAGTCAATTTATAGTATAACTACAGCTCCTCTTTACTTTCATCCCTACGTGCTATGATGTAGATGAAGTGTCAATCTATGCGGAACTTCACTAGCAACCTATATGAATGCAAGGTGTTCAGGGTCATTCGGGGGAATGAATCAATGGAATTCTTGAGCTATAGGTAGTATGTGTGGAACACCGCATTTGATTGCCATTTCTTCACCATATCACTTGTATACCACAAGGTGGAGAACCTCATGGCCAATGGCTCCGATGGCTCGACTTCTAAGAATGTCACTTCCTCCGGCATCTCCCAAGTGATGAATGCAATGAGAATGAACAACCAATTGAAGTGAAATTTGTAGCCTTGGTCCTGTGCTTCATGACAGTCCTTTTCCAACTCATTGATGAGGTATCTCTCCCAGTTCATCTGCATTCCTTCGACACACTTCTTGACGAGGTCGAGTATGAAACTCGTGACTTGTGTAGGACAGTTCTTTCTGATGATCTTGCCCACTATCAGTTGACAAGATAGGTACACTGCGCCATCCTAGATGGAGGCTACCTTGTAGCCTCACTTTCCCTTCTCCACATCGCCATAGGTCTCCTTGATCCGTTGCGCCAGGGAGTGATGTGAAACCTTCCTTGGGTAGAACTTGTGAAGTTATGGTCCTTGCATGATTAGTCCAGTAATTCGATGGATCAGCGACAGATCCACAGTCATGCACCTATCTAACCAGAGATAGCCTCCATGGTAGCACAACAAGAGGATTTTAACGCAAGTGTTAACCTCTTGATTTCTGTCGAAGTGGGGGATCTTCATCACGTTTAAGATCGTCGAACATGCGATTTCTTTAATCCATGGTTGGTGACCTATATTGGGCTTCTTCCCTATTGTCTTCATTAGGTACCTATGTGGTGCAAGCATCGCATAGTTCTTTTGGTCTCCAAGGTTGAAATCACTAATATTGAGATCTAGAATCAGTTCCAGCTGTGCTTTGACTACACGTATCCCATTTGGGAGGTACGCAGTGATCAATGTGTACTCAAATTCACATGGTTCATTGTCATGACTAATTATGCCAACCAGAGGAGGGATGTAGTCGAGAAAGACCGACGAGATCTACTTCGTGTTTGCTAGATCGTCGCGGTGCTTGCTTCTTTTCTCATTCACAATTTGAGATGGTACAAATCGACGTCCAGTCGAGGGGGATTCTTGCAATCCACCCATTGATGATGCCTATATACCTAAAAACATGACTTTCTCAGTGACAAGGTCGATCAATATCTTTTCTACAAATTTTTCTATAGCTCTAAGGTCGCTCGACATGCACCCTCGTAATCAAATAAATTTGGTAGGCGAATGGACACTAAAGGTAATCGAATTGGTGGCGAGGTCTAGATAGTACATCACAGTATGCGATTAATTCTCTGTTAGCTCGAATATCTTAGGTTGCAAAAGTGGTATCGGTGCGACATTCGATAGATTAAATAAGAAATGTCGTAACAGATTCCTTCAATGGGTCGAATTAGCTCAATCAATATGAATCATGTCATTGTGGCACGGTCCCAGTGGTACAACGTCGATCTTTCTGGTAATAACTGTGTTTCTAGCCATTTTGGAGCGTCGTTCTAATGGTTAGGATGCCTCCAATGGTCATATAGCTTTGTCATGGAGAAGTTCCATTCTGCGTTGTTCTGCTATTCCAGTGAGGTTCAAGTTCTGTAAGCATGCCTTCTATGAAGTCTCCTATGGAAATTCCTACAGTCTTTCTAACTTTTCTTTCTTCTTGCTAAGATTTCTTTCTTTCTTCCCTTTGATTTGAGTCATTGGGTTCCTCTTTCCATTCTTTCACTTATCTTCTCTTAGCATAGTAACTTCACATTGTTGAGGCTCTTTCAAAGGATTCGAGTGTAATACATGTTCTCTTACTATTTCTGGGGTGGATGCTCTTCTCTCCTGCATGGATAGGTTCTGTAAGCCTTATTTCCTTCTTTCAACTTCGACAGCTAAGTCTCTGGACCTCAGTTTCTTTGACTTGTCCTCTTGTTCTTCTATTAGTCGCATTATTTTCCTAGCCATGAAGTCCCTTAATTCTTGTTTTGTTTTGTTCTATAGCTTCCTCCTCTTCTTTCCTTCGGATCTGTTCTTTTTCAATCCAGGTCGTTCCTAGAAAGAGTGAAAATGGGGTGCTTCTCTCCACAAACTTAATGAATTCAAATTCTTCTTCAGTCGATGTTCCATGGGAAATCATAGGTACACTATTCACTCATCCACATAAGGTTATCATCTTTCCTTTAAACAATCCTATCCTTCCCAATGAAGGAACCATAACATGCTTTCCCAAAATTTCCCAAGTTCTTTCTGGCATGATATTCACCAGTGTTTCCTCATCTATAACACAGTCTATGTCGAATTCTGTTATTCTTGTTTCTATGGACTTCTTCTCTTTTAAGATCTCTGGTAAACTGATGTCTCTATGATTGTTCAGTGTTTCTTTTAGCTGTAATAACATAGTCATTGATTATTTATGGTTCTCTAACATATCCTTAGTTTCTTGACCTTCTTCATAGTTTTTTTGTCTCATGTTCATCTTTTCAACTTTAACAATCATTCTAGGGAAATCCAAAACCTCATGACCAACAAATTTACAACAAAGAAAAATAGAACCTGTACTAGGGCATTCCTTAGCAAGATGTCCCGATCTTCTGCAGTTATAACACAATGTCAATCGTCTCTTTCTCTTAAATGATCCCCAACCTTTCCTTTACTGTGCATTGGGATCATAGTGATGGACCTGCAATCTGAAAAAATTCGTTCTAGGTTCCTGCACCCACTTGTTAGTCCAAAAATTCTTTATATGCATAGGAATAACATATCTTTCACTATTTCTATCAAATCTATTCAGATCAAATATTATTTCTTCTAGTTGTGCCCTAGTTTTCAAACTAGGACAAAATATGTCAAACATACCTAGATTCATACTTTCGAAGAAAAAATTTCCACTTATCGTACCTTTATTAGAGCACAAAGATTTAATATCTTACCTATTTTCTTCAGATCAGACTTCTTTTTCCTAGCACAAAGCTTCACAAGTCAAGGAGAATACTGTGCACTACAACAATAGATCTATGCACGGATCTTTCTGTTTTCTTCAGTTCCCAACAATCACAGTTTCAGGTCTCGACAATAGAACCATTTGTTGGCACAGGGGTAGACCCAGGGTTCAATGCTTCAACAACGCACCAACAAAACCCTAACTACCGACCCTTTCGACAACACCTGTTAAGCATATGAAGTCTCACCAGAGGTAGAAGCAGGGGGGGTTGCAGGACTCAAGTGTCTACAACCTAGCTCAGACACAAATCTATGATTACAACACTTAATAGAGAAATTAGCCAACAATATGAATTAAGTTATGATCCTTATTCACATCGTAGATTAACCCATATTACAAATCAATGCAGTAGTAATCAAGTTTTAAGCACATCTAATCATTTAGCACATAACATCAGAGCAGATCTGTCATTTATTCATATATAAAGCACTAAGAATCAATGGATCTACATATCAAACATCGAGAACAATGCACTAAGCAAATAGATACATAAGCATCATGAATAACATTGCAGAAAGCACAACAACACAAGATATACATGGTTCACCCCACTTTGGGGATATGTCCACCAACTCTTCTTATTATTTATTAGTTTCATTCAATCTTCTTACAGGCAGTAAGCCACAGATCCACTCCACAAAGGACAGGAGATCTTCGTGCACCTCGCCAGATCCTCCTTCCCCGAATTAGGTCAAGGCACAAAGCCAACTCCTGAATAGCAAAAAGCCTTACACATTATGTCTGCACAAAGCCTCTTACAATCACTTGCACTTAGCTCTGCAAGCCTTAACACATCTTCTTGCACAAAGCCAACTGGTTATGCACTAAGCCAATTACAAGTACTTGTAACTTCTTACTTGCACAAAGTCACTAGCTAGCACTTAGCCACAGGAAGCTTCTTACATCGCCTAGCTATTAATTTATACATTACAAAAAGGCTTAAGCATGTGTAAAACCCATGGTTCGACATCCCATACCCGTTACATAAACCCAAAAACCTGCAAAAAGGGCGAGATCCCATGATCTCTGCTTCGTCTGGGCACTTCGTCTTCAACCAACTTGTCAAAGTCCCAAAAATGGTCAAACACGACCAACGTTTTCACAAAACTTGTTCTAGGGCCAACACATCTCCTGGGGTTATGGTTTTGGATTATTATGGTTTTCTCATTTATGTTTTATGTTTATGGTTTTCTCATTTATGTCTTCTCAAGGATAAGTTACCACCATTCAAGCAAGTTTCCTTCATTCTTCATATTACAATTTCAACATGTTCTCTTTATTAATAGAAGTCAAGTTTTAACGTGTCTCTGTGTGTTTCCTTGTTATACATATGTATTTCATTTCGTTCCATTTATAAATATGGATCAATATCATAGTGAATGTAAAATTGCTAGAAAATCCATTAAGATATGATAAGATAAGTAGATAAAAAATCTTAATTAGAAGGAAGAAAAAGACTATATAAATAGATAGCAAGAGAAGATTTTGCGCCTATTTAATATAGACCCTAAGAAATTATGGAGGCAAATTCTAACTCGTAAAGATAAAGAAAATAGTAGAATTTACTTGAAGGATTGTAATTTCTACCTTAAAAATATTTACGAATCCCCTAATGTCATGGACAACATTCCAAATAGTTGTACAAAGGAAAAAGTGTTTTCTATAGAAGACATTAAGTTTTGGGTTAAGCATCTCTCAAAAGGAAAATCTAAGGACATTGAAGGTTACCAAGCTGAAATATTAAAAATTGGAGGACATATCCTCATCCCTCACATACATAAGCTCTTCAATTTAGCTACCCTGCAAGGTTTCCCAAAACCTTGGACT
>JZKD02S1838135.1:202906-243484 GCA_000966675.3 Picea glauca
CCTCATCCCTAGATTTTAGGGAAAATTGCTAATTTTAGATCAAGACTCAACTCCCGGTTCTTGATTTTCTTGATTTTTCTTGATTTATTCTTGATTTATCCTTGATTTATTCCAATTCCCCCATGAAAAACTCATATATTATTGGTGAATTCGCACCTCCTCTTTGAGTGAGAGATTTATTCCTTAATTAATCATTTTTTCCGTTACTATTATTAGTAACTACAATTTCGGGTCAGTTAAGTGAGTTGGAACTGCTTCTCTTGTCAGTTAAGTGAGCTTAAGTGAGATAATGCACATCACTTAACTCTTTTCGAAATTAATGAGTGTGTGACATGTATCTTTAGTGGTTTAGGTCGAACTATGTGGTCTCCCTTAGCTTATGACACCTATTTTAGCTATTTCTAGCTTTTTTTGACTAGAATTTCTATGTTGAAAATTCTATATATTCACCTCCTCTCTTCTTTTTTGAGGACGGTTGCTCATGCATATTCATTTTTTATTAATATAATTCTCTGATTTATGGATCAAAATCTTTCTCTCATCTCTTGAATATCAACAAATTGCATGTGTTCAATTTAACTAGAATTCTAGATCTTCGGGGTTTCTGTAGGAATTCTACATGTATTTGGCTATTTGGAGGGGGTTCCCCTATTCTTTAATGAATTATTTTGTAAATTATATATCTTGAAGTTTTGCAACATTCTCACATTATGTACATGGTGTGTAATTTTTTTTGTTACATTTGGATCATTACATTTAGTATCAGAGCACAAATCATAGGTTTTTTCTTCCCCAATAAAGTCATTTTGGAAATTTTTCTATAACTTTTTCTCGGAGACACTTCAGAAGGAGAAACATGGAGGTTGTCTAGAAGACTTATAATAGTACATTTGATATGAATTTCATATTTTGGGTCATTATAATTGTGGGTAAAACAATCATAACTTCTTCGTAGAAGATCCAAATTTTGTGAGAAAATTTTCATTGGAAAGAATATAGTTCATAGTATTTTGGGTGGGTCCGAGTTTCAGAATCAGAATTCAAATATTGGGTGTGTGGCATGCCATAAAATGTTTTTCTCCTGGAAAGGATAAAAATCAGCAAGGTTTGGAAAAGTAACCATAAATTTCATTTGACACATCCAATTTTGGTCAGACATATAGCATTGCAGAGAAGAAATTTCATAGTACTCTAGGTCACAATTTCATACTCAAAAAGGATGAAACTGTAGAGATGCATCAAAAGGAAGGTTGGCTAGTAGGATAGACTCCAAATCAGGCTTTCAATCGTATTTTCACTTAAAACTATTTTAACTTTTGATTGGAATGTTCGATTAAGATGATTCAAAATCCACTAGGAAGAGAAAACATAAAACAACATATGGAAAAAGGTATTATAACTATTCGAGATCAGTTGAGATTGTGAGTTGAGGGTTGGGGTTAGACCTCACTTAAGAATCAATGGAAATACCTAAATTTAGAGGAGGTGAATATAAAGATGAAATCTATCTTGTGGAATATGCTATCACTGTAATAATTTCTTGGAATCCAAGTCTTGAGATTTTTTGGAATGCTAAATCAGTATAGAGGAGTGTTAGACTAGCAGGTGGGGTCATATCTGGTGGATAGGGTTAAAATTGGCGGAGACACAGGAGTGATGGGACCCAGTGAGCCATAGATCTTGAGCATCCTAGATCGATGGTCAGGAGACATATCAGGCAAGGAAATAATGTGAAGGTTAAGCACTGGAGAGAGGGCCTGAGAAAATACCGCAGTTTCAACCCATAAACACATGGCACCTCTAGAAGCATATCGGGGAGGAAAGCGGGTGAGCATGAAAACTATCAACAATGCCCCGATGTCATGTGTTATAATATAATTAAATATGACAAATCTAAATATCTCATGTGGAGAGGGGAAAGTGATGACCAGTCAAATCATTGCATGCCACTTGTTCGAAGTACTTTTCTTCTGTGCAATGCCAGGTGAGTGTCGCCATATAACCGATTCTAAGGTTCATCATTCATAATAGATTGGCCAAGCATGAAAAATCATTGTACCTGTAAGTACTTCGTCAGTAATTCATGATTAGAACTTGATGACTACTGTCCTTCAAAATATGGATGGTATTACTCTATTTTGGGAAATCAACGCTTCATTTGTAAACAGGGTAATTACAAACTGGATTAGCTTCCTACTTTATGTGTGATCAAGGGAGATAAAGTTATGTTTTCTGCAAAATCAAGAAACATGGAAAAAGAAGGTCGTACAACCTTTAGTGAACTAGGATTTTCAACGAATATGACAAATTCATCATTGAAGAAGAGAGAGAATCTGGTTGATTGAATCATAGCAACGAAATTTTATACAAAGCCTTCGGGAGAGCCAGGAGTGGACAAAGAGGTCAGATTAAATTCTGAAATGAAGGATTTAGTCATCAACGGACACGTAGTCGAGCACCATACATGAGATTTCAAGAGGAAACAGAGAAAGCGTTAGAAAACAAAGGTAAAAGATGAGGTGGTTGAAAGCATTAGAGAAAATCAACATGCTTGGCTTGACAACTTGAAGGAAGAAATTGCTAATTTGAAATAGTTTTCAAGCTAAATTTAGTGTGTGTCGGAGAATTTTGTAATAATATTGACAAGTGGCCTTCAAGGAAAAATCTCGAATATGTCATTTTTGTTTTATAATGTCCCTAGAGATAGGAGTCTGGTTGTTGTACACTACTCTTTTGTAACCAAGAACTATTTTTGGAAGTTTAGGGAAGATGATTCATTTTGAACACTGGATGTAATTTACCTATATATACTATTACAAAGATTAATAAAGTGTTGGATGGACCAAAGAGGGGCCTGCCCTCGTAGCAGGAAGACTTTGTAAATCCATGGAGCTAAAGTTAATATACAATGCATAAGCATTTTGAACTGTTTATGAAAATATTATAATGGATGTAATATGAGTTATGTTTTCTCTCTTAGTGTGTATTTCTTGTGTCTTTGAAATCCCATTTACATTTTTCTCTTTTTAAATTGGAGTGTTAAGAGTCTGGAATTTGTCTTATGATGCTCTCATCTTAGCAATTTAAATTATGTAATCCTCTTCTTAACTAATTCAGAATTAATTTAAATATGCTCTGATGTAGTTATTTGTTTTCCTTTTCCTCTTTCACCATGCAGATTTCAATTTTAAAAAATCAAAGTCATTGCCTCATTTAGCCTTTCTCCTCTAGATATTTCTAATGACCTGCCACTGTTTTATTCATTTTTGACTCCATAGCCCCAAATGTCACCCCCTTTCTTTCACCAACAACTATATAAAACCCCCCAAACAAACCCAATCTAGCCACTAATTTTCAAAGATACATCAAGTGACACAATAAATCCCTCTCTGAGTTGAATAGGCTAGTGCCCAGCTCTAAAGTAGGTTGAAACAATTACCTCTGTCGTTTGTCTATCAGTCAGACAAAATTTACATAGTGATAACATAATGGTTAAGGATGGTAAAAGAACATTGTAAGGATCATTTTCAGGCAAGCCTTAAGTTTGATGGTGAATATTGTAAGTGGTGGAGAAGTCTTGATCAAGATACCAAAATCTACTCCACATGGGAAGAATTTGAAAAACCATTCTTAGATAAATGGTTTGGGGATACAAAAATGGAGGAATTGTATAGAATTCAAGATGAATTAAAATAATCAAAGGAAGATATTAATAAAAATGGAGAGGAGTTATCTAAGACACGATCCATTAATGAATCACTCATTAAGGAGGTTAAGAACTTAAATAAATAAACAGACAGTAAAGAAAAGTGGGAAAATGATTATTCAAGGGAATATTTGAAAAACAAAGATGAAGAGATATTTATATTACCAAACCATAATAACAAAATATTGGATGAGGTTAAGAGATTGAAAAAATAAAGGAAGAATTGTCAAAATCAAGAAGAAAGAAGGATCTTGGATGAAGAATCTACCAAAATAATTGAAGAATAAATTTGCAAGAAGGTTCACAAATCCCTAAATACTAATGAGGTAAAGTAAAAAATGAAATCCATAATTGAAGAAGGAAATTGATATTTGATGAATGGGGTGACATTGCAGATTCAAAAGGGGAAAGAAGAAAAGATTCAAGAAAGTCACCAGAAGATACTTGAAGAAGTTGAATTCCATCTAGAGGATGTACATGCCAAATATAATGGTATTATCTCCAAGTCTAGAATAATCAAAGATAAATAAATGAAGATAGAGGATTCTATTGTCTTTGATCTTTTGTTAGATGAAATGCACATGCAAAGTGAAGAAAAACCATAAAAATACAACCATATCGACACCCTCATTACTAGGAAACATTTCAAGGAAGAAAAAAAGGTCGATATCAACATTTTGAAGGAAGAAGATGGAATAATCATCACTGTTCATGGAATATGGCACCAAAAAACCATTATTCAATAAGATATTATCATATACCAACATATACTACAAATTGGAAAATCTTCAACAACGATAAATGGAATCAAGGAAAAGAAAATTACGCAAAAATCAGACACCAAGGATTATGATTGAAAATAATTGATTTTGGATGGATGGATCATCATCAATGGAAGGAATAAAGAAGGAACATAAGAAAATCATATTTTTTGTTTCATCACATGTGAATCCTTTAATTCCAAATCTTTGAGGACAAATATTTTTGGAGGGTACTATGTTATGACCGAAGGTGAGCACAAATAGGGATAAATGTATATGATATTTCCCTAAGGGGGGGAATATATGGGCCTAAATGTACATTTATTGTGCAAATATATATGTAATTGGGTCGGCCTAGTAGTAAAGGTGCCTCATGTGCAAGTGTGAATAGGTATATATAGAGATCATGTATTCATTATTGTGCAGAGGTGAATTGACATATATGAATGTATTTGGTTATTTAGAAGGGGTTTCCCCTATTATTTAAGGAGTTATTGTGTAAATTATATATCTTAGAGTTGTTCTCCATGCTCACATTCTATACATGGTGTGTACTTCTATTCTGGTATGATAATTTAAGCATTTGGTTAAATGTAATGATTCAAATGCTTAAAATCTCATAACAGAGAAGAAGTACACACCATGTACAAAATGTGAGCATGGAGCACAAATCCAAGATAGATAAGTTACACAATAACTCCGTAAATAATAGGGAAACCCCCTCCAAATAACCAAATACATTCATATATCACAATTCACCTTTACACAATAATGAATGCATGATCTCTCTATATACCTACTCACACTTGCACATGAGGCCCCTTTACTACTAGGTCAGCCCCATTACATATATATATACACATTACTTTTAAATTTAGGCCCATACATTCCCCCCTTAGGTTCATATCATATACATTTATCCATATATATTCTCCCCTTGGGTCATAACACTAAACAAGGTTTATTTAAATGGTTGGTTATTCCCTTTGGTATTTGGAATGCTCCATCTACTTTCATGTAGGTTATAAGTGATATATTTAGGCCATTCATATATGATTTTGTAATAATATACTTAGATTATTTATTGATTTTCAATAAAGGTTGGGAATATCAAGTAAACCATGTTAAGAAATTCTTAGATGTTTTAGAAAAGGAGAAATTGCACCTAAAGATGTCAAAATATGAATTTGGGAAGATATCTTTAGTTTTTTTGGGATATATAGTAGGGGGTGGTAAATTGAAAATTGATCCCTATAAAGTTGAATCCATTATTAAGTGGCCTAAGATTAATTATGGGCCTTGGAATAGTAGCAATAATGTTTCCCCTTCTTGAACTTGCTACTTTAATTATCAACCTGGGGTTCATACAAACTTCCAAGGTATTGTGCACTATATATGCAGAATGCACTTATTTTTCTCTTTATGCATCTATTGAGTAATTATGCACCTATCTACCGGTTGGGTATTTGTGATATCCTAGGTATCACTCTTAGTACATTGACAAGGGGAAAAAAACCATAAAGCAAGCAAACCATAACAACTAAAAAGTTGAAATAAGCTAAGAATGTTGGAAGAAAGTGAGAATCTATCTATGAACAAATATTACTTCAAAGGAAAATATTGTAAGGTTGAAAGAAGAGTATTGTTGATGAAATCATTTCATAAAGAAGATTGAATGAATTTGAACTAGAAAATAGAGTACTTTTGTTGAATGGAAATTGTACTACTTGCCAAAATATTTATCTCCTATCTAAGTTCCTAACCCCTAATAAATTATCATAGCCCGATACCATCAATTTGATGCCTAGAAATAATCAATCATTAAGTGGAAAAATAGAATAAAACCTAAGTATGTGTTGTTTTACATGAACTTTTAATAGACCTACAAGAAATGTAATATTCCTACAAGAACTAAAACAATCCTACAAGAACTTATACCGAAAGGATCTAAAAGTTTCACACATATTATTACTTCTTCCCGAGACTGATGAAATAATTAAATCATGATTCAATGGTGTTGAAATGATGTTCTAAGACTAATAAAAAAACACAAATGTGCTCCTACGAATCTACAACTTATTCTGTAGGTGCTAGCGGGAAAAATCCCCCTATTACTATACTGGGTCGATGTACAAGAAGAACACTGATTTCCCTTAAAATACAGTTCTATTCCTAAGCTAACCCAAAACTATATAAACTTAAATGACAAGAGAGAGGAAAGTATGTCTACGTCTAGTGTAGACCTCTTTCTCCTTTGCAGCTTCCTTGATTGCAGGTATCCTCCCAAACATGACCTGCAAAAAATTAGGAAAATAATGCTACAAAGTATACAATATCTACTTATCACTTTCAATATTCAGATATAAACATATATGCGTTAATCAATTAAGTATAAAGACACAATGTAGTTGGATAGGAAAGAACTATTTTATTCAATACGAAGATAAAAAAGATTACAACCTTCTTATCGGCAAACGCTGCACGAACCAGGACCAGGCTCCTCTATTGTTTCTCCAAGTGCATCATTCCCATGCTTTCCTCTCACAACCAATTGATCTCTTGGGAAAAGGGAAAGGGTTTTAACATGAGAAATCATTGGAAGGGAATGATGAGGACAAATCTCAGAAAGGGATCCAAACTTGGGCTAGAAAGGGGAAGGGATTTTGGTAGAGTTTACTTGTTCTCTTGCTTGTTTGTTGTAAATGGGACCCGAAGACCTATTTTTATATGAGAAAAATATGGTTATCTCTTTTAGGGATGGGAAACAATGGGTTAAATGGTTGGGAAACCCTCGATATCCCATAAACTCCATCGAATTCCTTGAATTATATATTTTTTGCAACTTTTGGGGGTAAACACGAGTTTTCTAGAATGAAATCACGTATGTACATGGGATAACCATTATGTATCTATCATGTTTACATCGGTTGTAGTTCAACATGATGCATACATGTTCCAAAAAATGGTTTTTAAAGAAGGATCCTCAACAGTAATTTGGAAAATTGTGTAAGTGGAAAGTCCAATGCCACGTATGCATAGGTAGGGAATTTTTGGACTATAACATATGTCCCCTAATGTGTGAAGTCAGAAGAGAAACTGATGTCAAAATTAAATTACAATATCTTTACCAGTAGGAAGGAACGGAGTCGAGTGAGCTCGGGACCAGAGTTCGCTAGGTGCCATCTAAAAAATAATGAAAATATCTCCGAGGAGGGCATACCCATGATCAGGATGAACTAATCATGGCCACCAATCAATTAAACTTCATATCCATGTCATATAAATGTCTATAAAGTGTAGTCACAAGCAAGACATAATAGATCTACATAAAAATCATTTGATGATATTTAAGTACAATATAATATGCATCTTCAAGAAGCATTGATGCATGTGGCTCTAGGTGAGGACTTCATATCTCGAGAAAAATTTTCAAGATATTCAACAGCTTAGGTAGGAGTACAATAGGAGTGTATGACTCACTAATCTAAGGTCTTCAACATGTCTTTGGGGAAATACTAGAGGATCTCGATCATCAGACACAAAACTTCATCGACTTTGAATCTAAACTTGACTGGACTCTTGGGATGACCGACTCATGAAAGTCAAGAGACAAACTACATAATGGTTGTCTTAGGTTGGATACAAATTCCCTTTTAAAAAAGAACGAAAAATGATGAGACTCAGATAGCGTAATATTGACATAAGTCTGTGATACAGGAGGCACCAAAAACTCTCCATATGTTTGGAAGAGTAACCAAATGGAGGAGGAAACAAATATATGTAGTGAGAACAAATTCATAAGGTCATAGTAGATCCCAATTCTTGGAGAACAAACAAAAGGATGTGGCTTTTCCAAGTGAAACTATCTTACTACCAAAAAAAAAGAATGTATATCCCATCCCCTCTTTTTGGAATATTTGAATTTTTTTTCGTTTTCAAATTTTTAATGAGCTTGAAAAAGAATAAACGAATGCTATGTTACAAAGGAGGAACGAGTGTCGTGGGAAATAAAACTAGTTCCAAGCGCATGGAACATACTGATGCTTAGTGCAAGAAGACATGTGGAGGATAAGGACACTCAGGAAAATTCTTCCATGGGTCAAGGTGTTAGATTGCAAGGGAAAAAGTGTTGCAAGGCTTGCGTTTCAGGAATTCTTTGAAGTTTCAATTGATAGAAACATGGATCCGACATTATGCCAAATACACAAGGCTGAGACATGCGATGTGATTAATAATGACACAACATGAATACTTCCATGTGAAATTTTTTCGAGCCCAGAGAAGGTAAGCTTGGTGGTTTTTCAGATTTAGAGAGTCTAAAAAACACGAAAAGAAGACTCCAGGGAGTTCCTTTTTCGAAACTAGTCCAATCGGTTCAAAAAAGGGTTAAAATTATACCCAAAATAATTCTCTTCAGAACCATTTTAATGAGTGTGATTGATACAAGATCACTCGAAGATCTTTTCGATTTTAAGGAGTCTGAAAAGAGCTTAACTATGGACTCATACTTTTTCTAAGTTTAGTCTCCTTAGACCAAAAAAGTATAAAATATAACTTAGGAGAACTCTCCCGAAGAGACAAGTCTCCCGAGGCCTACCTTTTCCCTGGATAATCTATTGGCAAGAAAAGGGTTAAAATTATGCCAAATATATGTTCTTTCTGGACCAATTAATAAGTGTGAAGGAACAAGGTCACTCAGAAATATTTTCATATTTAGGGATTATGAAAAGAGATTAACTATGGACTCCAAGGGGGTTCCTTTTTCATAAGTAATCTCCAAGGCCCGAAAAAGAGATAAACCAAAACCAAGGAGAATGTTCCTTTTTCAAATATTTAGTCCCTCGTGCCCGAAAAAGGGTTAAAACTACATGGGGAATACTCTCCTAGCAAGCCAATGCTCCTAGGGAATACCTTTATTCGTAGAATTAACTGTCTAGACTGAAAAAGGGGTAAACTATAACTGGACATATGTTCCTTCAAATTTAATTTTGGCGAGCGTGAATGGCAACAAGATCGCTCGACAATATTTTCATTTTTATAGAGTTTGAAAAGGGCTTAAAAAAGACTCCAAGGGGGATTATTTTCTTAAGTAATCTAGAAGACACCAAAAAGAATAAATAATCTCTCGTTAGATGTTTCTTTCAAATTTTAATCAATCTTTAAAGACATCAAACCATGCTCATAGGGATTCCCTCAGGTATAGGCCAGAAAAGATATGAAGAAGAATGAGGCTTCAACACAAAGTCATGGTGGGACTAAACATGACTCTCACTCCTATGAGGTACTTTGGCATGGGAACCAAATGGAAAAAAAGGCTGTAACTAGGATGCCTATAGAAGGAAGGCTCTACCACATAAAGTATGACACACTAATCAACAAGGAAGATTAGTGTCACAATTTAGTGGGGTCGATCATAAGGCCAAAAGAATGAGGAAACGAATAATGCAAAAATGAAAGAAGGGAAAATCCTAACCTATATTCTAGTTTTGAGGTCAATACGTGTCTCAGAACGGATCAATACGATGAACAACTGTCAAAGAAAAAATGTTTCCAAGATCCTGCATATAAGGCCAATAACACTCATCCAGAAGTTAATAAATCCATTATAGATAGAAAATTCAGAAAAATAAGAGGTGCTATTGAATAGAAAACTTGAAAACAACAAACCTGGACTATACAATATGTACAAGGTACCACACATCCTTATGACGCATGTGTGGTAGTAGTTCAAGTAGAGCTCGCTACTAGGATCTGACCAAAAGTCTCTTCGGTAGTCAACCTAAAAATTATGCCAAAAGGGAAGAAAACATAAACCATAATGTAATTCTTCCCATGGTATAGAGACCGTAGTCACGGTTCAAGGATAGCCTCATCCAAAGGTAATTCAATATTCGAGAAATCATGCGAACAAGGAGGGTATACAGTCCCAAAGGGAGAAGTAAACTGACCATATTCCATATGACAATGGAGGTTATGGTCAAGACTGAAATATTCTATCAGCAAAGAATCACAAGAACAAAGGCTTGAGGATCTACAAACAACGAGATCAGACTCAACAAGAAACTCAGTATCACTCGGACCAAGAGGGAGAAGTGAGGGCTCCCATTCTCCCATTGGATAAACAAATGGATCAATTTCTAATACCAAGTCTCAAGAAGGAAAAAATGAGTGAAAAAGTTCCTACTCAGGAGCAATTGAACATCGAGGACAAGATGCCACATAATTAACTTGTGGCGAGGTAGAGTCTACATGAATACTAGAAACATATTAAGGGGTAGCCTGAACTAACGCTGAATTAGGATGGTGATTATCAGATGCCATCTCGTCAATAGTGACAATGCTTCCATTGTGAGGGAAATGCATCACCCAAAAGAGCATAGACACTACATCATTCATAGCATATACATAATCACACTTGAGAATCATAATGAAATCTAATAGGCCTTGCACCACTATAAAATCAACAAGGACAATCTTCCCACCTAACGATATAGGAAACTGAAGAAGAATCCCCAAATATTCACTAGGACGTATGTCAAAATCCAACATCTCATGTGATGCAAACATAAGCTCGAGAGAGCCCAAGGCTTTCCAAGACAAGGAGGATACAATACTTATAGAGGCTCCTTCATCCACAATACATCGATGAAAAAAATTTGAATTAACATCAAACTTTATTTTAAAAGGTTCAGAATAAGGAAGGAGAGGCTCAACAAGGTCATTCCAATCAAAGAAAACCATCCTAGGACTTGGAGGGGGTGTGTTCGAAGTGAGAAAAATTCCCCCTTGTTCTAAAAGTTTTGAACTGAAAATTCTAAAAACATAGTCAGTAGACACATCACTCCCCAAGAAAAGATTGGGATCATTCGAAGATTGCAACGGCGTGACCACTTTAGTAGAATCGACACTCTCCAAGATAAGAGTGGGATCATTTGAATATTTCATCGACGTGACCACTTTGGTAGACTCGACACATTCCAAGAGAAGAGTAGGATTAACTGAAGATTCCATTAGCATGACCACTTCCTCAACCATTGGTTGAATAGGCTATGTGACAACATGGTCTAAAGGAACATCATCACCCAAAACAAGAGTGGGATGAGTCAAATATTGAATTGACATGACCACTTCATCAACCAAAGGTTGAATAGACTATGAGGAAACCTCATAAGACTCATAATGAGAAGAA
The DNA here is from genome assembly GCA_000966675.3 of Picea glauca. Lineage (NCBI taxonomy): Eukaryota > Viridiplantae > Streptophyta > Pinopsida > Pinales > Pinaceae > Picea > Picea glauca. Next base: position 214,563 of record JZKD02S1838135.1, read on the forward strand.
ATTGTAGACATGGACCACAATATTCGTGCCTATGGAAGGCCAAGGCATAAATGATTAAGGTTATCCCCCTTGCAAATATTACAAGGGAACTTAGGCTTACATCCTATCTGTATAGATTTCTCAACAAAATCATTGCCCCTAACATGAATAGTAGTGGTTGGTTTCACATCTCCAACATGAATTCCATAGGTTGGTGATTGATCGATAACATGACTCATAGAGGCTACAAACCTATCTCGAGTATGACTAGCAGTGACTGGACTTTTACCCCCAGCATGACTTGCAGAGGCTAGGTGATGGAATTCAACATGACTTGAAGAGCCTACATACCTATCTCCAATGTGACTCACAGAGGTTGGTGATTTCTTCTTTTTATTCTTCCTCTTTTTATTTCGTTTATAATTTCAGTTACTAGTAGCTAGACTTTTACTAGAGAATGTAGAAGGAGGAGGAGAATAATTTGTTGATGAAGGAACATCAACATGATGCCCATGACATAAGATTCTTATATGAGAAGTGTCAAGAGCATTAGGGACATTTGGAATAGTACCCAACCAAATTGGCAGTCCCACATTCAACCCAGGAATGTACAATGTGGCCATCAAAGGGACACCAACATTTCCAAAGAAAGGGAAAGCACAAGAATTCCCTTACAAAGGGGTTCCTTGGTTGGTATCGTTAGTAAATTTTTCCATGAAGATCTTATGCATAGGTTCTTCCACTACAGGATCATTCAAGTCTGTAAAATTCCCACACACTCGTTCAATTCAACCAATGTTATTAAAAAAATGCCTAAAAAGAGTTGACTCCATGTTTCTAAGCGAAAGAATGAAAAGCCCTGACGACCGATGGAGTGGGTAGTCTACCACCTTAGGTCAAAGACCCAAAGCAATGACTCACTAACTCGCTATGGTAAACTAGGGAGCATGGATCACACCACTAAGAAGAAAATTTGAAAAAGATACAAACCAAAACAACTACCCTTCTGAATGCTTCTGACCCAAGGAGATGAATTCATGATCGTCCAAATCATTCATGAAGGAAAATGACAAGCCAAGAGAACCAGTTACCCAGACCTCCAAATGATGGTCCCTTCAGGTGTCACCCAAAGAGTATAGAGTCTACCTCATGAACCAAAATACACCTCTCATTGTCACATGTGTGTCAACCTATATAATAGCAACTGGGCCACCAACTTGTAATCAACAACTAGGGAGGTACAATCGACAATCAAGCGAGTGTATGGGCAGGGTAACTAATCCTAAAGATCCTCTTGAGGCATGAAACACAATAGGGATAGAATCACTCTTAGAGTACCTTGGATGGATCCAAGTGTCTCAGAGGTATGACACAATTCAAGACAACAACGCTACAAGATTCAACCCTAATACACACTTTCCAAAACACTTGGTTGGGATCAGAAGTGGATATCTCTGTCACCATCCTGCATGTGACCTCGTGTTTGACTCCTGTGACAGAGGAGATTCCCATATTGAGTAATTACAAGATGGATTTTTCACACCCTAGAAAAAACACCTAAGTTAAGTTTTGGTTGGCCTTGGAGATTTTACCTCTCCACACATAATCCAAGGCCCTAGCCTAAGCTATTGATGAACCCTAGAAAAAGTGTTATTAATATAATTTATAATAGAACATTCATTTTGGGGGATTTTATTACTCAAGGAACGAAAGTGCAACTGATGTTGTTTCAGACTCTTGCAAAAATGAAACTTATAAGAACACTGGAAAATAAAACTTTACACTAATCCTTCAAATGAAAAGAGATTCAAGGAAGAAAAAGCATGAGGAATCCTTCAAATTTAAAAATGAAATCTTTTCTCCTTTCCATGCAAAATGCACAATGCAACTTTCGAGTGAAACAAAAGAACAAGTGAAAGTATTTTCTTTCTTATTTTTCTTTTCAAATTCTTTCAATATGAGAAGAAAAAAAACTCTATGCTAATTCTTTTTCTTTTTCAAATAACAATGTAAAGCAAATGAAAAGAAAGAAAAAGACCTAAAAAACTAGGTTCTTTTATTTTTTATTTTCTTCCAAACAAAAAAAAAACTAATAAAAGATGCTAAAAGAAACTGCAGAATACACAATTCATGGCCCCCCTCCACCATGAGGGGGATTTTTTTTAAAAATACAACTCATTTTTCTTAAAATTTCAAGCTAAAAATATGATGCAGGAGCATTGCCAACTCATCAAGCGAGCCAGCGCGGGAGCGGAAGATAGCTAGATAAGCCAACACAGATTTTGAAACTGCCTTGGAAGTTGTTGCGCAAATCTTAAATGATCCATTAAGATGAAGCACACTTGTATATTGTAAATGGACCTTGAGTGGATAGCTCTCGTCCTTTAGTAGATAACCGACATTTAATATAGTTAATGTTGGTAGATAAGACTTTAAATTCATAGATTAGATAGGTTAGGAGTAGGAGGGAAATAGATATAGACACCCTCACTGTATCATTTTAGTAGAAGCCTGAGCCTGAGCATAGAAGAGAAGAAGAAGAACAAGAAAAGAAGCAGAGAACTGTAGAAGAACACCCATGTACAGATCTTGAATTAATAGAAGAAATTTATTCAGATTCATGGCTTTTGTGTTATTCTCTGTGTATGTGTCTTGAATGCTATTCTCATGAATGATTGTTTCCTGTTATACATTTGCTTTTATATGTTGTGTATGTGATTTCATGTTGAGTTTGAAGTCTGAAGGGAAGAAGGAATGAGTTTCAATTGTTTCTCTTCTTGAGGCAGAGAATTCCTGCAAGGAGTGCAGTCGAATTGTCCGCAAGGAGTGTGTTGACAGAAGGGTTCAAATAGAGATAGCTTTGATTCTCATTTCCTCGAAGGTGCAGTTGGGCACAGGGTCATACAAGAAGTGCGTAGGCCAGGTAAATTTTTCAGGGTTTCAAACCTGAGCGAGGTATTGAAGGACTGCTGCTGCAGGCGTGCGCAGAGTCGAAGAGACTTTAACACTCAGACGTGTTGAAGGGTTGCCACAAGGAATGCGTGCAAGGAGACATTCTCCAAGGAGAATTCATGAATCACCGGAAGCCATTGGATCCTATAAAGGTGCAGGGAAGATACAGTGATGTATTCCCAAAGGGTTCCAAGCTCAGGAGAGGCGGAGCCGTTGATCAGGACCACGAGGGTCGTTGGATCCACACACATATCGTGGATCGGGGTTTCATGAGTCTAAGCTTCAAATTAGTGAAACGGAAACTGCGATATCGCGATCCGTGATATCCCGATGAGCCCTAAGCCACCCATCCTTGAGGATGCGTGTCAAGAGATCCAAGGAAGTTGGGGTTCGGAGAATCTGGGTTTTCGAGGATAGAGTATTCTTGCAGCTCGGAGTTGTGAAACGTGATATCCCGACGGTGACGTAGACAGTGTGGGGCCACAGGAGTTAGTGGAAGACAGGTGGCACCCTGTATTGGAATTCAGGAAAGGAAAAGTCCTGAATATTTTGAAATTAGGATTCGCGATCCCGTGAAATCCGAAATCCTGATAGAGGTGAGGGGACTGTTGAAAAGTCAACCCGTGAGCGCATTGGAGTTTCAGCGCATAGGGTTTCGGAAGTCGGTAAGTCGAGTGGTTTGATATCGTGAGTGGAGAAATTGCGATAGAGCATAAGTTCTGACAGAGTTAAGGTAAAGTCAGTGTTGACCGACCATCGAGTCTCGAGGATTCGAGAGTGCAGTGCTCGACCATCAGACTCACGAAGTTACGAGTTCCGATTCCCCGATAAGTAAAGAGAGGGGGGATTGCATGAAGAGATCTGTGGGTGAAGATTTCCTGGCAAAGAAATAGAAGGGATATTCAAGAGTTCTTTGGGATAAGGAGAAGAAGATCCTATGTGAGCGGACGTGCCTATGGGTGCGGCTGCGTCAGAGTGGTATCAGAGCTGAGGAAGACTCTTTGCTTTTTGTAGCAAAGAAGAGGATTCATCATGCCGCCCAGGAGAAGGGAGGTACAGTCACCCGATCCAGAGGATAGGAGGTGCGAAGAAGAGGTAGAGAGATGGTAGATTCAGCCATATAAAGGAAAATGCGTGATCTCCGAGCAAGACTTGAAGACATGGAGACAGTGCAAAGACGCACAGTTAGTGCGGGGGATTTTAGCGATTTAGAGGATGAAGTCGAGGATGAACTTGAAGAAGAAGTTGCATCCGAAGATGCAACAAACGAGCATCTAATCAAAGCTATTGCACGGATGGGTGCAAAGCCGAAGATGGACATTCCAGTCTATGAGGGAAATTTGGATGCAGAAAAGATTCTAGATTGGATTAGAGCTCTTGATACATACTTCGATTATGAGGATATCAAAGAGGATAAGAAGGTCAAACATGCTATCACACACTTGAAAGGACATGCAACATTATGGTGGGACGAGCTACAAGTAGATAGACGCTACAAAGGCAAGCAAAAGATCAAGAGTTGGGATCGAATTATTTCAAAGATGAAGGCAAAGTTCATCCCAAGAGAATATCAAATTTCTCTGTTCAGGAGGATGCAGAACCTGAGACAGAAGATGATGACGGTGAAAGAATACACAGAGGAATTCTATCGACTAAACATTAGGGCAGGTCATCGGGAGAGCGATGATGAGAAGGTTGCCTGATATCTGAATGATCTGAGATATGACATTTAGGATGAATTGAGTATAGAGACCATTCGGACTGTGGAGGACACCTATCAGATGGCTCTGAAAGCTGAAGAGAAGCTGAGCCATAAGCAAGGTCAGTAAGGGCGAGGCAGGAGTCAGCCCAGAGGCAAGTCAGTTTCCCAGGAAAGAAACCAAAAGTCCAAGGACGATTGGAAAAAGCTAAGACTCATACTGAGAGAGGTGGAAGTTCACAGCGAGGGCAACATGCTGAGAAAAGAGAACATAATACTGAGTAGAAAGGAGGGTATGCCAATAATAACATTTTTCCTCATACTAGAGGTAGAGGAAGAGGAAGAGGTGGAGTAATCACTTTCTTAACATGTGGAAAAAATGGGCACAAGTCATTCGAGTGTCCAGAGAAAAGGAAGGACATTGGAGAAGATCACATCACTGAAGCGCAAAAGCGGGATGTTGAGGCTGAAGATGATAAGGGAGGAAGGCCACTGATGATGCGTAAAGTTCTCTTAACACCTAGAAAGGAGGTGGAGGACTCAGCTCAAAGGACCAGACTTTTCAGAATATCTTGCAAGACCAAGGATAGGGTATGCAAGGTTATCGTGGATAGAGGTAGCATAGATAATCTTGTTTCAACCGAGATGGTGGAAAAACTAGAGCTGGAGACAATTGATCACCCGAGTCCATACAAGGTTTCATGGCTACAAAAGGGACACCAGGTAACTGTTACTAAACAATTCTTGGTTGAATTTAAGATAGGAGGGTACAATGATAAGATTTTGTCTGATGCCATTCCTATGGATGTTTGTCATTTATTGCTGGGTAGGCCATGGAAATATGACAGAAATGTGGTTCATGATGGGAGAATGAACACATATAATTTAGAGAAGAATGGGAGGACCCATATGTTACTTCTAATAAAGGATAAGGAGGTGAAACCAGAAGTAAGAAACACAGTACTTCTCATGAGTGGGAAGGAACTTCTTACGGAGGTGAAGAGGAAAGAAGATCCACAATTCTTTGTGGTCAGAAAACTGAGGATTGTTCTGACTAGCACAAGAGTGGATGATCTACCAGAGGAGATTTAGGAACTACTTAAAGAGTTTGTTGACATCGTGATGGACGAATTACCTCGTTCGTTGCCACCAATGAGGAGTGTGATTCATCACATTTATCTCATACCAGGATCTAGTTTGCCGAATAAAGCCATGTACAAGTTGACACCGCAAGAAAATGAAGAGGTTAAGAAGCAAGTCCAGGATTTATTGGATAAAGGATTGGTCAGGGAAAGTTTGAGTCTATGTGTTGTTCCAACAGTACTTAGTATGAAGAAATATGGGGGTTGGAGAATGTGTACCAACTCGAGAGCCATCAATAAGATAACCATCAGGTACAGGTTTCCATTACCGTGGATGGATGATTTAATGAATTGCTTGAGCGGGGCAAAATACTTTTCAAAGGTTGATCTGAAAAGAAGATATCACCAGATTCGCATTAGGGAAGGTGATGAGTGGAAAAAAACATTCAAGACAACCGAAGGTTTGTATGAATAGCTTGTCATGCCGTTTGGCTTGAAAAATGTGCCAAGTACCTTTATGAGGTTTATGAATGAAGTCCTGAAGTATTTCATCGGGAAATTTGTCATAGTATATCTGGATGACATACTGATTTTCAGTAAGACAGAGGCTGAACATCTGGAGCATTTGGCCATTGTGATGAAGAAGCTACAGCAGGAGAAGTTGTTGATTAATATGAAAAAATCCTCATTTATGAAGACAGAGCTCATTTATTTTGGATTTGTTATTTCGGAGAATGAATTGAGGATGGATATGGATAAGGTAGAAGTGATCAAGAATTGGCCATCACCGAAGAATGTATTTGAGGTGAGAAGTTTTCATGGTTTGGCTAGTTTCTACCGAAAATTCATCAGGAATTTCAGTGAATTAGCGCAGCGATGATGGATACAGTGAAGAAGCGGAATAAGTCTTTTCACTGGATAGCAGAGGCTGAGAAGAGCTTCAATCTGTTGAAGCGGAAGATCACGGAACAACCGGTTTTGGTGTTGCCGAATTTTCAAAAAACATTTCAGGTAAAATGTGATGCAAGCGGGTTTTCCATAGGAGTGGTCTTAAGTCAGGAAGATAGGTCGATTGCATATTTCAGTGAGAAGCTGATTGAAACAAAGTTGAAATACTCCACATATGATAAAGAATTTTATGCTATCATACAAGCACTGAAAAAGTGGAGGCATTACTTGATCCCAAAAGAATTTGTTTTATATAGTGATAACCATGCATTACAGTTTGTGACTCAACAAGAGAAGTTGAATTAGAGACATGTAAAATGGGTAGAGTATATGCATAATTTCACATTTCTAATTAAAAATATTTTGGGTACTTCTAACAAAGTGGTTGATGCTTTGAGCAGGAAATGTTTGCTGATGCAGGAATTCAGAGTCAAGACCTTAGGTTTTGATGATCTCAGGGGCATGTATGCAGATGATACGGAATTTAAGGAAGCGTATGAAGCAACTAAGAATCCTTTTCTCAGAGACAAAATCTAGTGGATAGAGTATGTGATCCAAGAAGGGTTGTTGTTTAAGGGAAATCAGTTGTGTATTCCAAATTCCTCCATGAAGGAGAACCTGCTGAAGGAGAAGCACAGTGGGGGATTAGCAGGACATTTTGGCCATGATAAGACATTTGCGAATTTGAGTGAGTCATACTTTTGGCTAGGGATTCGGGCAAAGGTCAAGATATTTGTAGACAGAGGTCGATTTTGCCAGCATTCAAAGGGGAGGAAGTAGATTACAAGTTTTTATCAACCATTGCCCATACCAGAGAGGCCGTGGGAGGCGATAAGCATGGATTTTGTATTGGGGTTGCCAAGGACGCAAAGAGGTGTTGATTCAATCTTTGTGGTTGTGGATAGGTTTTCTAAAATGGCACAGTTCATCCCATGCCAGAAGACCAGTGATGCAACTCACATTGCAAATCTGTTTTTCAAAGAGGTCGTTCGACTTCATGGCTTACCCAGAAGTATAGTTTCAAACAGAGATACAAAGTTCGTGGGACATTTCTAGAGGAAACTATGGAAGAATCTAGGAACTAACTTGACATTTAGTTCAGCTTATCATCCTCATATGGATGGGAAAACAGAAGTGGTGAACAGAAGTTTGGGAGAGTTGCTGAGAATCTTGGTAATAGAACACCACAGCCAGTGGGACAACATATTTCCACAAGCATATTTTGCATACAACGACTCAGTGAATCGAAGTATAGGAAAAATTCCATTTCAGAATGTATATGGGACGTAGCCGAGGGGAGTTTCTGAGCTGAGGGATTCAGAACAAACTGATACTAGCAACGCTAGTGCAAAAGAATTCGTTGAAGCGATGAAAGAACTTCACAGTAGGGTGAAGGAGCGGTTGCTAAAATCAAGCCATGAGTACAAGCACAGAGCATATCAACATTGGAGACAACTTCAGTTCCAAGTTGGTGATCTAGTTCTGACACATTTAAGGAAATAAAGGTTCTCTAGGGTAACATACAATAAATTAAAAATGAAGAAAATCGGGCCATTTAAGGTCTTGAGAAAATTCGGAGAAAATGCTTATGAGATCGGGCTACCGGATGGGATCGGAATATCTCTGATATTCAATGTCATATATTTATACCCATACAGGGATGGAGAATCAGAGACTAGAGATGAGTAGCCAGTGATCCAATGGATGAAACAATTGCCAGTTGCAGAGAAGTCACAGATGGAATGCATATTGGACAAGAGAGTGAGTAAGACGACCAGGCGAAAACAATATTTTGAGTATCTGGTCAAGTGGAAGAATCATCCAGTTGAAGATGCCAGCTGGGAGAATGAAGCGGAGATACAAAAGCATGGACAGACTATGCAGGAGCTCATGGACAGGAGCCCATGGAAGTTTTCAAGCGAGGGAGTATGATGCAGGAGCATCGTCGACTCATCAAGCAAGCCAGCGCGGGAGCGGAAGACAGCTGGATAAGCCAACATAGATTTTGAAACTACCTTGGAAGTTGTTGTGCAAATCTTAAATGATACATTAAGATGAAGCACACTTGTATATTGTAAATGGACCTTAAGCGGATAGCTCTCGTCCTTTAGTAGATAACTAGCATTTAATATAGTTAATGCTGGTAGATAGGACTTTAAATTCATATATTAGACAGGTTAGGAGCAGGAGGGAAATGGATATAGACACCCTCATTGTATCATTGTAGTAGAATCTTGAGCCTGAGCACAGAAGAGAAGAACAAGAACAAGAAAAGAAGCAGAGAACTGTAGAAGAACACCCATGTACAGATCTTGAATCAATAGAAGAAATTGATTCAGATTCATGGCTTTTGTGTTATTCTCTGTGTATGTGTCTTGAATGCTATTCTCATGAATGATTGTTTCCTGTTATACATTTGCTTTTATATGTTGTGTATGTGATTTCATGTTGAGTTTGAAGTCTGAAGGGAAGAAGGAATGAGTTTCAATTGTTTCTCTTCTTGAGGCAGAGAATTCCTGCAAGGAGTGCAGTCGAATTGTCCGCAAGGAGTGCGTTGACAGAAGGGTTCAAATAGAGATAGCTTTAATTCTCATTTCCTCAAAGGTGCAGTTGGGCATAGGGTTGTGCAAGAATAGGCCAGGTAAAAGTTTCAGGGTTGCAAACCTAAGTGAGGTATTGAAGGACTGATGTTGCAGGCGTGCGTAGAGTCGAATAGACTTCAACACTCAGACGTGTTGAAGGGTTTCCGCAAGGAGTGTGTGTAGGTAGACATTCGCCGAGAAGAATTCGTGAATCACCGTAAGCCGTTGGATCCTAGAAAGGTGCAGGGAAGATACAGTGACGTATTCCCAAAGGGTTCCAAGCTCAGGAGAGGTGGATCCATCGATCAGGACCACGAGGGTCGTTGGATCCACACACATATCGTGGATTGGGGTTTCGTGAGTCGAAGCTTCAAATTAGTGCAACGAAAACTGCGATATCACGATATTCAATATCCCGATGAGCCCTGAGCCGCCCATCATTGAGGACGCGTGTCAAGAGATCCAAGGAATTCGAGGTTCGGAGAATCGGGGTTTTTGAGGACAAATTATTCTTGCATCTCGGAGTTGCGAAACACGATATCCCGACAGTGACGTAGATAGTGTGGGGCCGCAGGAGTTAGTGGAAGATAGATGGCACCCTGTATCAGAATTTAGGAAAGGAAAAGTCTCGATTATTTTTAAATTAGGATTCGTGATCCCGTGAAATCCAAAATCCCGATAGAGGTGACGGGACCGTTGAAAAGTCAACCCGTGAGCGCATCGGAGTTTTGGCGCATCAGGGTTTGGAAGTCGGTATGTCGAGTGGTTTGATATCACGAGTGGTGAAATCATGATAGAGAAGAAGTCCCGACAGAGTTAAGGTAAATTTAGCGTTGACCGACCATCGAGTCTCGGGGATTCAAGAGTGCAGTGCTCGACCATCAGACTCGCGAATTCGCGAGTTCCGATTCCCTGATAATTAAAGAGAGGGGGGTTCACATGAAGAGATCTGTGGGTGCAAATTTCCCAGCATGGAAATAGAAGGTCTATTCAAGAGTTCTTTGGGCCGAGGAGAAGAAGATCTTGTGTGAGCGGACGTTCCTGTGGGTGCGGCTGCGTCAAAATAAGCCAAAAAATCTAGGAAACACAAAGAGACAAGATGATTTATTTTTTTATTTCATAAACAATTTGATCCTGCAAACTGTCTAAACCCCAAACAATAGAAGATCCTAGAACTCAGGAAGACCTGGGAACCACAAAGTTTTCTGATAGAAAAGGAAAATATTTTGAGAAAATTATCCAAAACCTCAGATATGTGTGTTGTGCACGACTAACCTACGTATGTATGTGGGATGTATATAATGAAACCACGTATGTATGCTTCATGTATAGAGAATAGAGTGCATACACCTCTATAAAGTTTCAAATAAGAAGAATTTTGGACAGACAAATTGGGCAAGGGAAGCTAGTAGACTCCTGGAAGGTGACCAGAGACCCAATCTCACTCAGAACACTCAGAAAAATCAGAAAGAAACTGAAAATAAAATCTAAACAAGATCTCCCACTAAGACCCGAGAGAGATTCTCGAATGGACTCACCAATTTTTCTAGTGGGGAAAATCCCCATATTACTATACTGGGTCAAGGTACATGCAAAGCACTGACTTCCCTTAAAAGATGGTTTTATTCCTAAGCTACCCCAAAAATATATAAACTTAAATGACAAGAGAGAGTAAAGTACTTGTACCTTAGGTCTTTTTGGTTGATGTAGACCTATTTCTCCTTTGCAACTTCCTTGATCGCGGGTCTCCTCCCAAAGATGACCTGCAAAAACTTAGGAAAAAAATGGTATAAAGTATATGATCTCTACTTATTACTTTCAATATTAATATATAAACCTATATGCATTAATCAATTAAATACAGAGACACAATGTATTGGGATAGGAAATAACTCTTTTATTCAATACAAATATCAGAAAGATTACAACCTTCTTATTGGAAAACGCTCTGGGAACCAGGTCTGGGCTCCTCTATTGCTTCTCCAAGTGCACCATTCCAGTTCTTTTCTCTCACAACCTATTGATCTCTTGGGAAAAATGAAAGGGTTGTATAATGAGAAAGGGTTAGAGGGGAATGTTGAGGCCAAATATCAGAAAGGGATGCAAAACTTGGGATTAAGAGGGGAACGTATTTTCACAGAGTTTACTTGTTATATTTATTGTTTATTGTAAATGGGACCCCAAGACCTTTGTTTATATTAGAAAATGATGGTTATTTAGTTTGGGGACAGGCTAAAATGGGTGAAATGGTTGGGAAACCCTCGATAGCCCGTAAACTTCACCGAATTCCTTGTAATTATATATATTGTTTGCAATGTTTGGAGGTAAACACAGGTTGTCTAGCATGCAATCTGCATATGTACAAGAGATAACTAGTATGGAGCCATCATGTGTATGCTGGGTGTAGTTTAGTAGGATGCGTACATGTTCCAAAAAATGGTTTTTTAAGAAGTATCCTCAACAGTAATTTGGAAAATTGTGTAAGTGGAAAGGCCAATGCCATGTATGCATTGGTAGGAACTTTTGGAAAATAACAATAGGAAACATAGATAAATTTCATTCATGAACATATCTATGTGTTAGAATGTTAATTACTTTAAACAATTAAAAGGTTAATCTAAAGAAAAAAAAACCATGAAAAAAAAGCGTATAGAAGGGTTCTTGAGCTGTCTTGAGTGGGACCTAACCAAGTAGCACAATGAACCTTGAAGAGACTAATGAGAAATAAAATAGAAGATATTCATTTATTAATAAAATCATAATACATCAATGGAGAAGGGCTCCAAGTTCTCAAGGCATTTGAATGAATGACAAGATGAAACTATTCAATCCTCCAAAAAAATGAAATCCTCAAGGCTAGTCCCTCGGTTTCATTTATACCACTAGTTCTAGATCGAATCCGTCCTTCAATAAAGGATAAATTTTGGCTGTTATTGGTTTTCTTTTTGGTGCCTTATAGTTTGAGTTCAAGGATATTGGACTAAAGTGGCTCCTTAGTGTCTGGTAATGGATTGGTTGTAGGTGATGAGACAAGCTCCCTTGTTTTTCTCCAAGTGTTGGGACCTATAACCTTCCAAGTGTGGCTCGAACTATTTATGTTAGGTGACATACATAATATTATCATGAAAACTAAGAATAAACATAAGCATAACTCATAAAGCACTCATTAAATAATTTGCAAGAAACCACAATTTATATTAAGCATGGTAAAAAATGTGAATTTATAGATACAAAGGTGGTCAAAAAGTGTGTCATTGATGGGTCTTTTGATAGACATTATAGAGACCCATCACCTAATATTGTAAAAAAAGTTAGGATCTTCTTAGGGGAAGTTCAATATAGGAGGAATTTCATTGCTAACTTTTCTTTTATTGCATATCCTTTACATGCATCGACAAGTACTAAACAAGTTTTTTAGTGGGGAGGTAAATAGGAAAAATCCTTAGAGACCTTGAAAGTAAATATCAACACTTCCCTAGTGTTTCACCTACAACAAATCCCATTAATGTTTTCTATGTTATACTTGGGAGAACACATACAAGATGTTCAATGACCCAAACTTCTCAAAAGATGATCTAGACATCAGGGTATACACCAATATAAAGAAGAGTGGTATATGTGACATTGCTTCGCGTATAGTGGTTATGACATATCATGAAATAGCCAAATAGTCATATGAACATGTGAATGCATAGGTCAAAGATATCATGAGCACAAAAGGGAATGCAATAGCCCCTCTAAATGTCGATATTTTCCATCAGATATACCAACTACCAAAGATTTACATTTTTGTAAAAAAATCATTCATGGAGGATTTTACCAAGAAAAATCCTAAGCTGATAGAAATTTTCCAAGAATGGTGGGAAGATGAATTAACCTTCATCACCAAACACAGTAGGGTATATAATACCCAATACTTCAAGTCCCCATATAAATTGTTAATCGCTATGATTTGCATGTTATATGGAGAAGAAATATGTGTACATTTCAACCTCGGAAGGACATATATGGAACACAGAGTGGCTGAAAAGGGAGGGATATTCAATTGGTAACATATCCTATCATTCAACATAGGCCTCAATGATGCAGGAGCATCTCCCGAGACAAGCGAGCCAACACAGAAGACAAAGGATAGCTGGGCACACGCGAACACCAATTTTGAAATTTCCCTTGAAGTTGATGCGCCAAGCATAAATGAGATCATTTAATGAAGGCGCCTTGGTAAAATGTAATTAGACCTTGAGCGCCCCGCTCTCATTTGAAAGTAGACAGAGGAATTTATAGTAGTAAATGTAAGTAGGTAGAATTGAATATTAGATTAGACATTTCTAGAAGAAAGAGGGAGAATGGATATAGACACCCCCATTATATTTTGTAACATAGTTCAGGAAGATTTAGAAGAATCTAGAGCATAGGAGAGAAGTAGAGAACTGTAGAAGAACACCCATGTACAGATCTTGAATTGATAGAAGAAATTGATTCAGATTCATGGTTGTTGTGTTATTCTCTGTGTATGTGTGTTGAATGTTGTGCTCATGAATATTTACTTCCTGCTATGCATTTGCTATTATGCTGTGTGTATGATTTCAGGTGTTGAGATTGAAATCTAAAGGAAGTGAATGAGTTTCAATTGTTTCTCTAATTGAGCCAGAGGATTCCTGCAAGGAATGCAGTTGAATTGTCTCTAAGGAGTGCGTTGACAGAAGGGTTCAACTAGAGTTAGTTTTTGTTCTCATTTTCCTCAAAGGTGAAGTTAAGCACAGTGCCATGCAAGGAGTGCGCAGGCCAAGCTAAGCCTCAGAGTTGCGATTCTGAGTAGAGCATTGGAAGACTGTTGTTGTAGGTGTGTGCAGAGTCGAGCAACTTCAAGACTTAAATGTTGTTGAAGATTTTCCACAAGGAGTGCACGCAAGAAGCTCTCTAGAGGACTTGAGGAGTCGAGAAAAAGCTCAGGAAGGATAGGCCTCTGAGTTGCTGAAGATCAGCATCAGCAAGTGCGACTTAAAGTTACAAGAACACTGTAGGTTGGCGAGTAGGCGAACCAATCTTGTAAAGAGACATTTAGTCATCCCGTGGATTTACGAAAGGAGGAACGGACGAACGAAATCCTTTGAGGAGATTTCGCAAAGTCCCGTGAGCCGTTGGATCTCACGGAGGTGCAAGGAGGTTATGGTGAGAACGTCCAAAGGGTTCCAACATCAGGAGGGGTGGAGCCATCAATTTGAACCACGAGGGTCGTTGGATCCGAGTACGTATCAGAAAATCAGGGTTTTCAAAGACAGAGAAATCTTGCCACTTGAAATCGCTATCCGCGATATCCTGACAAGACCAGAACTGTTTGTTGTGGAGGATGCATGTCAGTAGATCCAGAAGAGTCAGAATTCGGAGCATCAGGGATTTTGAGGAAAGAAACCCTTGCAGTTTGGATTCCCGATACGTGAAATTCCGATGGGAGAGTTGTGTGGTCCACAGTCGGAGTTAGTGGAGGACAGGTGTTAGGAATCCGGCGAGAGTCGGAAATCGGGAAATCGACATTAGTGAGATCGGGAAAATCAAAGATAAAGGAATATTGACACTAGAAGCCGCGAAACCCCGAGGAAGATCTGGAGCCGTTGATCTCAGCAACTGCTCACCACCGTTGATTTTGGTTACAGAGGAAAGGTTTCCTGGTGATGTCAAATCGAGAATCAGTGCATCGAGAAATTGAGGATCCTATTGATAAGAGGTTTAGTGAATTTCAACATGTGAAATCCTGAACCCGATAAGAGATAAGACTGTGATCGCAGGTTAACGGTCCTATGGTTCAAAGCCTATAGCCGGAGGGCTATCGTGAAAAAGGCACATCGTGATTCGGGGAATCGCGAGTCTTGGAGACACGAGTATTTTGACATCGCAAACCCCAAAACCCCGATGGGAGTTACAACTACAGTCATATAGGAGCCAATCGTGTGGACTAAAGGCTTAGCCAAGTGGGGCTAAGGAAACAAAGGAGCGCATCGGAGATCAGAGATCGATGATTCAATTTGCCAGAACATCGTGGGTGTCAAAACTCCGATAGTGCGAACCCCGATAGAAGGAGGGGAGTCCCTGAAGAGATTTCTGTGGGTGAAATATTTCCTGATAGGGAAATAGAGAACCTCTGAGTTCTTAGGGTAGGAAGGAAATAGAAGGTCCTGTGAGCGGACGTGCCCTGGGTGGTGCGCCTGCATCAAGTGGTATCAGAGCTTAGAAAAGCTTCTTTTCTTTCTGTAGCAGAGGACAAGGAGAATTCACCATGCCACCAAGGAGAAGGGGTAGACAGTCACCCGATCCGGGGAAGGAAAGGGAATTGTCCAGAGAAAGAGGTAGGGAAGTACAAAATCCCGACGTGGAGAGAGGAATGCAAAATCTTCATGCCATAATGGAGGACATAGAGATAAGAGAAAGGTGCAAAGTTGATGCAGGAGATATCAGTGAATCCAAAAAGGAAGATGATGCTGGACATGAAGAAGAAGAAATCCCAGTAGAAGATGCAGTGAGTTAATGCTTACTTATAGCTGTTGCAAGAATGAGTATAAAGGTAAAAATGGACCTTCCAGTTTATGAGGGAAATCTGGATGGGGAAGAACTACTAGATTGGATTAGAGCTCTAGACACTTACTTTGACTATGAAGATATTGAAGAGGATAAGAAGGTCAGGCATGCCATCATGAGATTAAAAGGACATGCATCCTTGTGGTGGGATGAACTGCAAGCTGATAGGCATTGCCAAGGTAAGCAAAAAATTAAGAGCTGGGACAGGATGATTGCAAAAATGAAGGCAAAATTCATTCCCAGGGATTATCAAATTTCTCTGTTCAAGAGGATGCAAAACCTAAGAAAGAAGTTGATGACAGTGAAGGAGTATACTGAGGAATTTTACAGGTTGAATATCAGGGCAGGTCATCACGAAATCAATGACGAAAAGGTGGCCAGGTATATGAATGGCCTGAGGTATGAAATTCAGGATGAAATAAGTATGGAAACCATCTGAACAGTGGAGGATGCTTACCAAATGGCTCTGAACGTCGAGGAGAAGTTGAGCCGTAAACAAAGTCAGAGGGGCCGAGGCAGGAGCTAGCCCAGAGGAAAAGCAGTTTCCCAAGATAAATACCAGAAGCCCAAGGATGACTGGAATAAGCCTCAGACTAGAACCGAGAGAGGTGGAAGTTCACAGCGAGGGCGATATGTTGAGCAAAGAGAACAACATATTGAGCAGAGAGGAGGATATGCTGATAATGATAGGTTTCCTCGTACCAGAGGTAGAGGAAGAGGAAGAGGTGGAGTAATCACATGCTTCACATGTGGAAAGAATGGGCACAGGTCATTTGAGTGTCCAGAGAAAAAGAAAGAAACTAGAGAAATTCACATCGCTGAGGCACAAAGGCGAGATGTTGAGGCAGAATACGCTGAAGGCGGAAGATCGTTGGTGATGCGGAAAGTCCTTTTGACACTAGAGAAGGAGATGGAGAATTCAGTGCAGAGGAACAATCTTTTTAGGACTGCTTGCAAGACCAAGGATAGAGTGTGCAAGGTCATCCTGGACAGTGGAAGCACCGATAATATCATTTCAACCGAGATGGTAGAAAAGCTGGAGCTGAAGATAGTTTCTCACCCGAGTCCATACAAAGTTTCATGGCTACAGAAGGGACATCAAGTAAATGTCACTAAACAATGCTTAGTTGAAATTAAAATAGGAGGATATAATGACAATATTTTATGTGATGTCATTCCTATGGATGTTTGTCATTTATTGTTGGGTAAGCCATGGAAATATTATAGAAATGTGATTCATGATGGGAGGATGAACACATATACCCTAACGAAGAATGGGAGAACCCATATGTTGCATTCAATTGAGGATAAAGAGGTGAAGCCAGAAGTAAGAAACACAGTACTTATCATGAGCGGGAAGGAACTTGTTACCGAAGTTAAGAAGAAGGAGGATCCACAATTCTTTGTGGTCAGAAAACCAAGAATTGTTCTGACTAGTACAAGGGTGGATGATTTGACAAAAGAAGTTTAGGAACTGCTGGAAGAGTTCACTGATATTGTAGTGGATGAACTACCTCGTTCGTTGCCACC
The DNA here is from genome assembly GCA_000966675.3 of Picea glauca. Taxonomy (NCBI): domain Eukaryota; kingdom Viridiplantae; phylum Streptophyta; class Pinopsida; order Pinales; family Pinaceae; genus Picea; species Picea glauca. Next base: position 231,908 of record JZKD02S1838135.1, read on the forward strand.
GATGAGAAGTGTGAGTCATCATATAGACCTCATACCAGGAGCTAGTTTTCCAAACAAAGTTGCGTACAGATTGACGCTGCAGGAGAATGAAGAGGTTAAAAGACAAGTCCAAGATTTGTTGGACAAAGGTTTGGTCAGGGAAAGCTTGAGTTCATGTGTTGTTCCAACAGTACTCAATCCGAAGAAATACAGAGGCTGGAGGATGTGCATTGATTCAAGATCCATTAACAAGATAACCATCAGGTACAGATTTCCATTACTGAGGATGGATGATTTGATGGATTGCTTAAGTGGAACAATTTTTTTTCAAGGATAGATCTGAAGAGTGGATATCACCAGATCCGTATGAGAGAAGGTGATGAATGGAAAACAACATTCAAGACCAACGAAGGAATGTGTGAATGGCTTGTCATGCCGTTTGGCTTGACGAATGCACCAAGTACCTTCATGAGATTGATGAATGAAGTCCTGAAGGAGTTCATTGGGAAATTTTTCATCGTGTATCTGGATGACATATTGGTTTTCAGCAAGATGAAGGTTGAACATCTGAAGCATTTGGCTATTGTGATGAAGAAGCTACAACAGGAGAAGCTGTTGATAAATATGAAGAAGTCCTCATTTATGAAGAAAGAGCTTATTTACTTGGGATTTGTTATATCTGCAAATGAATTGAGGATGGATCTAGATAAGGTGGAGGTAATAAAAAATTGGCCATCACCAAGGAACATATTTGAGGTGAGAAGTTTTCACGGTTTGGCTAGTTTCTACCAAAAATTCATTAGGAATTTCAGTGGAATTAGCGCAGCAATGATGGATACAGTGAAGAAAAGATATAAATATTTTCACTGGACGGAAGAGGCTGAGAAGACTTTCAATTTATTGAAACGAAAGATTACAGAACAACCAATTCTGGTGTTGCCGGATTTTCAAAAGACATTCCAGGTAAAATGTGATGCAAGCGGGTTTGCCATAGGAGCGGTCTTAAGTCAGGAGGACAAACCAATTGCATATTTCAACGAGAAGCTGAACAAGGAAAAGGAGAAATACTCCACGTATGATAAAGAATTTTATGCCATCATCCAGGCATTGAAGAAATGGAGGCACTATTTGATTCCAAAACAAATTGTTTTATATAGTGATAACCATGCATTACCATTTGTGACTCAACAGGAAAAGTTGAATCAGAGGCATGTTAAATGGGTTGAATACATGCAAAATTTCACTTTTGTGATAAAACATATTTCTGGTACTGCTAACAAAGTTGTTGATGCTTTGAGCAAGAAGTGTTTGTTGTTGCAGGATTTCAAAGCTAGGACGTTAGGCTTTGACTATCTTAAGGATATGTATGCAGATGATCAGGATTTCAGAGAAGCGTATGGAGTAGCTGAGAACCTATTTCTCAGAGACAGAAGCTAGTGGATAGAGTATGTGATCCAGGATCGATTGTTGTTCAAAGGAAATCAACTGTGTATTCCGAATTGGTCTATGAGGGAGAACTTGTTGAAAGAGAAGCAAAGCGGAGGATTAGCAGGACATTTTGGTTATGACAAGACATTCGCAAAGCTGAGTGAGTCATAATTTTGGCTAGGGATGAGGTCAGAAGTCAAGAAGTTTGTTGATAGATGTAGAGTTTGCCAACATTCAAAGGGGAGTAAGCAGAATGCAGGTTTTTATCAACCATTTCCCATACCTGAGAAGCTGTGGGATGAAATTAGCATGGATTTTGTATTGGGGTTGCCAAGGACCCAAAGAGGTGTTGATTCCATCTTTATGGTGGTGGACAGGTTTTCAAAGATGGCACATTTTATCGCATGTCAGAAAACCAATGAAGCGACACACATCGCGAATCTGTTTTTCAAAGAAGTCATTCGACTTCATGGCTTACCAAGGAGTATTGTTTCAGATAGAGATACAAAATTCTTAGGGAACTTTTGGAGGACATTATGGAAGAAGTTGGGGACTAACTTGATGTTTAGTTATTCTTATCATCCTCAGACAGATGGGAAAACAAAAGTGGTGAATAGAAGTCTGGGAGACTTGCTGAGAAGCTTGGTGACAAAGCACCATAGCAGCTGGGACAATATATTGCCACAGGCAGAGTTTGCTTACAATGACTCTGTTAATCAGAGCAAAGGAAAAAGTCGATTTCAGATTGTATACGGAATGCAGCCGAGAGGAGTCTCTGAGTTAAGGGATTCAGAACAGACTACTACTAGCAGTGCTAGTGCATAAGAATTTGCTGAGGCAATGAAAGAACATCACAGCCAGGTGAAGGAGCGACTGTTGAAATCAAGCCAGGAGTACAAGCGCAGAGCAGATCAACATCAGAGACAACTTCAATTTGAAGTTGATGATTTGGTTTTGACACATTAGAGGAAGGAAAGGTTCCCGAGGGGAACATACAATAAGCTGAAAATGAGGAAAATCGGGCCATGTAAAGTCTTGAGAAAATTTGGTGAAAATGCTTATGAGATCGAGTTACCCGATGGGATCAGGATATCCCCGATATTTAATGTTTCGGATTTATACCCATATAACGCTGATGAAGCAAGAGCTGCAAGTGATGGACAACCAAAGGTTCAGTGGCAGAAACATATGCCAGTTGCAGAGAAGCCACAGATGGAGTAGATACTGAATAAACGAGTGGGTAAGAAAACTAGAAGGAAAGAATATTTCGAATATTTGGTCAAGCGGAAGGGCCATCCAGTTGAATATGTCAGCTGGAAGACCGAATCAGAGATACGGAAGCATGGAAATACCGTGCAGGAGCTCATGGAGAGGAGCCCATGAAAATTTTCAAGTGAGGGAGTATGATGCAGGAGCATCTCCCCAGACAACCGAGCCAGCACAGAGGGCGAAGGATAGTTAGGCACAGGCCATCACCAATTTTGAAATTTCCCTTGAAGTTGATGCGCCAATCATAAATGAGATCATTTAATGAAGGCACCTTGGTAAAATGTAATCATACCTTGAGCGCCCCGCTCTCGTTTGAAAGTAGACAGAGGCATTTATAGTAGTAAATGTAAGTAGGTATAATTGAATATTAGATTAGACAGTTCTAGAAGAAAGAGGGAGAACAAATATAGACAACCTCATTATACTTTGTAACATAGTTCAGGAAGATTTAGAAGAATCTGGAGCATAGGAGAGAAGTAGAGAACTGTAGAAGAACACCCATGTACAGATCTTGAATTGATAGAAGAAATTGATTCAGATTCATGGCTGTCATGTTATTCTCTGTGTATGTGTGTTGAATGATGTGCTCATGAATATTTACTTCCTGTTATGCATTTGCTATTATGATGTGTGTATGATTTCAGGTGTTGAGATTGAAATCTAAAGGAAGTGAATGAGTTTCAATTGTTTCTCTAATTGAGCTAGAGGATTCCTGCAAGGAGTGCAGTTGAATTGTCTGCAAGGAGTGCATTGATAGAAGGGTTCAACTAGAGTTAATTTTTGTTCTCATTTTCCTCGAAGGTGAATTTAAGCACAGTGCCGTGCAAGGAGTGCGCAAGCCAAGCTAAGCCTCAGAGTTATGATTAGAAGTAGAGAATCAGAAGACAGTTGTTGTAGGTGTGTGCAGAGTCGAGCAACTTCAACACTTAAACGTTGTTGAAGATTTGCCGCAAGGAGTGCGCGCAAGAAGGTCTCTGGAGGACTTGAGGAGTCGAGAAAAAGCTCAGGAAGGATAGGCCTCTCAGTTGCTGAAGATCAGCATTGGCAATTGCGACTTAAAGTTGCAAGAATGCTGTAGGTTAGCGAGTAGGCGAACCAGTCTCGTAAAGAGAAATTCAGTCATCCCGTGGATTTACGAAAGGAGGAATGGACAGATGAAATCTTTTGAGGAGATTTCGCGAAGTCCCGTGAGACGTTGGATCTCACGGAGGTGCAAGGAGGTTACGGTGAGAACGTCCAAAGGGTTCCAAGCTCAGGAGGGGTGGAGCCATCGATTTGAACCATGAGGGTCGTTGGATCCGAGTATGTATCGAAAAATCAGGGTTTTCAAAGACAGAGAAATCTTGCCGCTTGAAATCGCGATCTGCGATATCCCGAAAAGACCAGAACTGTTCATTGTGGAGGATGCGTGTCAGTAGATCCAAAAGAGTCGGAGTTCAGAGCATCAGGGATTTTGAAGGAAAGAAACCCTTGCAGTTTGGATTCACAATACGCAAAATTCCGACGGGAGAGTTGTGTGGTCCTCAGTCGGAGTTAGTGGAAGACAGGTGTCAGGAATCCAGTGAGAGTCAAAAATCGAGAAATAGGGGATCCCGATGACAAAGTGTCTATGCACTTTGGTTTCGCAAACCACGAAATAGCGAGGAGCAGCGAGAACTGTCCATCCTACAGGATGCATGGCCGAGATCGAAGTGATCAGGAAATCGACATTAGTGAGATCGGGAAAATCAAAGATCAAGGAATCTTGACACTAGAAGCCGTGAAACCCCAAGGAAGATCTGGAGCCATTGATCTCAGTCACTACTCACCGCCATTGATTTTGGTTACGGAGGAAAGGCTTCCTGGTGACGTCAAATCGGGAATCGGTGCATCGGGAAATCGAGGATCCTATTGATAAGAGGTTTAGTGCATTTCGACATGCGAAATCCCAAACTCGATAAGAGATAAGACCGTGGTCACATGTTAACAGTCCTATGGTTCGAATCCTATAGCTAGAGGGATATCATGAAAAAGGCGCGTCGCGATTCAGGGAATCGCGAGTCTTGGAGACATGAGTATTTCGACATCGCAAACCCCGAAACCCTGATGGGAGTTACAGTTGCGGTCGTATAGGAGCCGTTCATGTGGACTAAAGGCTTAGCCAAGTGGGGCTAAGGCAACAAAGGAGTGCATCAGAGATCAGATATCGGTGATTCAAGTTTCCAGAACATCGTGGGTGTCAAAACTCTGATAGTGGGAACCCCGATAGAAGGAGGGGAGTCCCTGAAGAGATTTATGTGGGTGAAATATTTCCCGATAGGGAAATAAAGAACCTTTGAGTTATTTGGGCCAGGAAGGAAATAGAAGGTCCTGTGAGCGGACATGCCCTGGGTGGTGCACTTGCGTCACTCAACATACAAGAAGCATGTGTAGGAAAGAAAACATTTTTTTCTATGTTTACTTTTTTAATTGATGCAATTTGTGCTTATGTCCCTATTCTAGAGATGAATTGGAAATGGAGTCCTGACCAACCCCCATCCATGTGTATCTCTACAAGTTATGGAGTTTAAAATAATTCTTTTATAAAAGTTTTGATTGTTTCATAGCATTGTTGTATCAAATTTTCTTCAACCAATCCGTTTAGAGGTTATCATCAAAGGCTCTTGAGACCCTAAAATAAATAGCATATTGGTACATGGAAAATAATTATACATACATCAATGTTTTTGGTTGCACTTCTCCTCCAGATTTGGTACTAAGATATTTCCTAGATAAACTCTTGGTGATCGAAGTGGAAGAAACTATAAACAACACCAAGTGATCATGTAAAATAATTTGGAGCATTACTGATGAGATAATATAAATGTTTCACATGCCACTCAATGAAGAATTAACTCAAGCAGGGAAAAATAAAACAAGGGTAACAAAGGTGATAAATATTAGGGAAAAAAGCAAGAAAGAAATTGAACAACAAAACGAAGTTAATAAATAAATCGTCATTCAATATCTAATCCAACCCTTTAAATGTATTAGCAGAAGGGTTTGTAAAAGGAATCCTAAGGGATTTGAAAATAGAGGTTATTGATAGGGTATATGATGGAGAGTTGGAACTTGCAACTTTGTATATAACATAACTGCAAATATTGGGAATCTTCCCTTACCTACTTGATAATTCATAGTTGTTTTGTAAATGTTTTATGTGGTGAACATTAATACATTTAATATGCTAAGTATTGAAAGTATTTTTTAACTTTGATTCTTGCTTGTATGGATTATTTTGGTTGTTTTTGAATTTCATGACTCCCAACATGAAATTTAAAAAAAAAAATCTCTATTTCCAAGAAGTTTTTTATATTTTTTAAGAACTAGCAAATTGGTTTCATAACCTATACTTATTTTTAAGATTTTTGTTTGAAAACGTGTTTCTATCATCACAATTTCAAGATGGAACTCAAGAATTTATTTACTTATTCTTGTTTTCTTAACCTTATTTGGGAGATAATTTATAGAATTGGGTTCACCTCATGTCCCCTGATTATCATGCTCCATTTAAAGTTGAGCTCTAGATTGAGTGTTGTAGCATTCTACAGGTTGATTGCCTCATACTATCCATTGTTAACTGCATTACCACCCTGAGTTTTTCTCATTTTATAATAGATGAATTAGGCGAGAATCTACATGAGTCAATGTCAAGGATTTGCCTGGCTACTAATGAAGGAAGACTACCAAAACAATTAAGGGAAATGAGAGAATCAATTATAACATTTGATAGCTAAATACACAACTCTCTAGTTAACGTCTGTTGTCAAAGGATACAAAACAATTTGAAAGAAGACACAAGACTGCATCCACTAGCCATGGAAAATTTGGCTTTAATTTCTTCCATTCCAAATTCCTTACAATGATGTTGCATGAACCAACAACGGATGTGAGCTACTTCTCCCTGAGATTATATTTAATGCTATGAGCAATGAAACAATTCAATTCCAACTGATCTCACACACCAACACTAGGATTACCTTCCTACATATGTTGCATTGCCGATGACAGCAAACATGAAAATCAATGGATTTAGACCCTAATAACATATAAAATTACCAAGTATCAATACACACTTTTTATATACAGCCTGAGTGGGCCTAATGGTTAAGAACATGTGTTTCTTCCTAAAAGGTCACAAGTTCAAATCCATAAGGGATAAGGTATGTATACCTCAGTAATCTTAAAAAAAATTATTATTATTATTATAGTCAATCTTAGTAGTATAGTATTAGTATCCATTTTAATTAATTATTTTAATCTAACAAGGTCTAATCATTCCAATATTTTCTAGGCCACCTATGTTTATTGACTCAAGTTTCAATTGTGCGATGTTCCCTTCAAGAAGCATCTTTGTGCCCCAAGGGTGCCAGTCACATTGACTTGTTTTGGAATTTTTTCCAAGCCCCTTGGAGTCAAAACTCCATTTGGTCGACCTTGTGAGAGACTAAGGGATTCTAAGGAATAAGGAATCTAGATTATTGCATGCCCCTTAGAAATATTTGTGAATGTCTGTCTCAGTGTGCCCTCATCACATCATGGACCACCCAAACTAGGTAATCGTTAGCCTACAGTTCTAGCCATGGCAGGAGTGCTAGTAGTTTGTGACAAGCATTTTGTCATACCTCTCCCTCAATATTTGTTTTTTTTTCTTTGCAAGGCCCCTTTACTCCTTATGTGAGTCAGATTAGAAAGCATCATCAAGCCTTCATCCACTGACAAAACATTGTCAAAAATCCATATACATAAATCATAGTAACATCCATCATACATCATATATGCATAATAATGAAATACTCAAACAATACAATCCACTCCCTGACTCAATCCAGAGTCCAAGGAATCCCTTTGATGCTACCAACATCCACAACATGTCATGTGTCTTGCACACTCAGGACGACCTATCAAAAACACCTGTCAACATATATATACATCAATATATTCAATCAACTATAAAACCTCAACATCATCATATGTAACCCATAATATGAATGAATTCATAGTGTTCCATACCCAGATCACTTGCAAGAAAGTGTCCTCAAAGAATAATTCAATAATAGTATTCTCAGTAGAGTGGGATGTTACGTACACCCCCTCTTGTTTTAAACTTCATCCTGAAGTTTGTACAGTATATGTAAAAGAAAGTAAATTAATGTATCTGATAGAGATCTGTATGTATAATCTATCAAACAAGTAAGGAAACTATTGACGCATACCATATGAATCCTCCCAGGTAGCCGAGTGTGGACTATAATTGTCCCACTAGACCTTGACCTAATCGATTGTTTGACATCATATTTTTCAAATGTGATGGTCCTAAATGAATATTGAATCTGCCATGAGAGCACCCTCATCTAACACCTATAAGGAACTCATGTTAATAACATGTGAAGGATCACTAATATAATGTATCAAAACAAATACATGAAATACATTATGCATACGACTCAAAGAATCAGGGAAAGCTAGTCGATAAGCCATAGGTCCTTTATTTTCCACTACTTCTAAGGTCCCACGAACCTAGGAGGGAGTTTAGAACCCTTTCCAAACTTGATCGAACTATTTTGTGGTTTTACCCACAAGAAGACTCTATATCAAACTTCATGACTGCAATCAATGCAGTGCATATCGACATAACTCTTATGTCGATCTTGTGCTTCTTTAATCCTTTGTCTTATTGATTGCATATGTTCTTCCATTTCTTGAATCACTTATGGTCCTACCAGAACCCTATCCTCAATTCAATCCCAACTTAATGACATTCGACATGGTTTCCCATAAGAAACTCAAATGAGACCATCTTAATTGTACTTTGATAATTTTTATTGTATGCAAACTCTACTAATGGAAACAATTCTTCCCAACATTTATGTTGGTCCATTACATACATACGTAGTATATCCTCCAAAATCTAGTTTTTTATTTCTAGTTTCCTGTCCATCTCTAGGTGATAAGTTGTGCTAAAGTTTAGTTGTGTTCCTAAGCCTCTTGGAACTGGCCCAAAATCGTCCTGTAAACATCGATCCTCGATCGGATATGATTATTTTTGGCACCCCATGTAATCTCACAATATCGGTGACAAATACTCTAGCTATGTCATGTACCTGATACATCGTACACACTGGAATAAAGTGTGCACTCTTTGTCAGAGTGTCAACTACCACAAAAATCAAACAGTGTCTTCTTGTTGTAAGTGGAAATCCAACAATAAAGTCCATTGAAATGAATTCCCATTTCAATTCATGAATAACATGTGGTTGTAACAATCCTATTGGATGTCTATGTTCAACATTCACTTTCTCGCATTCTAAACATCTCACCATGTAACTAATTATGTCTTCTTTCATTCCCTCCCAGAAGAATAAAGGCTTAAGACATGCCTTCATCTTTGTGACTCTCGGATGAGCCATGTATTTTGCTTGATGTGATTCACTTAAGATCAAACTTCCTAGTTCATCATTAGGCGGTACGTAAATTATTTCATTAAATCTCAACAATCCATCATTTTCTAGGTTATAACCTTCATACTTTGGTACTGTTATCGCACAGTTTGTAGCTAGGTCAAATGGTTGAGAAGTAGAAGGCCAAACTGGCATAACAGGAACCTATCCCACCCAATGTCACCACGATGGGGAGGTTCTTTCTCTTTAGGAAGGTTAGACCCAGGGGGGACGTCCCCGGTAACCTGAAGTTTTGAGGAGGAAAAAGTTTAAAATTCAAAGTAAAGTTCCCCCTTCATAGGTCACCACCAAAATAGATAGTCTCGAATAAACAACCAATAATGAAGTGTAGGCCCAAAGAAGAACACCTGCTCGGAACAAAGCAACAACAAACCAATATATATGCAAGCTATGATTCAATGGGTTATTACTTCATAAGACTATCTGATGTCAATGTATAAGCAGTTCTAACAATAAATATTGACGAAGTCAATGTTTATTAATATAGCAATGAAATAATATCACTTCACCAATAAATATTAAGATGATGTAACAATCAATGTATCCAATCAATCCCTCATTCAACAAATGCTTTAAACACCATCCAATTTCCTAATAAATGAAAGTTGTTGCATCAAGATGAAATAACCAAGGGTGAGGTTAGCCTTTTTAGGGTTAGTAGTTAGTTAGGGTTTCAATTTAAAAAAGAGTTTGAGATTTTGTTTGATCACTTTCACTTCAATGATGGAGGCTTAAGATCAGTGCCTAAGGGTTAATGGAGTAAAAAAGGTGAAGGATGCACAAGTTGAAGGGGACGTGATTTAAAGGACAAAAGGGAAAGGTTTCAAGGTGATTCCAAAGCAAGGCCTTAAAGATGGAACCCTAGGGGAGAGAGGCTCACTCCGATGTTGCTAAAGCAAGGCCTTGTGCTCTCTCCTCCTTCCCAACAAACAACTAGCTCAATGAAAATCAAAATCAAGACAAGAGAGTTTAAGGAGGGAGAGTGTTGCTAAGGAAAGGCTCTTTCATTAAACCCTAAAAGAAAACGACCCTAGGTGTAGATAACCTAGGCTTGGGACGTCCTCTTCCTCTTGAAGTTCAAAGGTACAACTAGCTTAAGGGAAGAAGAAAGAAAGAGTGTAGCTATGGCTAGGCTCTCTTCTTCTTATTCAATGCTAAAAGGTTTTTCTATTAGGGGACATGAGACAATGACCTACTTGTGTGTTTGTCCCCTAGGGTTTTGATTCAAAAATATTTATAAATAGATGAAAGAAATTAAACTACAACCATTCAATCAAGAAGTTTTGTAGAAAAATACTTACAAATCATCAAGAAAATAACCATGCAAAACCTAGTTGTAAACCTTCCTTCAAGAAAAACACCATAGAATGCCAAAAATCTCCTCCTTAAACAAGTGTGCCTTCCTCATATCAGCCAATAACCCCAATAGGGCACAAAAATCAGACCTCACTAGGAGAGTGAGTGATGTGTTAAGTCAAAATGAGAGTGAAAACCCTCAATATATAGTGTATCAATGACCTTAACTAATTTTAGGTCATAAAAATGGCTGACAAGACCAGAATATTGTTTTTACATTAAATTGTCAATTTAGAACCCTAACTGAGTTGTAATGAAGGTAAAATACCCTTCAAGGGAGGCGCTAGCCCCTTTTAGGGAAGATGAGACAATCCAGGAGAAAAACGTTAGCCCCCAGGGGCCTCTCCAACATGCCACACGTGCCACTGCTGCCTAGTCTACCTCCAAGAATGACCATGAAGCTGGATGACTTCATGGTGAGGATGGGGACATTATGAACCTTCCAAGGCCAATGTTCCACTGAAAAGGGGTCATTCCTCCTAGGTCGGGCTCTGCCAAAGTGCCTTTGGTGAAACGTCCTCTTCTTCTCTGGTGCAAAACCTCGATCATACACTATCCTATCTCTGCCCCTTTGACAGGGTCTCAGCAACCATTTGATGGGATCTTCAGCCCCATGGAGGTACGAAATAATCATCTCCCCATTTGTACCGGTCCAAATGGTACCTGTCCGTCGGTCATGGTCCTGCACATTAAAAACTATGCCCTCCATGGGCTCATTAGTCATAGGGATCATAGCAATTTCAATCACATTTCATCATTAATATTATCAAACATATGCATAAAAACCCTGATATATCAGTGAATAGCTCAAAGATATTACAAAAACCTGCAATGCAAGATTGAAGAAAAAGACAAGACATCCTATTGGGCTAGTATCCACAAGAAAAGGGAAGTTTCTAGGAAGGTTTCATCCAAGCCATGTAAATGTGGTGATGTGGCTAGAGGATGTCTAGACATGTGGGTAGAGTGAGAGCTAGGGATGCATAATGTTATCTGTGGGTGCCTTTGTAGAAGGCGAGCTGTACCCGTCATGGATGCAATTTTTCCAAGCCCTTTCTTGCCTTTA
>JZKD02S1838135.1:257638-278762 GCA_000966675.3 Picea glauca
TATATATAATCAATCATCTATAACACCTCAACATCATCATATATAACCCATAATCTGAATGAAATCATAATGTTCCATATCTGATCTTCTAGAAAATGAGTTGGCATTCGCATGGTTGGCATCCTACTAACTTCTCAGATTTAGTGAGATCATCCTCATCCCTTTAACCATATCTCCTTCTCCTATATAATGAAAGGTTTATGAAGGAAGAGGTTAAGCAAGATTGAATGAAGAATTGATGAAAGAATTGTGTGAAAAACCCTGTTTGGATTGAAGCTTGAAGACTCTATTTGTCTATCAAGTTGTACTAGATCTTATTCATGCAAGTGTAAAGAAAGTGTGTGTGTGTGAATGAATGAAAATTGGAAGGGACCTTACGACATCAATGACATGGTTGTAATCTCTCTTTCACATTTAATATGATATAGTAATATGATTCTTTCCTATAAAGCTTGTTGTGTTTTATTGTATGATTCATTGATCACATACATAGGTTTATATTGAGTTTATGCTATTACTATCACTTTGGTTGGTTGTGTTCTTTTGTAGGATCATCACTGTATGAGTGTTGGAACGAAGCTAGGATGGCGATGGTGAGAGGAAGCGGCGTTTAAACGGTATGTCACCTATCTCTCTTTAGTTAGTAAATTCAACTTATAAAACATAAGGAAAGTGTCATGTTCTGGTGTGTTTTGTTCTAGATCTAGGTGGATCTAGGGAGATCAGTTAGTGTTCGCACCTACCGATTTATCCAATAACAAAACTGGCGACTCCAAAATTGGCGATCTGACACATGCATAGATTTTACAAAATACTTTGGCTGTCATGAGTTCCAGCCTCATACTTTGGGGGGCATTCTATTACACATTATTTTGGTCACTCTGGTGATGTCTCTACAGTTATGTTTTCTTCTTCCACATAACATATTTTTAAGATGAGTTCATAGGTTGACTATGTTGGAGGGTGCGAGAATCTTGATTCTTGCAGCAACCTTATACCTAGCTTGTGAGGTGTTCGCAATCTTCTCTATAGGTAGAGTGTGAACCTGATTTAAATCTTGAAAGGAAGAGGAAGTTACGAAGGTTCTAAAAGAGTATCTTCTAGAAAATGAGTTGGCATTTGCATGGTTGGCATCCTACTGACTTCTCAGATTTAGTGGGATCATCCTCATCCCTTTAACCATCTCTCCTTCTCCTATATAATGAATGGTTTCTCAAGGAAGAGGTTAAGCAAGATTGAATGAAGAATTGATGAAAGAATTTTGTGAAGAACCCTGTTTGGATTGAAGCTTGAAGACTCTATTTGTCTATCAAGTTGTACTGGATCTTCTTCATGCAAGTGTAGAGCAAGCGTGTGTGTTGGAACGAAGGATAGTTGGAAGGGACCTTACGACATCAAGGCCATGGTTGTAATCTCTCTTTCACATTTAATATGATATAGTAATATGATTCTTTCCTATAAGGCTTGTTGTGTTTTATTGTATGATTCCTTGATCACATACATAGGTTTATAATGAGTTTATGCGATTACTATCACTTTGGCTGGTTGCGTTCTTTTGCAGTAACATCATTGTATGAGTGTTGGAATGGAGCTAGGATGGCGATGGCGAGAGGAAGTGGCATTTAAACGGTATGTCACCTATCCCTCTTTAGTTAGTAAATTCAATATCTAAAACTTAAGGAAAGCGTCATGTTTTGGTGTGTTTTTTTCTATATCTAGGTGGATCTAGGGAGATCAGTTAGTGTCCGTACCTACCAATTTATCAAATAATAGTCTACTAGGTTTCATAGTTTCAACAACGGGGATCATGGTCGATCCTCTCAAGGTTGAGGCAATAGTTCAATTTCCTCCCCTATGCATGATCCTTCAACTTTGGAGTTTGCAAGGAAAAGCAAACTTCTTACGGCGTTTCATTGCAAACTATGCCAATATCGCAAAGAGATTTATGCTTTTACTCAAGAAGGATGTCCCTTTTCATTAGGACGAAGCTGCTCAATGCTTGTTTGATGCTTTGAAATGTGCCCTCACGTCTGCCCCTCTACTTTGGCCGCCCAATTATAATAAAGAATTGTTATTGTACTTGGTTGCAACAAAGTCGACCATCAGTATGGTATTGGTTCGGGAGGATGATGTGCTTTCTGAGTATGTAATCTATTATTTGAGCCGAGGCCTGGTTGGACCGGAACTTAATTATTTCCATGTTGAAAAACTTGTGTTAGCAGGAGTTCATGATGTCCAATGGTTCCATCATTATATATTGTTTCGCAAGACCACCATCATTTCCATTGTGAATCTATTTCAATATGTATTGACACGACGAATAATTGGTGGAAATATCAGTAGATGGATAGTTGTCCTCCAAGAATTTGACTTAGATTTTGTTTCAGAAAAATCCAAAATGTCATTGGTCTTTGCGGAACTCATATCAGAACTTCTGGTCGAGTCAGGTGATGTTGTGCCCAAATAGTCGCCTATTAAAGGAGACATGTTTTTTATCATGTCTTCGGACCCCTGGTATGGAAATATACTTGTCTATCTCTAGACTTTGAAGTTCCCTACCTCTTCTTCTCATGATGAGCATCGCCATATACACCATTAGGCCAAGAACTATATTATACTTGAAGACACATTGTATCGTCGAGGCATAGATTCCATCCTTCACTGATGTCTCACTCATGAAGAAGAAAAAATAATCCTTAATGACTGCCACACTGTAGCATGTGGCAGTCATATGTCTGGGTTGGAAATAGCCCAAAAGATCTTATGCATTGGTTACTTCTGTCTGACATTAATCAAAGATTGTGTTGAATCAGTCAAGAAGTTCCACCCGTGTCAAATCTTCTCTCGGAAGATGAGGGAACACCCTGCTTCTATGTTTCCCTTCATTACCGTTGGCCCTTTCACTAAGTAGGGGATTTATTACACTACATGCAACCCCCCTTCAACAAGGGGCCACCATTATATCATTGTAGAAGTAGACTACTTTACAAAGTGGGTTGAAGCTATGCCAACGTTTAAGGATGATGGAGAGACAACAACTCTCTTTTTGTTATACCATATTATAGAAAGGTTCGACATCCCAAGAGATATTGTCATTGACCATGGTAGGCACTTTCAGAATAAAATGATGACTGAGTTAATATCAAATATTGGGTTGAGGAAAGAACATTCGTCACCTTACTACCCTCAAGTGAATGGTCAGGTGGAAGCTGTGAATAAGTCCCTCAAGACTATTTTAAAGTGAATGATCAATTAAACCAAATCAAATTGGAATTTGATGTTGTACTCTGTGTTATGGGTCTACTGACCGTCTATTAAGACTGCAACCGGTTTCTCACCTTTTCAACTCGTTTATGGGCTGGAAGCAGTTTTACCCATAGAATGTCAGATCCCCTCTTTAAAATTGGCAGTACAGTTATTTCCAGACACTTCACCACTTGAAGAGTGGTTATTACATCTCGAACAACTCGATGAGAAGTGTCGGGATGCAGCCTTGTCCAACGAGGCTCACATACAAAAAGTTAAGTGTCAGTATGATTAGTCTGTTCGCCCTCGTATTTTCTCTGAAGGCGACCTTGTCCTAGTCTATGACTAAGATAAGGATCCCCTATGGACAGACAAGTTCAAACCCATGTGGTTCAGACCATTCATTGTTAAAGAGATTCTTAAAAAAGGTGCTTATCATCTGGTTGACTTTGAGGGAAACACTTTGGCTGAGCCTAAAAATGGGCTCTACCTCAAGAAGTATTATTCATAGGTGGGTCACCTTTAGTGACTTCTTGTAACATATGTATAGTCTTTGTACATTTGTTTTGCTTACTTTATGTCCTTTTCATTTATGCAAGTGTCATTGTTGATGACATTCTTTTCACTATGGTAGATGTCAAGTGAATCAGAGGTTTTCGTGGGGTTTACGGACGGTGCTAGTCGACACACTCAAAGTATTGCTTCCATAGCTTGGGTGATTTTTACACCTCAAGGCCAGTTGCTATGCTTAGGACGTATCTATTTAGGTAATGCTACAAATAACGTTGTTGAATACAACACAGTCATAGAGTTGCATTGTGACTCTTTGTCGCATGGTATCTATTGGTACATAAATATGTTCAATGTATATCTCACACTCATTTAAATGTCAATCCGAGATTCGTAATCAAAAGAGTCATTACACCATATGTGCTGAGAACAAGTAACCTACCTAAGTTTGTTGCATATAGGAAATAATTAATAACATAAAAATCCTATTTCTAATATTTATGAATACTTCAAAGTATCCTCTGAACCTAGAAGAGAAAACTAATAATGAAACTTAAACAAACATTCAATCAAAGAGATGTCCTAGAGAAACAAGTCTGTTCATTTCAGGCTCTTGAATTGAAAAGATGAACTTTAAGAAGCTTGTATCCTATAGAAATTAAAACAATCAATTCCAACCATTCTCAAAACAAAAGCCAACTTCAACCTCATGTAATTCAATCAAACTAGCATAAGGGAAGTTCAGTATAACTAAAATATTTTATTACAGCACATGAAAATGAAATATAAAGTCTGTTGGTCCCTTGCGATACTAGGTCTACTACAGTCATAAACTCAAAATATCAGTCCCACACTTCAAATTATGAAATATCTACCTTCAACATATGAAAATGAAATGTCTATTCGATCTAACACTTTCTTATTCACACCAATCCAAAATGATTAACTCAATGCTCAATCCTGAAAATGAAATAAAGACTAATCACACACACACACACACACTGTTGTAAACTATCCACACAAACACACATAATGTATACAAGGAGGTTTACCTTAGTTGGGGTGGTGGGCCCTTGCCGAACCAACAAGGAATGTCTTAAGGGAGTAACGGACTAAAACTTTTCACTCACATCCAAGACTTGACATAAAATATCTTCTGTATTAATTCAACTGGTAAATTGGATCAACAGTCTCTTACTTCATACATGACAATGATAAGTATTGTCTAGTTCTTCCCGTATATTGCTTACATTCACTATTATATATCCCTTTATCATCTATACAACATTCCTTATATAAGGTAAGCTGATACTATCAATATCTATAGATAAACATTAAACAATTTGAGAAATTTCACATTTAAGATTTACATCAAAATTTTAGGAATCGACTCCATCCTCATGACACGAAGTGCATGAGCAATGGAGTCTCTTGCAACTGAAAAACTGACTCGGGTGCTTCTATCCAACTATATTCTCAAAACCTTCACCATTATTTAGGTCCAACTGGTGTGTTCTAGAAACAGAGGTTCTAGTACTAGATTGCACACAGTCGCGAGTCTAGTACCGGAATAGAACAGAGCAGGTAGTACCAAAATAGCAGACGTCTTGGTACTAGAATGGAGTTGGTACCGGATTAAAAATTGTCTTGGGTACCAAAATGGATTTGGTGCTGGATTGCACGGTGTCTGGTAGTGCCAGATAGACTTCTCATAAATCAAATCATTAGGACTATACAAAATAAAACACTTTCAATCGAATTAATTTAAGAAAGTTAAACAAACATGCTTTAAATCATCAATTACCTCTTGTGGACATGACATAGCTATTAGGCATGTGTTTTGGGAGGGAGTAGTCCAATATAGGTTTATAATAGAGGAAAAAAGGCTTAGATATAGGGTAATATAGGGCATTATCTTATGTCAAAATAGAGACTCAACATTTCCCCCATGATGAAGATGTTGCATGTCCTCATGCAACGTTATAAAAAACTGATACCCAAAAACTTTCTGCACAATTGGACCCTCCTCTATCATTCCTCAGATTGCAAGATGTTAACACCAGAAGCTTTACTCTTCAATTCCTTCTTGATCACCCCTAGTGTAATGGATCAATCACAAGACCCTGTTAAGTTTGGTAGAGACCTATGCATGCTACTCTTTCAATTCCGCATTCTCTGCCTTGATATGCCTATCCAGTATTTTGTATTCTTCAACTTCTTTCTTCAATCTCTCAATTTATATTAATAATGTTTGTTCATTCAAGGAGTTGTCCGGGCTTGGTTTGAGTACTTTCTTGGCCACCATCTCTTGAGCCTCTTTTTCTTTCCTCAGACTCCTTAGAGCCTTTATTATCATCTTTTGTCTCCTCGGGGACTTGCCTGGACTTGGTGTGAGTGCTTCCTGAGTTACCACCTCTTTTCCTTTCCTCAAATCCATCAAATTCTTTGTTACCAACCCTTCTGTCTCACTTATTGTTACCAATCCTTCTGTTTCACTTGTGGTAGCTCCCCAACTACTCTCTTTTTCTGGAGAACTTGGAATATCCATAGATTCTCTTTGAGGAGAAGGTATGTTTGGAGTTGTCACCTATTTGGCCATACTTCTGGTGGTCCTGGGTATGGGCGGCGAGGCTTTCTTAGACTTGCTGACAGGGGTAGGAGTTTCTTCAAATAGTTTCCTTTTCTTATATTTACTGATAGGGGTAGGCCTGGACACCTATTCCTCCTGTGTTGACTTGACTTTTATCTTGTGGGCTTGAATTGTAAATTCTGGGGTTTGCTTCTGCTGGAAAACCCGTATTCCTATCCTAGAAGATTAAGGCATGGGCTCTGGAACTTGTGACTCCTTTCCTTCGAGTTTATTTCTATTTTTACTTGTCACCTTAGCGGTCTCCTTTAGTTCACCAACTGAGTTTTGGGAAGGCCGAGTAACTTCAGAAATATTTTTCAATTCTTTAGAGCATTTCAGAGGGGGTTTTACAGTTGGCTCTAGTAAAATATCCTGTTGATCCGTCTCCTCATTCTTTTGTTTATTATTCAGTGATCATTGGTCTTTAGGAAGCAGGACTGAGCTAGACACTATAGCTGGTGCATAATTTTTCTTTATTTGTAAATGGAAGTTAGGGGTCTTCTCTTTTTTACTGGCTGGTTCTAATGACATTTCCACAATTGTTTCAGGAACGCTATCTGATTGACCACCTGTTTTTGATCCCTCTTTTTGTCTTTTACCCCTATGAACCGAAGTAGGACTTACTCTCTGGAATTGAGTGGTTGTCTACTTTATTGATATAATAAGTTCGCCTACGACAAAATTTTCTATCACTGATTTCTTAATGGGCTAGGATGAGTTGGGCATAGCAGTGTCTTCTTTACCTCTTGATGTCATTTTTTTTGTCTTTCTTTTCTTTTCTTCTTGAGCCTTCACTATGTGTCCCTGCCTCTTGTGTCTCGACCGAATTGGATTTTTCTTGAGAGAAACTCTATTGGAGTAACTGCTTCCAACTACCCCCTTGTGTTTTTAAACCATGAAAAACCATAAGTTTGATTAAACTGTGATGATGAAGGCTAGTCTCAGGTTTCTTCGAAACTAACATCACCCCTCTTGCCATTTTCTTTAAACTCGTCCATAAAAAGTGGGAAAAATTAATCTATGGTCCTCCCTCGAAATGTGATAAAATATTTAAATGATAAATGAAGCTCACAACATACCTTCCCTCGTAGGTGAGGAATTTCTATAGACTTATAAGCATTTTTGAATATTCCTCTTTGATGTAGCTTCAAGGGATGCCCTTGGTCCAATCAGGGTCCTGATGTTCTGGCTTGAGGAATTGTTGACAGAGCTTTTTGTCAATGATCACTCTCTTGAAGTATTTTTCTCCAGCCATCGGGAGACCTGTAGCTTATGCTATAGTGGCCTCTATAATTGTTAACTTTACAGCCCCAAGCTACACATTTTCTCCATCATATGTCTATGAAAAGACAAGAGAAATTCCCTCATGATGACCTTTAAATTTCTCCAAGAATGGAACCCACCTCGCCTATTCATATTTTTTCTTTCAAGCCTGATATTCTGTTGTTTCTCTATATATTTGAAATATGGGCTCATGCCTGTCGACCCCCATGCTAACTTAAACAATTATCTCGGGTTGATAAAGAATGGACAGAGGTTCGAGGATTGAGTACCGGATGATAGAGTATCGGTTGGGAGAAACATGCAAGGGATACGAAGGAATAGGGTGTCTGTAGATGGTGTGACAACAACGGTAAATAATTCTCATCTGTATGGTAGAGTCATCCAGAAGAGCGTTTATGAATGGAATTTTAGATTACAATTGTCACATTGATACCCATGATGATATGGCGAGGTAGGTCATATCTACTAACGATTTCTAGATTCGTGGGAAGCTTGGTGTCAAACGATATTCATGGAAGGATGTGGTCGTTATGATCGAGACTCATGTATATGAAATTGGCTGGGATCATTACTTGATATGCTGTGGTTTGTGGTTTGTGTCATCTCATATAGTATGACAACAAATCATGGGGTTTATTTACCGGATAGACAGAGGGAGTATGAGTTTGATCCGATAAAAGACATCGTGACTTTGCACTCTTGATATTTCGTAGGACACTTCCTCCTCATGGAGGTGAGGTATAAGATTTCTATAGAGATTAATGACAAAATAGGGGTACGTCATGATCCAAGAGAAATCAAATGTTCTAAATGCATATTTAGTCTAATTCCTTTAAATAATACGAAAAAAAGTGTCGAATATGTATGTCCTAGCACTGATAATTGGACAACAACCTGGAAACACGATGAAAGTTACCCATCATATTCTTACCAGTATCAGATCATCTAAATACCAGATCGTCGAGACGTCGAGTTGAAATTGGTATGGGATCACCTGAGTACTGGATTACCTGAGTGCCAGATCACCTGTGTGTAAAATTGGTAATTAGTATCAGAATAGTGCAGGGTCTTTTGTACTAGATAGGATCCGGTACCATATAGGAACAATGAGATGACTTGGTACAAGGGTGACCCTTCGTACATAGAGGTGATCATCGATGCGAGATAAGAACAAAAATGAACATTTTTCTGGAGCTTAAAAATCTTGACACTAATTCTGGTGATAGTGATTTATAGGAATAGTTGGTGTTCTGTGGTCAAATTCATCTGGAAAACCCTGTAGTTGCCAAAGTTTATAGAGGAATAATGCAGGAAAACTTTGTACTAGGAGGGTACTCTGTAATGGCTAGTGACTAAGATGACATAACTCCTTTTCTTATGGAACCAAGGTGACCACGCTTTTGATAGCATTTCCTCTTTTATTACAATACAATAATAATCCTAACTACTACTTTTATGTGGATTTTTATCGATCCTAGATTAGTTAAATCTCGCCGGTATTTTCAATTTTATAGAGTCTGAAAAACTTAAAGGAAACTCTCTATACTGTCTCATGGATTTTTATCGAGCTCGAGCCAGTTCCTACTCGTCGGTATTTTAAATTTTAAAGAGTCTGAAAAACTTAAAGAAGACTCTCTATACTGTCCCATGGATTTTTATCGAACTTCAACTAGTTCCTACTCGCCGGTATTTCAATTTTAAAGAGTTTGAAAAATTTAAAGAAGACTCTCTCTGGTAGATGTCCTCCTTATTTGTTTATCTACATGGGAACACCACCAATTTTTATTTTGCCTTTGTTAGTTAAAAATAAAGAAAAACTTCATCTCATGACACACCTATGTACATAAAATGAATTTATACAATTTGAACTTACTATGGTAGGTCAGCAGGAAGGGAAACCCTCTTGCTTACTAGTTTCATTTCAGAATTCTGAAGAACATTTT
This sequence comes from Picea glauca, assembly GCA_000966675.3. Lineage (NCBI taxonomy): Eukaryota > Viridiplantae > Streptophyta > Pinopsida > Pinales > Pinaceae > Picea > Picea glauca. Next base: position 267,251 of record JZKD02S1838135.1, read on the forward strand.
TGACAAAATCCTCCTTTGATAGAGGTTTGTGATAAACCTTCAGTCGATGTCCATTTACAACAAGGGAAGTATAATTTTCATCATTAGTCTTTATCCTTATTGCACCATTGTCATAGACTGTATCAACCTCATAGGGCCCCATCCATCTAGTAGACAGTTTGCCTTTAAAATTTTTGAATCTGCTATCATATAAGAGGGCCCAATCACCTAGTTGGAAGGACTTCTTTTTAATGTACTTGTCGGGCCATTTGGTCCTTTTCTCTTGTATCAGGGTGGTTCTTTGTAGAGCATCTTGTCTTATATGATCAAGCTCATTTAATTGTAATAGCCTCTGTTTTTTATCTTCATTCAGGTCCATTCCTAATTGCATGGAAGTTCTGAAGGTCTTTACCTAAAAATATATGGGCAGTAGTACCTACTTCCCATACACCAACTCATAAGGTGTATGGTCTGTTGTATTTCTCCAGGCTTTCCTATAGGCCCACAAGGCCTCAAGAAACCTATCAGCCCAATCTTTGTGATGCAGTTGAACAGTCTTAGTGAGGATGGCCTCTATCACTTTGTTGGTTGATTCCACTTGGCCATTGGCTTGGGAGTGATAGGGCGAAGAATTTGTGTGTTTGATATTGTATTGTTCGATAAGAGCCTTGACTAAATTTGAGGTGAATTGTGTCCCTTGATCAGTGATTATTTCCCGAGGTACCCCAAAACAAGTGAAAATTTCCTCAAAGAGAAAGTCTACAACAAATTGTTCATTTGCTGAATATAGGACCTGGGCTTCTACCCATTTTGTTACATAGTCTGTGCAAACTAATATGTACTTTTTTCTGCGGGACATGGGATTGATAGTTCCTAGAAAATCTAAGGCCCATTTTTCAAAGGGTTCGATTACTACTTGGGCTTGGAGTGGAATTTCATCGACTGACGTAGGTTTTCCCATGGCAATCATCACAGCTGGCCACGTATTTCTTTGCATCTTTAAAAATGGTCAGCCAATAATAGCCAGATTGTAGGATTTTGTAAGCTGTCCTTTTGTCAGCAAAGTGGCCTCCACATGGGCCATCATGGCAAGCTCTGAAGATATCCTTCATTTTATCTTCCCGGACACATCTTCTAATTACCAAATCAGGTCCTGTTCGGTATAGGGTATCCTCATGCCACATATAATTGGCACTTAGCTGAATGATTCTCTATTTTTCTCTAGATGTCATAACTTGAGGCATCTTTCCAGTTACCAAGTAGTTGGCTACGTCTACATACCAAGGGGTGAAAGTAGAAATGGAAAATAAATTCTCATCTGGAAAATCATCATCTACTGGAGTACTATCACCTGTATGGATAAGCCTAGACAGGAAATCAACAACCAAGTTGTCTCTTCCAGGCCTATCTATGATAGTGATATTAAATTCTTGTAGTAACAACAACCATCTTGTTACTCTAGCATTTGTAACAAGTTTATTTATTAGAAATATGATAGTTGAGTGGTCAGTGTGCACAAAAAATTCATATCTTGTTATATAGTGTCTAAACTTGTTGATGGCATGTACTACTGATAAAAATTCTTTCTCTATGACAGTATAGTTTGCTTCAATAGGTGAGAGGTTTTTACTAATGAAGTAAATAGCATAAGGAATCTGCCCTTCCCTTTGTCCTAATACATCTCCCAAAGCGACATTTGAGGCATCTATACATATATGGAAAGGAAGAGACCAGTTTGGACCTTGCAAAGAAGGAGAACTTGAAAGTTTTGTTTTTAAGATTTCAAAGGAGATTTGGCATTTCTCATCCCAACATAATTCAACATCTTTCATTAGTAGTTTGAAAAGGGGGGAAGCTAGGTTTGTAAAATTTTGAATAAACATCCTATAATAGCCGACATTCCCTAAGAAACTTCTTATTTCCTTTTGTGAACTAGGGATCTTAATTTGGGAAATAATGTCGATTTTGATAGGGTCCACTATTATTTTGGTACCAGAGATGTGGTGACCTAGAAAAATTCCTTCAGTAAGAAACATTCTTTATTTTTCATGCCTGAGTGAGAGGTTGGTCTCTTTACATATAACCGGTACCTTCTTCAAATTATCCAATGCTTGTTGGAAATCATCCCCATATACCGTGAAGTCATCATTGTAGACTTCCACACAATCATTGGTCAGATCAAAGAAAATAGAAAAGACAACCCTCTAAAAGATAGCAGGGGCATTACATAACCCAAAGGGGAGAACCCTATAGGCATAGGTTCCCCAAGGACAGGTGAATGTGGTCTTATCCTGGTCTTCTGGTGAAATTTGTATTTGGTTGTAACCACTAAACCCATCCAGGAAGGAAAAGTACCTCTTCCCAGATAAAGTATCCAAGACTTGATCTATGAAAGGTAAAGGGAACTAATCCCTATAGGTGGCCTTGTTTAGTTCTCGAAAGTCCACACAAATCGTCCATTTCCCATTTTTCTTTCATACAATATCTAATGGGGAGACCGATTTTCTATATGATATAGGGTAAATGAAATTGTCTTGTAGGAATTTTTGGAGTTCTTCCTTTACTATATCTTTCAAGGTTAGGTTCATTCTTCTTTGGGGCTATCAGACAGGTTTTATATGATCCTTAGTGTAAATATGATGCATACATGTATTTGGGTGGATCCCTTTCATGTCAGAGTAATCCCATGCAAACACATCAGATTGCCCTTGAATCATTTGTACCATCTTTTGTTGTTGATCTGTTTCTAGGCTAGCATTGATATATAAGGACTTCCCAAGACTGATTTCAATAGCTTGGATAGTAGGTTCCTTCCCTTCCTCTACTTGTTAAAGAGTGGCTATTGTATAAGTGGAAGGGTGCCAAGTTTCTTGAAATTCAGGGCTAAAGATGTGTGTGTAGTTAGGGAAAGATTGGGGATAGTCAATGCATGCCGAAGCAACCAAGAATAGACTTAGGATTTGTTCTCTAGAGTGTTCGTGTACTCCCTTTACTTGTTCAAGTGTCAACAAGGGCTGAGTATAGTCCTCCTCCCCATAAGGATTATCCAACTAGAGAGGAACTTCAATGGCTGGTTGGGAGGGGGGGGGAAAGGATAAGTTTTTGACTTTGGGTGCCATTGGAAATTGCCATTTCTCTAGATCGACAACTGATGAATGCATCAACAGTGGCCAAACAAGGTCGTCCGAGTACCATTGGGTGTCCTAGTTTGGGGGATTTGGGATGGATTACCAAGAAATCCATAGGGTATTCCCAAGAGGCCAATGTCACTGTTATATCATCTAAACTACCTGTTGGGGTGATGAATGATTTATCTGCAAGCTCTAGCAAAGTTTGTGTAGGTCTTAAGTGATCTAGTTGCAGTGTTTTCATAGTGTTTACTGAAATCACATTTATTGTTGCCCCTAGATCTATCAATGTGTTAGGTAAGGCAACACCATTGATTTCTATGGTTACCACTGGGTTCCCTGGATCACTATACTTGGAAAACATTTATGTTATAAATTCGTATAACTGCCCTACCACCCATATGACAGGAGGTTCCTTCCTCTTTCTCCTTGGATTTTTAATGCAAAGGTCCCTTACAATTTTAGCATCGATAGGTATGTCTTTAATGGCTTGTAGTAGTGGGATCTTTACACATATATTTCAGAGTTCAATCTCTAGATTATGTTCTAGAGGTTCCTTGGTTTTCTTTAAGATAAACCTTTCTAGGTAAGGGGGATTCATTTCATGGGGTGTTTATACTACAAGGGAGTTGGGAGAAGGGATTTCTTGTGGTACTGGAGTGTTTCTTTTTTCGTTCAATGGATCATTCATCTGTTCTTATCTTTGAACCGTTTGGACATCTATTTGTTCTTCTTGGTTTGTGTGATTATGCACTTGTTCCTCTTGAATGACCATAGTGGGATTTTTTTTTTACAATCCTTCCTGATCTTAATTCAATTCCATTAAACGGAGCTGGTGTTATTACATATGTAGGAAAGGTTTGTACTTCAACGTTTTGTATAGGTTGTGTTGGTCTATTATTTGGGTTAGGGATAGGTTGTGCAGGAATAGGTGTAGGCCGAGGAGGGTTTTGGATGGGTGAAACTTGCATTGGTTGTTGCATATTTGGATTCATGGGTAGTGTAAGTGATTGTTGTGGTTGTGGGGGTGGAAGAAGAGCAGGGGGGTTAAATCCCAGGAGCAAATGTGAAATATTTGAAGGATATTGTGGATAGGTGGGAAAAAATGTTGGTTAAAAGGGGACATTTCCATATGCAGGTCCTCTCCACCCTTGTTGCCAAGGTCGGGTTTGTGTTGACCACTGAGGATAAGACATAGGGGGTAGCCATTGTTGTTGGGGGTATTATGTAATTGGGTCGGCAAACATGCTGGGGTTTTGTTGTCAACATGGTCTTCTAGGGGGGTAGGATGTGTCAGGTTCTCCTCCTCCCTTGAACATGGCCTTGATTCTGGGAAGAGAAGGGCATTCATTAGTAGGATGGTCCTATGTGAAAATACTATAGATTTCAATAACATTGAGGGGGCATTCCTTTTCAAGGTGTTTCCTCCTACACTGATGACAGAAAATTGCTAACACAACATTTTCTTGCTCTTGTTTTCTTTTAATTTTCATGGTATCTAGTTGGGAATTAATGGTGTGTAGGATACATGTTTTAAAGTTTTCCAGTATATTTCCTAGTTCAATCCTCATGACACCTCTGGATGTGGGTTTATTAATTCTGTTGGTAGGGTCCCTTATACTTTTCCCTGTTTTAGGTTCACTGTGAGAGTATCTTTTACAATACTCTACTATGTCTGCAAATGGATTTTGGTATACGTCCCCAGAAATCATGAGGTTTAAATATTCAATGCAATCGTCCCTCACACCCTTTAGAAAGACAGTCCTAACTGTAGCTGTATCTAAGGAAAACTGCTTAGTCTTTTGGTAATTGTATAAGAACCTCTCTAGGTAGTCTTCTAAGCTTTCTTCTTCCGATTGCTGCATTTTGAATATATCATTCCTATCTTCCCTAGGTCTGCATTAATATTGGTATTTCTGGAGGAAGGTATCCTTCATACCTTCCCAAGACAAAATTGTGTGTTCCCCTAATCTCATGAACCACCGCAGTGTCGAATATTTTAGTGTGGCTGGGAAAAGTTTTAATTTTTTAGCATTATCTGTGTAGTTATAGCTCCTACACAATATGTCAAATTCAAATAAAAACGAGTCAGGGTCTTCTGTCCACATACCTCAGAAATGAGGAAGTGAATATAATGGAATGTTCTTCATGACAACATCTTTAGAAATATCAAGTATGGGGAATCCAAATGTCTTTGTTTTGTTGGCTATGTTTCCCTCTTCTTCTGCCATGTTTCCAAGCAATCCGTAGGGAGGTGGTGAATTTTCTCCACTGAGTGATGGTTCCACCATGGGGTTACCTAGTATTTTTGGCTGTTCCAAGGTTTTTTGTGGCCTTCCAATAACAGATGTAGCCTCTTCTATTACCACCTCTTCTTCTTTTCCAGTTTCTCCTCTGGATGGTGTTGCCAGTGCTTCCTCCATTTCTTGTTTCCTTATGTATTTAATCTGAGCAATGGCTTCAGATCTAGTGCCTTTTGCTGTTGTTGCAATTGTTTCCTTTGATCTCTCTCCTCTGAGAATTTTTCCTGCACGAGTTTTTGATGAATTAGTATAAGGAGGGCAGTTTCTTTGTTGTTTCCTTTTCTAGTTTTTCTGAGATTTTAGGAGCAATAAATCTACCTTTATTGTCCCTATACCTACTCATAAAAAAAAAATGAAATCGTTGAAAACACAGATTCCTAATTAGAGGTAGGAGGACAACCTGACTTTGGAGAAACCCCACCAAAGTGGATGCACAGGTTCTTACCTTTCATATTACCGTCTTCTCCCTTCCCTCAGATTATCCTCAAATCCAATCCAATACTACATCAAACCAAAATAATAAAAAATATGCTACCTATTACCGTTTACAACTCCCCGGAAATGGTGCCAAAATGTAGGTGCGTAAATATGTTCAATGTATATCTCACACTCATTTAAATTTCAATATGGGATTCGTAATCGAAAGAGTCACTACACCATATGTGCTGAGAACAAGTAACCTACCTAAGTCTGTTGCATATAGGAAATAATTAATAACATAAAAATCTTGTTTCTAAGATTTTCGAATACTTCAAAGTATCCTCTGAACCTAGAAGAGAAAACTGATAATGAAACATAAACAAACAGTCAATCAAAGAGATATAGTTCTAGAGAAACAAGTCTGTTCATTTTAGGCACTTGAATTGAAAAGATGAACTTTAAGAAGCTTGTCTCATGTAGCAATTAAAACAATCAATTCGAACCATTCTCGAAACAAAATCCAACTTCAACCTCATGTAATTCAATCAAACCAACACAAGGTAAGTTCAATATAACTGAAAGATTTTATTACAGCACATGAATATGAAATATAAAGTCTCCTGGTCCCTTGCGATACTAGGTCTACTACAGTCATAAAATCAAAATATCAGTCCCACACTTCAAATTATGAAATACCTTCAACATCTAAAAATGAAATGTCTATTTGATCTAACACTTGATTATTGACACCAATCCAAATTGATTAACTCAATGCTCAATCCTGAAAATGAAATAAAGACTAATCACACACTTTGTTGTAAACTATCCACACAAACACACAGAACACATACAAGGAGGTTTACCTTAGTTGGGATGGTGGGACCTTTCTGAACTAACAAGGAACCTCTTGAGGGCGTAATAGAGTAAAACTTTTCACTCACATCCAAGAATTGACATAAAATATCTTCTGTATTAATTCAGCTAGTAAATTGGATCAACAGTCTTTTACTTCATACATGAAAATGATAAGTATTGTATAGTTCTTCCTGTATATTGCTCACATTCACTATTATATATCTCTTTATCATCTATACATCATTCCTTATATAAGGTAAGATGATACTATCAATATCTATGGATAAACATTAAACAGTTTGAGAAATTTCACATTTAAGATTTACATCAAATTTGTAGGGATTGACTCCATCCTCATGACACGAAGTGCATGAGCGATGGAGTATCTTGCAACTGGAAAACTAACTCGGGTTCTTCTATCAAATTGTCTTCTTGAAATCTTCACCATTTTTAGGTCCAACTGGCGCATTCTGGAAATAGAGGTTCTGGTACCGGATTGCACACAGTCGCGAGTCTAGTACCAGAATAGAACAGAGCAGGTTGTACCGGAATAGAACACGTCTTGGTACCAGAATGGAGTTGGTACCGGATTAAAAATTGTATTTGGCACCATAATGGATTTGGTGCCGGATTGCACAGTGTCTGGTAGTGCCGGATAGACTGCTCATAAATCAAATCATTAGGACTATACAAAATAAAACACTTTCAATCGAATTAATTTAAGAAAGTTAAACAAACATGCTTTAAATCATCAATTACCTCTTGTGGACATGACATAGCTATTAGGCATGTGTTTTGGGAGGGATTAGTCTAGTATAGGTTTATAACAGAGGAAAAAAGGCTTAGATATAGGGTAAGAAAGGGCATTATCTTATGTCAAAATAGAGACTCAATATAGGGTACGTCTCTTAGAACGAATTCTTGATTACATTACTTACATTCATGTTCCTAGGAGATTAAATCACATCACTAATACTCTAGTTGATCATATATTAGATTGGAATTTTGCACACATGTAAAGATAAAAAAAACACAAGCACATGTAAATACATTTGTAACATAATCCATAAAGCAGTAAAAGACAAAAAAGAGCTATATATATATATATATATATATATATGTCGAAAAATGTATCAGAGTATAGTGTGGACGCGAACGCCTCAAAAATATACACATTAGGAGTCACGTGGATTATTCCATAAAAAATGTACAAAAGTTCTCATAACACATAAACAATCCAACCTAGATAAGGGTGGGGCCTGTTGGCTCGGCTGTAGTGTACAACAACATTTGCCAAATGCTGAAAAAGTTGGGCCCAACTCCGTGGCACCCCAACTACATGAGGCTACATAGAGGGTGGTAGATCCTCAATCTCTACCATAGGCACAACACGAGTAAGAGCGGTAAGGTTCCACTCTACCTGCCTCAAAACTCTCTCGGTCTCCCTAGGTTGAGGCCCCCCTGCTGCTCCGGTCGGTCCGACGACTCTGACTGCTCTCGCCTCTAGACGAGGATGTCTTGTAGTCCTCGTAAAATCAGTTGGATGCACTGGTCCCACATTTTTACATAAGAAACAAATCATTGTCAGATACTCTGGTACACACACAAAAAACAAATGATATATATAAAAGCAAATAAAAATTAAAAACTATGAAAATTAAAAACTTACCCAACTCTCCTTACATTGCTCCAGGAGGAACAACCATATCCGGGTCTCTGGAAAAGTCCATACCAACATATGGGTAGTCTTCTATCATTGGAATCTGGCAAGACCACTAGTCAAAGAACTTGTCATTGAAGGCCTCCACGGTCCTTCCACCACCCTGTCGCGGAAACAATGCCGCCCATATACATACCGCTGGGAATGTGGCTGAGTGTCCTCGTACTATCTTTCGAGGGATAATATTGGGCACCCTCTTGAAGAAGAATGCAGAAAATATGGTCCCAAACCTGAAGTTTCTATGCCTCCGCATGTGGCACTTAGTCAACTGCCTTTTCATGTAATCAAGTAATGTCATTCTCCAATAAAAAACGTGTGCATTCAAACACTTCACCACACAATGCATATGTACTCGGGATGCTTGGTGAAGTGCAGGGGATCCAGTGATCTTCCCAATCAATAGTACTATCACTTTCAGTGATAGGTTAGATATCTTGTTGATCAGAACCTGTGTGCCCACTTTGTCAGTCCCTGCCTTACAATGGAGCCCAATCAACTCCACTATGTTATGAGGCCCTGAAGGAAATGTGCAGAAGTTGACCGGTTCCCCTCTCCTTGAGAGGCTAGTCAACAAGTATATGTCCTCTATCATCGAAGTCAACGACTGGCCTTCAAGCATGAAGGCCTCTGCATTTGGGTGCCAATAATCTATCAAGGCATTCAATAGCCTCGATTGTTCCCGCATGAATGGACACTGGTAGAATTTCAGTAGCCCACATTGAGCCAATGCAACAGTCATACCAGGGTCCTCATCGACCAAAATTTCAATGTCTTCATGCTCTCTTTCCCTCCAGTGAACATACATCCTGCAAGTGCCAGTTCAGGAGGGGAATTAGATATTTCTTTTTAATTTTTTCACAAAATTAGGGTCATACACGAGCTGTAGTGGTGACAGTCGTGTATGCACATGTGCAGTAATTATTTTGCACACGTGTTGTCCCAAGACAACATGCATATGCATAGGGCCAACCCTTTAAAAGGTCGACGCCCCCCAAGAAAATGAAATAAAATGCATAAATTAAAAATTGAAATGCAAGAGTGAATTTGTACTTACTTGGTCCAATCGGAAGTTTGTTTCATCCACTAAAGCTCCTGGAATCAACACTTTTATCAAAGGGGTGTTTTTGGCTCCATAGTCAATTTCCCAAATCAGTAATGGTGATAATGAGCTGCCAACTTCTATTTATAGACTTTTTGGCCCCTTTTTGTCCTTTTTTGCACCACCTTGTCATTTTTTCTAAACTAAAAATCATTTAGTATGGTTCAGGAGTTTCTTTGGTAAGGTTACAATAGAGTTCACTTCGGGTATCAAGAATCTTTTGGGAGATTTGGGTCACTTTTGAAGGTCCTTTGGTAAAAATATCATTTTTTCAACTTGGGCATTTAAGTTAGGATTCCATCTCCACTTTTTGTATCTCGTTGTCTTTAGAACTTTTCCATAGGATCGAACCCACTGAGTTGCGACATGGAACCATCTTTGCTTCTTTAGAAGTGTCGTAATGTCATGGTAGAGCCTTCCCCTTCATGGATGCCCTAATTAGATCTTGCTTGCATTTTCGACATCCATGCTATTGGTAATGACTATAGGCTCGGGAGTCCTTGTTAGTCTTGTCCCGATTACAAGTTTGAGCCTCATCTGCATGATTCTTTATCACTCTTGACCTCACCCTTGGGACTCCAAAAATTTTAAACGAGTCTTCTTTTAAGCCCTTTTCAGACCCTTTGAAACATGAAAAGATTGTCGAGAGATCTTGTTGTCTTTCACTCTGTTAAGCCCTAATATTGGCTCATTACCCCTTAATTGGGGCATATTATATTAGTAATTTTATTTCATTTATGTCGGCTTTAGGTCATTAGTGGTAATTACACCTCCTAGTCTCCTATATATACCAAGGAGACATTTTCATTTTGAATAATCTTGTACTTGAACATTTAAGTGGGGTAAAAGGAGGTTGCACCCTCGAAGAGGTTTATTATCTGAAATTATCTCCTTTTCAAGGTGTTAAGTACTTTTTGTGAGGTTTTTCTATGATATATTGATATTTGGTTCTTAACATATGGTATTAGAGCTCAAGGTCTTGGGGTTTTGCTGCTACATCTAAGACACCTTGGAATTTTCTCTATAACATTATTTCTACGACATTTCATAAGGAACGGATTGGAGGATATTTAGTAGACAGATCAAGCTACGTTGGGTTCAAAATACAGATCTTGAGGCCTTATAATTTCAGAGATAAAGCTTCTACAAGATAGAGTTCTAGAGTCATCCTGAAATGAGTCATTTCATAATTTTCGCTATAATTTTTTTTTTGTAATGTTTCAGACCCTGCAATCTGGATGATATTTACATAAATTAGTAAGGTATCGATGGTACAAATTTTAGCTTGTGGGTCATCTTAAATTTGTAGATACACATTGTGTAAGATAGGGTATCTGACTAGTCCTATTGACTAGTCTCAAGAAGGTGTTCTAGGTAAAACAATCATAACTTATTCCTAGAGTATACAAATTGAGTGGGACTAGTTTCATTGGATTTTGGACAGTTTGTAGTATTTCTGCTGTGAGTTTCAAAATTTTATATCAATTATTTTGTGTGGGGCACTCTATACAAGTGAGATCTCCTGGAAAGGACAAAAATCGGCAAGTTGTGGGGAAGTTACCATAAATTCCACTTGGCACATCCAATTTTGATCAGACCCATGGAATTACAGAGAAGAAATATAAGAGAACTACATAAAATAACTTTTCGTACCCAGAAGCACCGAAACTTGGGAGATACAATAGAAGACATATTGTCTAGCAGAACCACCTCAAAATAAAGGTTCAAAAGTGATACTTGGCCAATATGCCACCCAAAAAGTGAACTTCTACACCAAATAAGCCTCCATAAAATCCTACTTGGACTCTTGATGAAGGTGAATAAATGCGTAGGGACATAAATGATTTACAAAAAAATATAGTAACAAAAGATGAACTACAAGAGATGATGGAGGGTTTAAAAGGGGAGATCATGGAAGTATTGAAAAATTTCATAACAGAGAAGACACCTAAAAGTGAAAATGTATCCCATGAAATTCATGATGAGGACACAAGGAAGGTGAATCAAG
>JZKD02S1838135.1:281512-317079 GCA_000966675.3 Picea glauca
ATTTTCATTTTGAATCATCTTGTACTTGAACATTTAAGTGGGGTAAAATGAGGTTTCCCCCTCGAAGAGGCTTATTATTTGAAATTATCTCTTTTTCAAGGCGTTGAGTACTTTTTTGAGGTTTTTCTATGCTATATTGATATTTGGTTCTTAACACACTCTCGTTAAACTGAAATTTGAAGGCACATCTGTCCGATGGTAGTTTACCCCTTTTTTGGTCCGGATGGTCAACTGTACGAACAAAGGTATACTCTAGGAACTTCAGTTCTCTAGAAGAGTATTCTCAGGTATGATTTTAGCCCTTTTTCGGGCCTGAGGGACTAAATTTATGAGAAAGGAACCCCCACGAAGTCCATAGTTAAGCTCTTTTCAGAATCTCTAAAATTGAAAAGATCGTCGAGTGACCTTGTTTCTTCACACTCGTTAAAATGGCCAATAAGAACAACCTTTATGGAGTCCATAGTTAAGATTTTTTTAGACTCCTTAAAAATGAAAAAATTGTTGAGTGACCTTGTCTTTATCACACTTGTTAAAATGGTTTTGAATAGACATTTGGTTGGTGCTAGTTTACCCCTTTTTCGAGCCGACTAGACTATCTTCGAAAAAGGTACCCCAATGGAGTCTTCTTTTTACTCTTTTTCAGACTCTCTAAACATGAAAAATCGTCAAGCTTACCTTTTCTGGTCTCTTTAAAATTACATTGAAGGATGTTGCCATTGTGTGGTTTATTAATTTCATTTGCATACATGCGTCTTTGGCCTATCCATGTTGCTCTCAACTGAACCCTCTGAAGCATGCCTTATATGCAAGCCCTATAGCACTTTGCCTCTATGTCTTGACACCTTTGGCCCATGGAGGATTATTTTCGAGAGTCCTTTTCCTGAATATGTCCATTTTCCCTGAGCATCCATGTGTTTCGTGCGCTTGGAACTAGTATGTTTGTGACGCTCGTTCCTCCTTTGTAACGTATCATTCTTTTATTCTTTTTCAAGCTTTCAAAAATTATTGAAAAAGACAAAAAAATCAAATATACCCCCAAAAGAGGAAGGGAAAAGTATTTTCTTTTTGTTGGCAGCACAAGGAGTCACCCTTGGACAAAGCACATCTTTCCGTTTGTTTGTCAAAGATATAGGATATAGTATGACCTTAGGAAGATTTTTTCATAGAGTTGCATCCTCCTTCATTTGCTCATTCTTCCAAACATATGGAGAGTTGGCATCGCCTCCTGCATCATCAACTTATGTCAATATCATGCTTTCTGAGTCTTATCATTTTTCGTGATACTGTCAAAGGGAATTTTTTACCAAGCTTGTGTCGATTTTTTTTGCGCCTGACCATCCTAAAACACCAATCAAAATCCTTGCTCAAAATAAATGAAGTTCTTTTCCTGATCACCGAGATCCTCTTGTCTATTCACAACAAGTTGTCAAAGACCTTTGGGTAATGAAGTCATACACTCACATTACACTCTCACTCGAGTTTTGAAGATCTTGATGTTGTTTCTCAAGCTCTGAAAGCATCATCTCCAACCATCAGATGACACTTAGCTTCTTGAAGATGGATAGTACACATGTGTATCTTTTGATTTTGAGATGTAGATCCACTATGTATTGCTCGCGGCTGCACTTTATATAGTTATATGACATGGATCTGCCTTGTATTTGATTGGAAACCATGTTTTTAGTTTTATTTTAAACCCGAGCATGGGTATTCCCACCTCAATGAGAAAAATTTTTATTTTGCAGATGGCAGCTCCCGAATACTGGTCCCTGGGCTCACTTATTTGGCATGTTGATAAAGATTGGTAAAGTATTTCGGCCATCAGATGCTCTTCTAACCTCACACTTTAGGGGGAATCTGTTATAAGCCTAAATTGCACCCATCTTGCATACTTGGCCTCAGGCCCTACTATTTGCCAATTTCTTGAGCCAAGCTTTTCTAAAAAACCCTCTTTTTTGAGCCATACATGCCCGGGCCTTCTACAGCCCGTGTGTGCATTCATGAATACACATGCAGGCTTTCTACAACCTGTGTATACTAAAAAAAGCATAAAAAATGGAAAGTTGTATATGGGAAACAAAGTTTCAAGAAATTGCTAAAACTGTTTGACTGCTGATGGCCAGTCATTCAACCAGATAACTACCTATAAAAGAAGGGGTAGGGGTCCCATTTGAAGAAGAAGAAGAGTATAAAAACTCTGCCCAAATTTATTCCCCCTTTGCTCCAATTTCCTACAATTGTATTATGAGGTTGAGTAGTTGTTGCATTGTGAAGAGGAGCCCAAGACCAGGTTCGAGGAGTAGTGTCGACCACATATTGTAAGTTTACTCTTGTGAATATTAATACAAAAAGGAATACTTTTTTTGTCCCACCATATCATGTGTTCAAATTGTGTATTTATTTTATGATACTGTCACATATAATGCAACAATTAGTATATGAAATGCATGTTTGTAGCTCTCTGTTTTTCCATGTGTGAATGCAGGTTAGCTTTGGGAGGAGGCTTACAGTCAAGGACCGAGTGAAAGCGAAGGGATCGACATCAAATGAAGGATTTAAGGTAGAGTTACCTAATATTGTTTGCACCTCTGTATTACGTGAATGTGGGGTTTTGTGTTGGGAGAATAGGAAAAAGTAGAGGCCTTTAAATGGTCATTTTCTGCATGCATGATTAGAGCCCTTAAATGCTAAGTCTGTAAGCGGGATTTCCCACTCACATCAAAATTGGTGACTCCACAGGGAATAAATTTGGGTAGAGTTTATATACTCTTCTTCTTCTTCAAATGGGACCCCTATCCCTTCTTTTATAGGTAGTTATCTGGCTGAATGACTGGCCATAGGCAGTCAAACGGTTTTAGCAATTTCCCGAAACTTTGTTTCCCATCTGCAACTTTCCATTTTTTGTGCTTTTGTCAGTATACAAGGGTTTTAGAAGGCCTGCATATGTATTCATGAGTGCACATAGAGGTTGTAGAAGGCTAGGGCATGTATGGATAAAAAAAGAGGGATTTTTAGAAGAGTTTGGATCAAGAAATTGGCAAATAGTAGGGCCTGAGGCTAGTTATGCAGGCTGGCTGCAATTTAGGCTTATAACAGTACCTTGGTCAAAGTTCGACATTTAGATTTTCAGCCTAAGAAATGGGTCACGGGCCTGATCATGTCCAAGAGGTGGGTGCCTCAAGGGGGGATGCACAAAACAACTAGACCTCGTCCTTCAACCCTTCATGGGTATCTCCCTGCCTTATGGTGTTAGTAACACTTGACTTGGAGGATTTTAAAGTTCCCTATTTGACAACTTCTACTGTTTGAAGATGTGAGAACCGGATAATGGGGAGTTATTTGGATGCCTATCCCTGGAATCCTACCTAGACTAAAAAATTTCTTTTGGCACCTCCTATGGAGGAAAACTTAATGAGTTTTTTAGAAAAATTTTAGATGTGGTTGTTTGAGAGATTGGGGGTGTGAGCCAATATCGTTGAAATTAAGTGGGAGTGGATAGTTTCGTCAAGAAAAGTGTGGGGTGTTTCAGAATCTCTTTGGAGGAAACTTACTTCAACCTCCACGTTTCGAGAACTATGTGAGTGAGTAGTGATTTTGTGTGTGAACAAGTGAAAGTGTGCCAAAAAACATTTTAATAAATTAGGTGTCACATTTCTGCATGTGGACTTCGCTTGGTCCTTAAAAGTCTTGATTACCTAATTAAATAAGTGTCATTGGTATAACCTTGCGGAATTTTAAAGTCCCTAGGAAGCTAACATGTGGACATGTGGGTCCTTATTATTCCTTTAACTCCCTAATGTGATTTATTCTAAGAAAGATTTGAAACTATCCTATATTGTGCATATGTGGGCATGTACGGGCCCGTTACAAAACCTTTAAACTTCCCTAGTGATTTAATCTAATAAAGTAAAATTCAATCACTATCCTATATTTGTAGCATGTGGGCATGTATGGGCCCGTTACAATCTTAAGATGTGTTTGAAAAATAAACTAAGAGGAGTCTCGAGGGGGCTGTTGTCCTCTCCTAAAGATTTTGTCTTTTTAAGGGAGATGAAATTTTCCCTCAATCTCTTTTTGATTCTCAAGATCGCTTTGGGGCATGAGAGAAGAGCATACTCAACGATTGATATCCAATTTTTTGTCCCAATTCAAGTTTTATATGTGATCTAAAGATGATTCCAACTTACACTTTTAGTCAAAGCAAGCCATCCATGTGGAAAAATGAAAGAAAAAGAAAAAATAATTATTTTAACCACCTAAGTGCCTACATTTTGACTAATCCCTTTATATGGAGAGGGAATATAAGTGTGGTGAAGATTACAATGTGAAAGGAATCAATTTTAAGAAGGCTATGGGCCTTCCATAGATCATGAAAAGCTTACAATCTATGTTTTCTACATAGGTGCGCAGGTCTCAAAATAGACAGAGGCACTGTGAGCACTAATGCGCGAACTGAAAGTGACTTATGGGTGCTGGTGCACAGAAGGCGATGAGAAATACAATGGTTTTGGTGCACGTGCGCTTAAGACACGCCTGTGGATTGAAAAACCCGTGCACATCTGACACATGACCATGAAGAAAATTCTGAACGAAATTCTCTCAACTCAGCTTTGAATCTGATTTTTTACAGGTTAGTTTGGGCCGGTTATGGTACCTGCAGGTTAAATAAACAGAAAGAAGAGCTAAAATAACCCAAATGGGGTAGTAAATCGATACCTTTCCCCAGCAGAGTCGCCAATCTGTTGCACCTCTTTTGTCACCTAAATGAGCAAAATAAGGGTGCTTACAAGCCCAGTTGGGTCAGCTAGGCAAGACAACAATAGAGGAAAGAGTTATAAGTGTAAAGACTAAAAGATAAGAAAAGAATTAAACTAAGAAGGATAACAACAATTAAACTATAGTGCATAAGGACATTAGAACAAGAAACAAAGAAGACTCATGCCACCAATGGAAAGGATTGTATTAGTGGAAAGAAAACACCAAAGAGAAAGGGAGACTTTGGGTCCCCTCTTCCTCCAAGGGAGGGCTCTTGGACCCCCAAATATTGAGCTCTTCTTACAAATRAGGAACTARAATGAAATGGTGAARAGAATCCAAAGMACATTCAATMTAGAGGTGATATGAATGGCTAAATGAAATGGTGCTAGCATACTCTTGATGAGGAAAGAGGATCCTCCAAGAGAATATCAACAACATAACAATACAAATGAATTCCTTGAAAATGTAGTGCACCCATGGCCTCTTGTTATATCATAACTTTGAGGCATTATTCAACCAGCTTTTAGTGTGAACAAGGATCCATTTAGGGCAACCTTAGGTCTTTGACCAGCCACCCATCCGGATTCAACTGAGATTTGGATGTCAAATTGACTTGGAAGATGAACCAAAAGTGTGTGGGAGGCCAACCAATATCATAAATGCACCGTTTTGGGGGATGCAAGGTTTTTTGCGTCCACAGTTGTGCATCATGTACATGTGCGCTTTTTCCTGCATTTCTGAATGGCGCATGTGTGCGCTCCTTATGTAGTCTTAGAACATGCTAATTTTATTGTTGATTGTATAGTTTTGGGCCTTTTGGAAATGCATTTTTGGTCCATGGGTGAACTAATAGCTATTTGAAGATTCTAGATTCCTATAACCACTTGTGGATGAAATTTCAGTGATAACACCGTTGATCATCTCATGAGAGATGCTAAGCGAAATTCAAGGTTTGAATATATAAAACAATGTATCCATACTAGGGGTCAGATGACGAGACACGGAAAATGTGTTCATCTGCAAATGAATCAACATGGATAACATCCTCATCTAGTAAGGACGTATTGAAACGAATTGACATCGACAACCACCGTAGTCTTGAAAAGTAATATATAGTGACATAAGCATTTGAGAACGTGAACGATAGCCAAAGATATCTTTTGAACATGAGAGTAATTAAGCTCAGGACCAAATAAATTTCGACTGAGATAGTATATGACGTGGTCATGGAGCTCATCATCCTCCTAAAATAGAACCATACCAATCATCTCTGCAGACACGACAATATACATCAGGTAATCTCTACTGTAATGAGGAGATTTTAGCAGAGGGGCCGATACCAAGGTTTTCTTCAAAGTGTTGAAAGACTCCTGGGCTCGCTCATCCCAGATAAAGGGGGTGTATTTTTTCAAGAGGCACATGAAACCCTTAGTGATATTGGCATAATTCACTGTGAAACGATGTAGAAAGTTAGCTTTCCCTTGTAAACCTTGAAGTTGTCTAATTGTGCATGGGAGAGGCAACTGAAGTATTTCCTCAACCGTAAAAGGATCTACCATGATCTTGGTATTAGAAACTAAAAATCCTAAGAGATGACCAGACTTAACGCAAAAGATGCATTTATGAGGATTTAACTAGATTTTATAGTAATGACATCTTTCAAAAACAAGTCAAAGGTGTATAACATGATCCACTCTCTTCCGAGAGTGAGAAACAATATCATCCAGGTAGGCTTTGACTATGTGCTTGAGATCGTGAAAGGCGAAATTCATGGAACGTTGGAAGGTTACTCCATCATTTTTAAGGCCAAAAGACATTTTTCGGTATGAAAAAGTACCCCAAGGACATATAAATGTCATCTTATGTTGGTCCTCAGGTTTGATCTGGATTTGGTTATAGCTTGAAAATCCATCCATAAAAGAAAATATTTTGCTTCTCACACACTCATCAAGAATATGATCAATGAAAGCCATGGGGAAGTTATCTTTAGGAAAATCCTTGTTCAGGTTGTGAAATTCCATACACACACGGATGGTTGCTTGCTTTTTACTCATAAGAACGGGATTAGATACCCATTCACTCAAAGGAACTGGGTAGATGAAGCCAGTGTTAAGCACCTTCTCCACCTCTACCTTAATAGTAGGGGCCTTCCTAGGATTCGCATCTCTAAGACATTGTTGAACAGGTTTAGCATCCGGGTAAGTTCTAATATCATGTTCAACAATCTGAGGGC
This sequence comes from Picea glauca, assembly GCA_000966675.3. Lineage (NCBI taxonomy): Eukaryota > Viridiplantae > Streptophyta > Pinopsida > Pinales > Pinaceae > Picea > Picea glauca. The sequence goes on from JZKD02S1838135.1 coordinate 288,504, forward strand.
CAATCCCTGACATCTCCTTATATGACCAGGAAAATACACCTCGAAATTCTTTGAAGAGATTGATGTAGATCATAATTTCTTCTAGCGAACAATCCACACCTATATTTATGTTCTCAATCTTGCTAGGGGTATGAGAGATATCGATCGAGATGGTAGGATAAATACTCGCCATATTTCCTTCGGCATAAATTTCATGTGTATCAAGTGGAACTACGGCATGACCGACTATCTCACTCAAGGTATACCAAAATTCATCTTGCTTGATTCTTTCAAGACGTGGGAGAAAATAGCATCGATGATGCATATCATCCCAAGGTCTATCAGAACCATTCATATCTTCGAGGATGGCTTCTTCTGAAGGAAAAGTATCATCTAATAAATCATGTGAACAAGATAACAAGGTGGCTCATACAAGCCTAATAACAGGATCCTCCTCGTCCGTTTGCAAGGTAACAAGACCATAATCGATGGAAGAGTCAAGAATAGCTTGATAGGAAATCTCCATTGCCGATAGTGGCATAGCCATGCCAGCATGAAACTATCCTTCACATGACAAATTAAGAGAATATAGGGTCCATGGATCACTACAATAAGAAGTGCGAAAAGGAATGGACCTCCCTGTAGAAGCGGGCCTACTAAAAATGGTGTAAATGTGGTGAATCGATGTCAAGAAGTCGAAAGTAACCATGAGGGAGGAATACATTACAACACCAATATTCTCGGTTGACAGCTGAGAATTTTCAATCACAGGGATCAATGGTCCAACATATGCATTAGGACTAGAGTATGCAAAGGATAACTGGTCAATAGTCACGATCTCCCCTTGATGAGGAAAAAAAAGTATATGGAAGACAGACTATATGAAAACGACCATAACATAGGTCCAATTGTGACCCAGTAACAAGTTATAATAGAGAGGTGCATCAACTACCTCTACCTCCACCTCTACCATCTTCCCACCTAACTGGACCATAAAGGCAGGGAGAATACCATGAGGGTGGAAGGAATGGCCATCAAATGCAGTCAACATGTTCGACGACTTGGAAAGGGTTGGAGAACCAAGAGATTTCCAACATACCAAGGACATCACGTAGGCGGCAACACATTCATAAACAACTACTCATTTGATAGTATACTTGGAATACTCCAAGTGGATTTGGAAAGCCACATGGTAGGGTAAGCGAAGCTTCACATCCGTGACATCAAACTTGATAACTTTTGAGCCACTAGGTTCCAGAGCTCCTAAGGTAGAGAGTAAGGAATTCCTTTGTGATGGACACATCTGGAGTACCTCAAAAACTGACATCGCATAAGGGGTTTGGCCCAGATTCTCAACAATAGAGTAGTTTTGGGAGGCTCTAGCATTAGGGTTGTGGGTAGAGCGCTTAAGTACTCCTTTCAGAATACAAGGTGGTGGCTCTGGTTTCTCAATATGTAATTTCATCTCTGAAGGGGGAGGAGGAGCTTCTAGACTAGTACTAGCTTTTGAAGAGCTATAATATTGAGAGCGGGTGGCTATACCAATTTTCACGTCGACCATATTGATACAAACACGGTCGTCGTATTGCGACGGTGGGTTTTTACTTCCATCGGGCGCATTTCCGGTGTTCAAAGAGCTCGATTCTAAGTGTTGGTTGTGTGGGAATGGATTTGTCAGCACAATGGGTGGTAGATTTAAAAGTCTCATAGCCTCCGCGAGTTTGGGGCATAAATGTGTAATGTGGTAATCGGTACAAAGTTTACAAGGAAACTTCACCTTACGTTTCTCTTTCTTTCCCTCTCCAGCATTATCATTCTGTTTCCCACCCTTATGATTGTTTCAATCTTTCCTTTTATTCCCATCTAGTTGCTAGTCACCATTTGGTTTCTTTGACAATTGCATGGAATGTACATCCACTGATTGGGTGGGTTTGGAGGATGTAGATGAAGCTAGTCCTCCGACAGAATTCGTTGTCGAGTCTGTGGACTTTACATTGGCGGACCCTACAATGCCATCGATATGAGGTCTGAGATTCTATCTAGGATTTTGATTTGATCGTGGTGCATCTGGAAGAAGGTGGTATAACATCCCAGACTGAGCGTATATCAAATCAAGTTGTTGGGCTCTAAAGATAGCTTCTTCCTCGTTGAAGACCTCAGAAGTAGCAACGTCCTTCAAGATAGGAGCATGCAAAGACTTTAGGAACCATTCTAGAATAAAGGCCGAGGGTATAGGAGTATTAATCAACCACCTCCATCTACGTCATTCTTGGATATGATCCGAGATGTGAGTGTCGATGCCCTGGCATAGAGTTGACCAAAGTTCAAGGCCAACATCGTAACGAATGGGCAATTGAAAGTGGTTGAGAAAGGCTAGAACCAACTGATGGAATGACCCGTATGTCCCCCTAGGTAGCTCAATATATCATTGTGATGCAACTCTAATGAGAGTGCATTGAAATAATCGTAATCTAATAGAATCATGGTTCAGTGAATTCAATGAGCACCAAAAGTGAAAAGTAGTGGCATGATCACCAGGGTCCTCTCCATTCTTACCTTCAAACTTTGGAATGTATGACAAAATTTTGGTAGGGAAAGGGGGCCATGTGGGATCATGACTCAATGAGTCATTCATTAAATTAGACAAGTCTAGCAGATTAAGCGTGGCCAGAAAGGGAAGGTGGGGTTGTGACATCTGGCTCCACCCTCCTGTGAAAGATTGTGCGTTGGAAACTACATTCCATCTAGGATTCTGGTAAGGACCAAAACCCTGTCCATAATTATAAGGCCCTCCTCTAGGTTGATTCGTATAATATGGGTTGGGAATCATTCCAGCAGGAATGTTCTGATAAGGATTATGAAAATTGCGCCCAGCTAGATTAGATCCGAGCTGGGGGTTGTGAAAATTTCCCCCAACTAGATTGGATCTGGGTTGGGGGTTTCCCAAAGTGTAAGACTGACCTCCTCCAGGTGGGAACCTGAAGGATTGAAGTGGATTCATAATTCCAAAAGTATTGGTCAGAATCGACACCGAGGAGGTAGGGATATAAGGCGAAACTTGTCCGCTAGCTGGGTTGTTCCATCCAGCTGTAGAAGGATTAGACCCAGGGTTAAGAAAATGGAAACTTCCTAAATTAGGATTTGTTTGGGGGATATGAGAACCAAGAAATGGAAAAGGAGTGTAAGGAGGTGTAGTTCCCCCAAGTCCAAGGCTAGCATTAGGGCTAGTAGTTGGGATGGTAGTTGAAAACTGCGACATGAAGTTAGGCATACTATAATAAAATGGACTATAAGCCATAGGGATGGACTGAACATTATAACTCGGCGAGTGACCGAAACCCCTAAAAGGGTTCGAGGCAAGAGATGGAGCATTAACTACAGGCTGAGCCATAGTACTAGTATAAGCCTATGACATTACAACTGTAGCAGTTACAGGAGTTGAAGGGGTGCCATTAACTAGTGGGTATGGGAGTTGAAGAACTCCCAGTGTTCTGAAGATTGGACTCAGTACTCATCCTTGTGGAATCACAAGTTTGAAAGGTGGATGTCTATGTACCACGTCTACAAACTCTATGCCTTTTAGAAGGCAAGAACCCGAAATCTGGTGGTAACTGTAGCAACAGACAAGACTAGCGGGGAAGCTGTTCCGACTCCACAACAAATTATGACTCTACAAACTACAAATATATCCTAAGGCCAACTAGTAGTCAAAGAGAATACCAAAAAGTCAAATGACCAATATGCATGCAAATGGGCTAAAGTGGCTAAGTGTCCTCCCTCACCAAAGAAGGTATGCCTCATCCAAGAGGGACCTGAGACTCCCTGCTAAAGTTAGGAGGTAATATAATAAGTTATAGAGGCCCTCGTGGGCTTAAAAACCAGTTGGTGAGATCCCTCCGAAAAGGTAATCCTCCATAAAGGTTGTGTGTTGTCCGACCTCTATCTAACCCAAGATACAAGCAAAATAACCCCTGCAAGTAACCTATGAGATACATAAGTCAAGAAACTAATAAACCACTATATAATTGATGCAAAAGCGAACAGTCGTAAGTCTAGATCACCGTATGGGCAAGGTATCAAAGCCCGAAACCCTAAAATCACCACCTCTGATAGAGGTATGGGTACTAGCAAAATCCCCAAATATGAATAAATCCACAGAAATATCTTTGATGCTAGGTGAGTATCTAGGGGTTATCCCTTCAACTAACTTTGCGCGACCTCATGATTAACTATGGTGTGAGCAGAGCCTCCTGATATTATCAATTATACAATGGACTTCTCAAATCCATTTCTCAGATACATATGTTGATTTAATTTCCTTGGAGAAGTTTCCAAGGCACTAAATCCTAGACTAGTTTGTGCACCCTAAAAATAAAATCGTGACTAATCAATTTTAGTTTAAAGCGTAAATTTTACTAGTTGTTATTACTCAAAAGGGTATGGAAGCGGAACTCATGATATTATGACTCTGCAAGAAGATAAATATGAATATAATGCAAAGTCTAACTTTAACTTTTCAATGAATGATATGCTGATAAAAACAATGCAATTTTCAATTTCAACTCTACAATTCAGAAGTAAAATGAAATCTTTTGCTAAATGTACTAAGCTAATGATAAAGGTTCAAAGACAAAAACGCTAACCAATGGAAAATGCCTATTTTTTTGTATTTTCAATATATAAAGAGAAAATGCATGGATTGAGAAGTAGACTGATGTAAAAATTCTACCATGTATAAACGAAATAATTCAAGAAGAATACCAAGCAGTAAAGAAAACAACTCGGGGTTCAAGGACAAATCAAAAATGAAAAAACAATGAGAAAGACTGCACCCATAAATTCAACTCCCAACAAGCTTCCTGTCAACCTAGAGAATCTCAACAAGCACTACAAAGACCTAAGAATGCTCAATAATCATCAAATCCCACCCAACAATCATTCAAGCAAGAAAACAAGCAAGGGAAAGTGGTATATGTGACTTTTCAGGAGAACAATGTGTATATACATAGCTTGCAGAGAGGCAGAATGCATGTGTATGCGACTGTCAAGGAAAAATGAGTCTACAAGCTTTAAAACAAGGCCAGGCAAGGGAAAAACAACTAAAAACTCAGACTCAGAGTGAATAGAATTTGTCAAGTAGTGATACGACAAGAAACACAAAAGAAAAAGAGCAATGCAAGAAGAAAAAATACTTCAACCCTTCGAAGGAAGAACTTCCCCAGTGGAGTCGCCATTTTTGTTACGAGGGAAAAAATCTCTACGGCCAAGGGTAAACCACAACAGATAGGTATGACTGCATAAATCAACTCAATTCCATTTTATGCTATATAAACTAATGCGCAAGATAATAAAGAGGCCTAACTCGATCCAACATTCGATGATGTTCCACCATTGAGCACTTCGACCCAAAGCTTTATACCTGCAATAAGTTCTTAACAAACAAGCAGATAAAGTATATAGTGATAATATAAAGGGGTTAGCACATCAAATAGAATAATCCATTAATAAAAATTACAAACATGCCCATGGATAATAATCATATATTTGCACGATACCAATAGGATGGGAAAGGAGTATTTCTATTAATAATTCATCAGCAGAAGTGTCAACATTACAGACTTCTGTGTCGGCATGGTTCGAAACCAAGGAACCAAGTTCCTTCCAGCTGGGTCTCCACCACTTCAATCCTCCACCAAAGGCAAGTTCAAAGGAGAGAGAGAATGAGGTTCTCTCAACAATAGGGAAAGAGCTTGGGGGCTGAACACTATGTTCATACTTGAGGGACAAAGGGATGCAGACTCAATATGAAGTAATTTCTCCAGAGTAACTTTGCTCTAAAAGTTGAATGCGTTCTCCTTTTTTTCATAGCTCAGAATTGTTCTCTTATAGCCTTCAAAATGAAACTGAAGAGTCGCGTCAGAATGTTTCTACTATATGGAAGGCCAAAGATCAGAGATCTCATGTCGTGACATGGAAAACCGACTCCATTTTTTTATTTTCTGGCACAAATCCAGATGTACACACGCTGTAGTGGAGCAGCCTGCATATACGCTTATTGTATAGATGATAGGGCATGTATATGTGGAAAAATGTGTATTTTTAGCTCTAGATTCATCAAAAAGGGATGATAAGCCTACATAGGGAAATGGAAAAAGTCCCTTTGTGCAAGATATCAATGGTGAGGCAAATCGTGCTATAACATAGATCTGTGATTGTAACACTTCTATAGAGTACTTAGGAACAACATGCATCAACCCATTAGTCTTATTCAAATTTCATATCAAAGCTTAAGTACATATTGGCGCAGTAACAATGACAACATACACATCACACTTACCATAATAAGTTAGATCTAACACATTCAATATAAAGAAAGAACTAAAAATTCATAGATTTATCCAACTTACATAATAACAAAAGCACTAAGCAGATAAATGGAAACACAACATAACAAAAAAAAAACCATCAACACAAGATATATGTGGTTTACCCCGATTTGGGGCTACATTGACTAAATTCTTCTTCTTCTTTATTAGTCTTCAAGCTCTTACATTCATCTTCTCCCGTGCACTAAGCCACAGAGCCAAACTTCATAGAGGACATGAAATTTGTGCACTAAGCACCAGATCCTCCTTCCCAAAATTAGTTCAAGGCATAGAGCCAACTCCTCTATCAACCACAAATCCTTACATACACAATTTGTTGCACTAAGCAACTCAAAACTACTTGCACTTAGTCTTGCAAGCTATTGACCTCCTTTCCTACATTACATTCTTACTTATTTATACTTTTACATTTACAAAAAGGCCTAATCATGGGTAAACTCATGGGATGACATGCCATAACCCATTGCAAAACTGTAAGAACCCCATGTTGGGTCCATAAAGACCACAAAACAAGTGAGATCTGCGATCTTAGCTCCGCCTCAGAGTTCCTTCCTCGATCATTATGTCGTATTCCAAAAAGTGGTCAAACATGACCAAGATTTTCTGAAAACTTGGTCGAGGGTCAACATGCATCAAACTTTCTCAGGCTAAGTATGTCAGGGATCTTCTGGACAGATTCCACATGAAAGACTGTAAGTCTGCACCTACACCCTTCTTATCTTGGATCAAACTTGAGGATGGCGAGATTACACCATTAGTGGATAGCAATTTGCATAGACACTTGGTGGGGAGTCTTTTGTATCTCACCCACACCCATCCAGATATCTTATATGTAGTAGGAGAAGTTTCCAGATACATGTAGGAACCCCATGATCTACACTGGAAGGCTTCCAAGCACATCCTTAGATATGTTTAGGGCACCATGAGTTATGGGATTCATTATGCAGTTGCTTGTGCATTAGATCTCATAGGCTTCATAGATTCAGATTGGGATGGTGATAACATAGATCGCAAGTCCATGTCCGAGTATACTCTCAGTTTGGGGTCAGGCCCAATTTGTTGGTCCAGTAAGAAGCACTCAACCATTTATTTATCTTCCACAGAGGCTGAGTACAGAGGAGTAGTCAACTATTTCATTCAAACACTTTGGCTTCAACACTTCCTTACTAAGCTTGGTATCTAGTTTCACTGTCCAACTAACATATGGTGTGACAATCAGAGTACACTGAAATTTTGTAGAGATCTAGGACAACGACAACGAACCAAACACATTGTAGTCCACATGCATTTCATCAAATATTTAGTACATGATAGGATCATAGAATTTTAGTTTTGTCCTTCCTCTAAATAGACTGCCAACATATTCACCCATAACTTCACTGAGAATAAGTTTCAGACTTTGTGGGATCGTCTTGGAGTGAAAAAAACAGTTGCCTAGAAGCTACCATTTACTTCTTTTAGTACATTGTCTTTTGAGGGGGTGGTTTGTTCACACATGTTTTTCCCTCTTTCCTCATTTTTATTCAGTGTTCATTAGTTGCATTGTACATGAGTACCTAAAATGGCCTAGTAGTCGGGACTCATTTTTTACTCCATAGTGATGTTCAAGGGGGGTGTTGGAGAAATTTCTATTTTTGGCACACTAGTTCAGTGGGAGTTAACTGACTGGTTCTATTTTAGACTTTCAGATCTTAGACTATCACTATTATGCATGCATTCCTAATTATAAGATGTCATTGACTATATGAGTGAAGATCACTCACTCGTTGATTAGATCATAATATACATTGATTCTCATTCTTCATTGTGTATCTCTCTTCCTTTCCTTGATAAGCTTTGTTTGTATATGCTTTAGCTAGGTCTCCTATGTAGGTTTCCATGAAACACTGACAGTACACAAGTGCTCTCCTGTAACGTATCGTTCTACTGAGCACACTTTTATTGACATATTCTTTGAGGACACTTATGTGCAAGTGATCAGGCTATGGTATATTATGATTTAATTTTGATTATGGGTTATATATGATGATGATGATGCATTGTTACTTATAGATATTTGATGTATATGTATTGGCAGATGTTATTAATGAATTTTCCTAAGTGTGCAGGATACATGACAGGTTATGGATGTTGATGTAATCAATGGACTTCCTTGGACTTTGGATTGAGTCAATGAGTGGATTTTCTTTTTATTGAGTAATTCATTTTATGCACATGTGACATATGATTGATAACATTATGATTTATGTATATGGATTTTTGACACAGTTTTTGTCATTAGATGCAGGCTTGACGGGGCTTGCTAATTCGACTCACATAAGGAGTAGAGGGGCCATGCACATAAACCATACATTGAGGGAGAGGGGTGGCAAGGTCCCTCTCACATCCTATTAGCAGTCCCACTGTGGCCAAATGGTAGGTTAACAATTACTTATCTCAATAGGTCTAGGATGCCTTGAGGGCGAACTGAGATAGTCGTTCATGAAGATTCTAAGGGGTGCATAATAACGAAGAATCCTTATTCCTTAGAATCTCTTAGTCTCTCATAAGGTCGATCGAATGGAGTATTGATTCCAAGGGTTAGACAAACTTCCAAAGCTATTCAAAGATGAGTGGCACCCTTGGAGCAAGAATGTGCATCTTGAAGGGCATGTCGCATAATTAAAACTTGAGTCAATAAATCTAGGTGGCCTAGAAACCATTGAAATGATTAGGCCTTGTTAGAATAAAATAATTAATTAAACAATAAATAATTAATTAAAAATCCTAAAAAGATTGTAAGCCTAAGTTTGATACTAAGCCTAAGTCTAAGTTTAATTAAGGGACTAATTAAAAAGATTAAATAAAGTAAAAGAATTGAGATAAATCAAATTCTAGGAAAAAGTGAGTGAAATCTGGGTAAAATGCACATGTGTTCATGAAATTAATAAATTGGATTTTTAAAATAAAAAGAAATAATAATATGAGAGAATATGAGTACAATGGAATATTGAGTCAACCTACCACTAGTCTAACTAGAAAAAGACTCATAAACCAAATCTAACTAAGAACTAGTTAGGAGACACTCATTAAATGAGAATTTGGGGAACAAAGGGACAACTAAGAGAGAAAATAGGAACACATTCGGGAATGTCAGGGAAATTGGGTTTTTAAATAAAATAAAAATAGTAGTTACTTGCGCAACTTGGGGACAGTGTGACAAGTGTGTGGGTGAATAATCTTAATTAAATTAGTTTACAAAAAAATTAATTGTGCGTGAAGATATGTGTGATTGTGGATTTTTCTATAAAACAAATATGGTAGAAAGGAAAATGAGTCACTCATTCTTGGTAATGTTATGTTTCCAAAACTATTGTGCACTGTGTTTTACTTGTGAGAGTTGAGATACCAAGCTTGAAGAAAGAGTGAAAGTTATTCATACTTGTTCACTGTCATTAAAATTTTAAAATTTTAATTCATGAGTGGGATTCGTTACTCTAATGTTCTAAAATCTTTATCGATGGAACTTTTCTGGCGTATAACGCACTTGTATATATATAATTTTATCTGTAGTTTTTGAATTTCATTGTTCTTGTAATGTGCGATATGGAGTAGCGACATCTATGCTTCATGTACTTCCAAATAAATCACAATCTAGATCTTCGAAATTTCTTTTGCGGCCAATAAATTTCACAAACCCTGCTTTTCAGATATTCATTTGTTCGCCGTGAATTGTTGGTTTATCCAAAAAAAAAATCGCTGCCAAATTTGGAAATTGAAACCATGACTTTAGGAAATTATTTGTTTTTGATCATTTCAAATTTAATATATGACTTAGAAAATATTTGGATTGCTACCAATGAAGTTACATGCCGGATTGCATCATTTCACAAAAATCGTTGCTAAATGAATTTACAAGCTCCCAAATTGATTTATCTTAATCTCTGTAAAATTTAATTACAGCTCTAGGATTTAAAATCGTTGATATCTCTCTGAGCTTTATCTATCCTTCTTCCACTTGGTAACCATTCGCCTCTTTAAAGGGCATTATTTTTACCTCTGTCGTACCGTACGAGTAACCACCACTTAAATTAGGGAGACGCTACTTGTCTTGGGAGAGACCTTCTAAGTATTAATATGAAACTTATCTGATTTATAGAAATATGTTCTTTTTAATGATTTCAAACTATTGTTATTTCCTAATGTTTATTAAACTTTAGGATATTTGGATCAAGGCAACCTGATTGTTGTTTCCCTTACTCAATCTTTTCTCCCTTAAATGTATTGAGAAATTAATAATTATATATAACCATGCACATAACTTGATTTTAACTTTTTCTTCTTAAAAGTCTTTTGAAAAATTAAATTCTATTTTTTATGGTCATGCATAATTGCACTTTTGGATAACTATTAAGGGAAAAATTTAAAAAAATTAAATTCTAATTTTTATGTTCATGCATAATTGCACTTTTGGATAACTATTAAGGGAGAACTTCAAAAGTTTAAACATTTGAAGGTGGTATTTTTAGAACATCTAAATTTTTGTATCACCCTCTTATATTAATTTTAAGGAGAAGTGAAGAATACATAGAGAAATTCATTTGGTACTAGAATTCTTTATATATATATATATATATATATATATATGATAAGGTTCGACATACGTAGTATGATTGTTATATTATTCAAATTATGATTTTCCTAGTTTAAGTTATAGAATTATCGCTGACAATTGTGATTAGAGATATGAATTTAATGAATATGTGAAGTTAAAACAATATTGATCATTTTTCGTCAAGATTAGTATATGTATTGTGTGAAAAGTTTAGAATTTTTTGGCAAGAAAATTTAATGTGTGATTTCATCACATGTGTGTTAAGTGAAATTTCTTGTTGTGCTTTAGATAAATGTTATAAGATGTTCTTGCTCAATACACATGAATATTGCTTAAATGACTTTAATTGTAGTATACTATACTATGTTCTTAAAGAACTTATGATCAGTATTGTTGTTGATTTAGTCACGAAATTCGAAATAGAATTGTGGTTAAGGAAAATAGATATCTCCTTGTTCTCCAGAACAGTCGCTAGTCCTAAGACCTTAAATGGTCAAAATCAATCGGATGAATCCTGGAATTGACCATTGATTATGTTTCTGGGAGGTCCTAACCTTGCACGATAGGTTGGGTGGGTATATATCTTTTGTTATCTTTATGTGATATGGTTGATCTTGATTTATAGTGATGTTTTATTCTGATTCTTGTTGTGTAGTGATGTGATGAGTTTGAATGTGTAAATTATTAATGTATTCCATTGTCGCATGTCACTTTTCTTGACAGTTGTTTTTAAAAAAAGAAATAAAAAAACATTACCACTTCTATACTCACTTATTTGATGTCGTAACAAAGGAGATTTTACATATGGTATCAGAGTGGGTTTATCCCTATGACATTGTATCAATGTGTGATCTAGAATTGGATCTCGATGTTCTATTATGAAATGTGGAAACACAAATATCACATAAGACAATCAATAGAAATTCAGACAAGAAACACAACAATTTACGTGGTTCACCCAAACGTTGGGCTATGTCCACCAAGTAGAGGTATCAGTTGTCTTCTTATTCAAATCATGGAGATTACAACATGCTCACATTCATCTCTCTCACACCAGCCTCTACGGGCATACATCAATTTATAGCAATGTACATTAGAAACTGATTATTAAATGTAATCTCATCCATATTCTAACTCGGTCGTATTGGTTACAACCAACACGGGATTATAGGATCTGAAATCCTATTGATGGAAGAACTTGTTGTCACCAGTTTCCAACAATCTCCACCTTGACAACAATTAACCTGATACATTTCTCTTTCTTTGTTCATCACCTTTTCTGCAAGCCAAGAGAAGCAAATTACCATCGTAGATTCTCTAATAGTACTGGTTTTGTGAACATGTCTGCGCAGTTCTCTTTTGTATGCACTTTCTCAAGAGAGACTCTACCTTCATCAATGACCTGTCTTACAAAATGGTACTTGATAGATATATCTTTTGTTTTACTGTGATAGGCTGGATTCTTAGCCAAGTGAACAGAACTTTGAATATCACAAAGTAACTTTACTTTGTCCTGCATCCTTCCAAACTCACCAAACAAACCTTTCAACCAAACTGCCTCTTTGCAAGCATGTGAAGTAGCTACGTATTCTACTTATGTAGTGGATAAAGCAACAATGTTCTATAGCTTTGACATCCAACTAATAGCTCCACCTGCAAGAGTAAATACATAACCTGAAGTTGACCTTCTCTTGTCCAAATCACCTGCAAAATCATAATCAACATATCCAGAGACTAATTCACAACCACTATTATAGGTGATACAATAATCACTTGTGCCCCTTAGATACTGAAGCACCCATTTCATTGTTGCCCAATGCTCTTTACATGGATTTTCCATAAACCTGCTAACAACCTGAACTGCATGTGAAATGTATGGCCTTGTACTAACCATCACATACATTAGACTTCCTACTACATTATCATATGGTATTCGAGACATATATTCTTTTCTTCTTTTGTACTAGGACATAAACTTGAAGAAATATTAAAATGGGAAGCCAAAGGGACTGAAACTGGTTTCACATCGTTCATACCGAACCTCAAAATTATCTTCTCAACATACTTCTGTTGTGACAACCAAAGCTTATCTCCATGCCCAAAATCTACTTTGCTTCTCCTAGATCTTTCATATCGAATGTCCTAGCCATTTGAGCCTTTAACCTATTGATCTCAGTTATGATTTCGCTTGCTAAAATCATATCATCAACATACAATACTAAGATAATGCATATGTCATTATTCAATTCCTTAAAGTAGACACAATGATCATACTCACTCCTTGTATAATTTTGGCTCACCATGAAAGAGTCAAATTTCTTGTACCATTGTTTGGATGACTGCCTCAGACCATACAATGATTTCTTGAGCTTGCAAACAAATTTCTTGCTATGATTTTGAACGAACCCTTTCGGTTGTTCCATGTAAATTTCTTCATCCAAATATCCATGTAAGAAAGCAGTCTTAACATCTAGTTGCTCCAACTCTAAATCAAGCAATGCAACTAATGCTAACACAATTCGAATTGAAACAGTCTTTACAACTGGTGAAAAATATCATGAAAGTCAATACCTTCTTTCTGATAATATCCTTTTGCAACCAACCTTTCTTTGTACCTTTCCACCTTATCATCAACACCCTTCTTCAGCTTATAGACCGACGTGCAACCTATAGTTTTTCTATCTCTTGGAAGTTCTACCAGGTCCCATGTGGCATTCCTCTCTAATGCCTTCATTTCATCCTTCATTGCTTCTTTCCATTTATCACTGTTAGAACCCTTCAGAGCTTCTTTATAACATGAAGGTTCATCATCATTAGTACTTAAAGAAATTGATGAAACAAAATCATCATACCTTCTTGGAGGATTTCTGACCCGTGTATACCTCCTTAGGGAATTTTGTGGCTCATCCACAATCTATTGACTATCATCATCAACCATGTCTTCCTATGTTGCAGGATACTCTTCATGAACATCTTTTGAAACTTGTTCATGTTCACCTTCATTAGTTTCAAATTGAATTTGTTGATACTTTGGTTCTTCTTAGTATTTCATTTGAACATCTACATTTGATTTGATGAGAGATGATTCATTAAATATTACATCTTTTTTAATGGTGATATTGTGGGCAGTAGGATCCCACAACCTATACCCCTTAATACCATCATCATATCCAACAAAGATAATCCTTTTTTTTTTTTTTTGGATCTAATTTAGAATGTTGATGTTTCAGAATTAGAGCATAGGCATCACGACCAAAAACTTCAAGATTAGAATAATTACAAGGGTGACCTATCCATACCTCCTCAAGAATTTTTCATTCTATTGATGTTGATGGTGATTGATTCACCAGATAACAAGTTGTAGTTACTGTTTCTGGCCATAGTTCCTGCTACAAATTGTCATTACTAAGCATTCTCCTTGCTCTCTCTAGAAGAGTCTTGTTCATGCATTCAATAACTCCATTTTGCTGAGGAGTATAGGAAGTGGTTTTATGCCTATCAATCCCAAATTCCTTTCAATAATTCTCAATCTCCATTGATGTAAATTCACCACCATTATAAGTTCTTAAACATTTAATGGATCTATCAGTGCTCTTTTCCAGTAATGATCTGAAAATCCAAGCTTAGCAATTACACACTAAAACCTCAATTTAACTAAGACCTTTTCCTGACGGTGCATGTGAATATGACAAAAACAAAGACTTGAATAATTAAGAGAAATAATAGATAAAAAAAGAATGCAAACCATCAACAAATTGAACGCAAGAAGTTGATAACGGAGTTCAACAATCTCGCATACGTCTCCAGGCCTTTGTCTTCAGTGAGGGAGGATTTCTCAATTAAATATTCAATGATTTACAATATACATTAAAATTACATATAGGGCTATGACTGAATAGCTTTATTCTTCTCTATCTCAAAAACCTGATGCAATAGATGGCACTGAAAATGGAGTAATAGAACTCCCAGAAACTGCCTCCAAAGCTAAACTACTTTGCACTGCTCAAGACTACTTAACCTTGGCTTCAATATTCTTTGCCACTTCTTGCTTGTATAAAACCTCACAATGGATTGGTTTATATATCCACGAGGTAGAGGGATCAAATCCAAACATCCCACTTTTTGTTGCACTCAATTTGGCCCAATATCCACCAAGATATGACCAAAAAACCATAAAATCAACATAAAATCATGAATAAACCTAATAATAAGGTGGAAAACCCATATTTGGGAAAAAATGTGCACTATCCCTCTTTCTCCGGGGCCTTGGTTGCATGGCGTGCCATGTGGCCGAGCGTTGGAACCTTATCCTCTTCCTAGCCCCCTGGTTTAGCGCCTATGGTCGCGTGGATAGCCCCCTCCGACCAGGGCTTATCCCAAACTTCGCACCCAATCCAAAGTTAAATGCAATTCATGCCATTTATATAAATAAGGAACACATGTGCCTTATTGATTAGTGCATTTTTGCTAGTCCATTGCCTTACCCATAGGTCACGAGTTCAATTCTCTCGGAGGCGGAACAAACTTTTACCCAACCGTCTTTGGCCAAATTCGGGGTGCCACATGACACCCAGGGATTGGGCCACGTGTCACCCTGTGAATGGGTTGTACTGTCTAGTCATCAATCCAGTCACCTACACAGTCAACTGCCTAGTCATACCTACCACATCATCACCATACCTGCCACATGTCATGTTGTACAACTGCCACGTGTCATGTTCATACACTGCCACATGTCCAATTTTTATTGGTCCAAATCAACCCCTAAAAATGCCAAAAATGACTGCCATGTGGCACCTCCTGGTGTTGCCACATGTCCTACTGACGTCATGTTGATTTCATCTTCCACCTGTCCTATTGACGTACTCCTGACGTCAACTGTACAGACTGTTGACTTTGACTTTGACTTTTTTGCGAGTTTGACCTGAACTTCAGATCGCGATATCAGGAGCATATGATGCCCGTTTGAGCCCGTTCAAGTTGCGTTGGGTTTGTATTGACGAGGCCTTCATACATGTTTGTTTTGATGTCATTACGAGAACATTGATTTTTAGGCTTTTCTGAGCCCTATCAAGCTCCTGGATCTAAATCTGGATCACACCTTCCCACTAAGGACCTTTTGGACCCCAAAAGGTTTATTGCATCAATTGAATCTATCATTACATCAATCAACTAATGAAAAACATCCTAGACTTAACATTAACTAGACTTAATAAGTGATTCCATAAATCAAATCACTTTTATTACATCAATGACAATGACACTAACTCAATTTACATATAGGGCATAAAATCTTCCCAGTTCTAGTCGGATGACCCATCTTCTGCCAATGAAGTGTCATGTTCATTCCTCTACTTCTTCGTAGTGTTCGCCTACTATCCTCTTGCAACGTCCTTCTACTCCTTAGCAACGTCCTTCTGTTCCTTTGCAACATCTGTCTTTTGCTCGGGCCCTTTAGGCTTTGTTGAGCATTGCAACTCTGGATGAAACCTCCAATAACTATCCTCATAATGTCTACTCTTCTGACAATGTGAGCAAGTGTTTCTTGCTCGAAGAAACTTGATGGAATCGTGCCCTGACTAAGTTGGATTCCCCTTGGATTTATCTAACTCTTGCCTTGGCTACACTGGCTTTACTCGTAGATTCTTTTTGATCTGCAATGTCGCACCATCACATCTTGGCGTACTTCTTGTCGTCGTGATCTTTCTTCCATATACTTTCTATTTCCAACAGTCTACAACACAATGGTTATTTTTTCTACAAAACGTGCATGGAATCATTTTCCTGATAAGGTTCATGACTCTAGCATGCTCATCAGTAAAGGTGGGAAAAGGTAATTTATACCTTACAACCTGTTTACCTTTCTTTCGCAGCTCGTTGTTTGCGTTGCTGCTAGCTCGAGCTACCTGTTTGCCTTGCAAAGTCCGAAACCATTCTGGTGTCAATTCTGGATGTCGCTTCCAATATTGGTCAACATCATGTCTGAACGTTTGACAATGTGTGCAATAAATCACCGGACTCTCTTCCTCAGAAGATCCTCCTGCATATCCCAATCCTTGCCAAAGTGGATGCTCATGCACTTTAATCAGCTCGGCTCTGCCTTAGCCATATTTTCAAAGGCCCTACCCCTTACGGTATCCGAACTTCGATAGCATTCTCATACCGACTCCTTGGGTATGTTTTTCAAATGATGCTATCTCTGAATGGTTCAGATCCACTTCCTGATCAACTACAGGTGAGGCTGGAGTGTAATCAATGATTTCTACTGGCGAAGAGAATGTGCCAATGGCCTCTCCTATCGACTGCTCCTCAACCGGAGTAGAAGGAGTATATGAATCCTCCTCATCCGATTTCCTCTGGAATGGATGAGTTCCATCATCCCTGATAGGGCTCAGGATGCTAACTGAAGGACTTCCTCCAACTCGCCTTGCTTCCATTGCCAACATCAACGTTTGCATTCTTTCCTTGTCTTCCTCGATAATCTACACCAAACTTCGTAATTCAACATTCTCTTGCTGCATGGCTTGGTTGATCTCTTCGAGATCCTAGAGTCTAGATTTCTTCAATCTTTTTCCCTTATTCACAGCTCCTGCAAATGTCAGCATGCTTTGATACCACTTGATCTGAAAATCGAAGCTTAGCAATTACACATTAAAACCTCAATTTAACCAAGAGATTTTTCTGACGGTGCATCTGAATATGAAAACAACACAAAATTGAATAATTAAGAGAAATAAAAGATAACAAAAGAATGCAAACCATCAACAAATTGAACACAAGAAGTTGATAACGGAGTTTGGCAATCTCACCTACATTGATGGGCGTTTGTCTTCAGTGAGGGACGCTTTATCTATTCAATATTCAATGCTTTACAATCTGCATTCAAATTACATCATATAGGGCTCTGAATGACTAGTTGTATTCATCTCTATCTTAGAAACTTGACGCAATAGACGACACTGAAAATAAAGTAATAGAACTCCCGGAAACTGCCTCCAAAGCTCAACGACTTTGCACTACTCAAGACTACTTGACCTTGGCTTCAAGATTCTTTACTACTTCTTGCTTGAATAAAACCTCACAATGGCTTGGTTTATATAACCATGAGGTAGAGGGATCAAATCCCAACATCCCACTTTTTGTGGCACTCAATTTAGCCCAATATCCACCAAGATATGGCCAAAAAAACATAAAATCCTAAATAAACCTAATAATAAGGTGGAAAACCCATATTTGGGAAAAAATGTGCACTAGCCCTCTTTCTCTGGGACCTTGGTCACATGGCACACCATGTGGCCGAGTGCTGGATCCTTATCCTCTGCCTACCCCCCTGGTCTAGTGCCTATGGTCGCGTGGATATCCCCCTCCAACTGGCGCTTATCCCAAACTTCACGCCCAATCTAAAGTTAAATGCAATTCCTGCCATTTATATAAACAAGGAACACACGTGCCTTATTGGTTAGGACATTGTTTCTAGTTTGTTCCCTTACCTGGAGGTCACGGGTTCAATTCCCCTGGAGGCGGAACAAACTTTTACCTAGCCGTCTTTGGCCAAATTCGAGGTGCCACGTGGTGCCCAGTGATTGGGCCACGTGTCACTCTATGAATGGGCTGTACTATCCAGTCATCAACCCAGTCACCTACACAGTTAGTTGCCTAGTCATAGCTACCACTTCATCACCGTACCTACCATGTCATCACTGTACCTGCCACGTGTCATGTTGTACGACTATCACATGTCATGTTTGTACACTGCCACGTGTCCAATTTTTATTGGTCCAAATCAGCCCCTAAAAATGCCAAAAATGACTACCACATGGCACCTCCTGGTGCTTCATGTCCTGCTAATGTCATCTGCCACCTGTCCTGCTGACGTACTGCTGATGTTAGCAGTATAAATTGTTGATTTTGACTTTGACTTTTTTGCTAGTTTGACCTGAACTTCAGATCGCGATATCAGGAGCATACAACATCTGTTTGAGCCTTTTCAAGTTGTGTTGGGTTTTTATTGACGAGGTCTTCACACATGTTAGTTTTGATGTCATTCTGAGAACATTTATTTTTAGGCTTTTCTAAGCCCTATCAAGCTCCTGGATCCAAATCTGGATCAACTAAAGCTCTAAACTTCTTGAAAACTGTAAATACATCATCCTTACTCTTTAACATATAGATCCAAACCTTCCTAGAGAAATCATCTATAAAAGTTACAAAATATGATGATCCTCCATATGAAATAGTAGGGGATGGTTCCCAAACATCATAATGGATATAATCAAGGATTCCTTCACTGGTGTGTCTTCCAGTTTTAAATCTCTTCCTATTCTGTTTTCCATAAATACAGTGGTTGCATAAATCTAAATTTAAAGACTTTAGACTAGGAAGTAACTTGCGATCAGTTAATACCTTCAATCCTTGTTTGCTCATATGACCCAACCGTTGATGCCACAACTGAACATACTCATTGTCATTCTCAGATATTGCTATCGCGTGATCTGATTCAGTCCTCCCTTCTAAGAGAAATAGGTTACCAACTTTCTTTGATTTCATAACCAGTAGAATTCCTTTGTAGGCCTTCATAACTCCACCTTGAACAATGGTTGTGTAACCTCCTATGTCTAAGACTCCCAAAGAGAGTAGGTTCTTCCTAAGATTAGGTACATGTCTTACATCAGTTAGTATTTTAACAGTGCCATCAAACATCTTAATTCAAATGCTACCAATTCCCACAACTTTAGATGAAATATCATTTCCCATGTAAGCTACTCCATCATCTATAGACTAGTAAGTAATAAATCAGTGTCTAAGAAGACACATGTGGTTTGAAGCACCAAAATCTAATAACCACTGTTGATCATGACGTGAACCAATACCAATTGATAAAACTTCATCAACCATACCTGAACCTATTGCTGAACATGTTTCAATTGCATTTTCTTCCTTCATCTCTTTTGGAGGGTCTTCTTTGGAGGCTTGTTGTCGCTTCCAACAGTCCTTCTTCAGGTGTCCAGATTTTCTACAAAAATAGCACTTAAGCTTGCTCTTTCTTCCCTCTTACTTTGACCGAGAGAAATCCCTCTAACTATGTCCTCTTTCTTTAGTTCTGCCTCTTATCACCATCGCCTTAGATGTAGAGGTTTCTATATTAGATTTCTTCCTTGTTTCCTTAGATAGTAAAGCTCCAACAATATCATCAAACTCAATACTTTATGTTGATCTGAAACTAATAGAGGTAACAAAGTGATCCCATGATGCAGGCAAAGAACACAATAATGTAATTGCCTTGTCTTTGGTTTCGAATTTCACTACCCATGATAGTCAACTGAACTAAGAGAGTATTAAAAGTATTCAAATGATCAGCTATCTTCATACCTTCCTTCATGCGCAAACAACACGATTGTCTTTTCAGGAAGATCTTATTCATCTAGGATTTCGTCATGTATAGAATTTCTAGCTTTGTCCACAAACCTACTGATGTCTTCTCCGAGACAATATTGAATAGAACATCGTCGACCAAACATAGGCATATGGCACTCAATGCTCTGACATCCATCTCATCTCAGTCTTCGTCTGTTATGGATGTAGGTTGTTTTGATTTTTCCAAAAGCACCTTCACCACGCCTTGTTGCACGAGCATATCATGCATCTTAACCTTCCAGATATCGAAATTGTTCTTTCCATTAAACTTCTCAATTTTGAACTTAGCACTCTACATATTTTTCATTAGATGAAACATAAAAATAAACACCACTGCTTGTAATAACCAAGGCCCTTTCAAAAAATATGTGGAGGAATAATGGTAAAAAAATTTAATTAAAAAACATTTTAATTAATACATAAAAAAAAGGCCACCTCAAATATATTATATGAAGCATCCACCATTTAATACAATATCATATAATATAAATCCACCTTTCCTTATGTCCTCCACCCGTAAAAATCTAATGCCTTAATCTTTTCAAAAAAGGAGACCATACCATAAATTAGTTTCACTCCATAAAAAATCATGCGAGCTAATTTAAGGAGATCGACGCTCCCATTCAACAGTCGTTTCACTCCATAAAAAAACATGCGAGCTAATTTAAGGAGATTGATGCTCCCATCCAATAGTTAGAGAAGCGCTTGTTTTGAAAACATGAAATTCGTGAAGGACACTACTAAAACAACCCTCCCTTCTAGCAGGAACCTAAGCGCTAATGCAAAAAATCATCACTCTCACAAAGAAATGAAATTGTGCCCCCTCAACATGCGTGCCTCAGCATGATGATGTAAAATCAGAGCTCCTTCACCCTATTCGGTCCATGCGCATCAGTCTCCTATCCATGCTTTATGTTCACACAACAATGTTTTTCTTCCATAGTCAAAATGCTTTCCCTGACATCTCATACTACTTGTTCTATTATGAAATGCAGAAACACAAATATCACATAAGACAATTAATAGAAATGCAAACAAGAAACACAAAAAATTGTGTGGTTCACCCAAACGTTGCGCTACGTCCACCAAGCAGAGGTATTAGTTGTATTATTATTCAAATCATGGAGATTACAGCAGGCTCACATTCATCTCTCTCACACTAGCCTCTATGGGCATACATCAATTTATAGAAGCGTACATTAGAAAATGGTTACTAAATGTAATCTCATACATATTCTAACTTGGTCGTATTGGTTAGAATCAACGCTGGATTATAGGATCTGAAATCCTATTCATGGAAGAATTTTTTTTTCACTAGTTTCCAACACTAGGGACCAAAATGGGTCCAAGCAGGCCTAAATATCAAAGTTCTCAGAATGGCTTCAAAATAGATGTTTTTGCACACCTCGTCGATACGAACCCAACAAAACTTTAACAGGCTCAAACAAACGTCATATGACCAAGATATCTCAGTTTGTTCATTTGGCCAAATAGGAAAACAAAAAGGTTGACTGTACAATCCTTATAGTGCCATGTGGCAGATGAATGTACATGCCATATGACTGTACAACTGATGCGATAGGGTAAAGTTGGGATTGAGGTAGATAGAAAGGTGGAACAATCATGAAGTGAGACATGTCACCACTTTAAGGGTGAGACATGGCACATCTGTACGGTTGATGTGGAAAGTTCGTACAACATGTGGCAAGGGGCTGATATGGTAGGTACAGTTGGTTGTTGAATGGGATGACACTTGGGCCGATAGGTGGACGAATGGGCGATTGACGTGTGGAATGTCTTCGGTGAATAGTGTGGTGCCATGTGGCCTAGTCTTGGGCTGCCACGTGGCACCCATCTATTGGTTATCGATTTGTGGAAAAAATATTGGACTTTATGGTTTTTTACCCATGACCTCGGGTGTGGGAGGAAATGTCTTGGCAAGGCTGGGCTAGCCAGCCCACTCGCAGATTAGAACTTAATCCTTAAGCGCAAAGATTGCATATAAGTTGTATTGAATGTAATATGGAGGAAATAAAGGGCTTGGACTTAGCCCCGGCCCCCAATGTATACCCATACACCCGTTCAAATGTGACCATGCCTCTATGTAAATGTGTGTGACCCATTACACCTAGCCCCTGATCCTGGGATACTCCATATGACTCAGACTTTAAAAAATTGGCGTGCAGAGGTTTCAGGGTTAGCCCCAGTCGATCGGGCTAGCCCACTGACCAAGGGAATAACCAACGACCTATTGACCAGGGGGATTAACAACTTTGGGGTGCATGGGGACTAGCCTGAGGTTCTATGAATGCACAAATGACATGGAGCTATTCAGAATGGGGGGGTAGCACACCAGGCCTTGGCACTTAGCCACATGGAGGCCCTCCATATGACCAGGATCATGGATATAAAGGGATTTCACCCTTATTTTCCCAAAAGTGGATTTATTACTTTATAATAGTGATTTTAATTGGATTTTCTAAGTAGTTTTGGAGATTTTGGTCATATTTGGGGGATATTGGGCCCTTTTTGAGGCCAGATCTGGGGGGGAAGTTGGGAGATGCTTACCAACTTTAGCCTATAAAAAATAGAGGTTCTTGAAGCCCCAAAAGAGGTTCATAATAGTTTTATGTTGAATAAATTTTGAGCCAAATCCATTTTTAATTGTTGGAAGCCATTGAGGAGAGCACCTTTGCGGGCCATTTCTGGGAGCTCCGTTCATCTGATTTTAGTGCCATCAGTTTTTTTGGGTTCTAGAGATATGGTAGAATAAGAAAAAATCAGTTTGTAATATTTTTTTCACTTCTATGATGTAAATATTTGATCATAAATAAGAAAGCCTCACCCATTGAGACAAAGGCTCGGAGACGTAGGTGATATTGTCGAACTCCGTTATCAAATTCTCTTGTTATGGTTTGTTGTTTTTCATGCTTATGTTCAGATATGTATATTTATTAATGGATGCTATTTTTATTCTTTAATTCTTCTTCATTCATCAATTTCCTAAATGGTTTAATAAATCATTCTTAATAACTCAACCATTGTCATTTAAAAGATCTTTTTGGATCAAGTGGTATCAGAGCTAGTTGACGTTTGGATTTTGAGTTTGCATGATTACCAGGGAAAAGATACATTGTTGTGAAGGAGATATTGTTGAAGAGAATCCATTTATTGGATTGAGAAAGAGAACTTATCAATTCGAAAAGATGGCATCGGAAGATGGACTTTCTCAGGATGAGAAAGAGTTTCGAAAAACTTTCTTTTCTATGTTGGAGATGATGAAGGTTTTGTATGATGATTACTTGGAATGGAAGATACCGAATCTAGGTGAATGTTCAAAGGTCAAAAGTGAAGAATGAGAGGATCCTCCTTCACCTCCTTCTTCTCCTTCCTCTTCAAGTTCAAGTTCTAAAAGAACCACAAGAAAACATGTCCATAAACATAAACAATAAATGCCTTTACTAAAACTTGATGTGAAATTTGAATTACCTATGTATGATGGTGAAGTCAATGCAGAGAGACTTGATAATTGGGTCAGATAGATGGAGGTTTATTGCAGTGTCCAACAAATCAAGAATGAGGCAACTCAGATCAAGTTGGAATCATTTCGACTTGCAGGCACAACACTCATCTGGTGGTAAAGCATGTTGCAAAATGACACGCAACATGTGGGTAATGTATTTACATCATGAAAAAGTTTCATTTCTTCACTTAGATAGAAATTCTATCCTTTGGGTTATAAAGAGAAATCTTTAATTGAATGGAAAGGTCTTAAACTATGAAAACGACAAACAATGCAAGAATACACAGATTGATTTTGTAAAATGGCATTGATGTTAGATATTCATTTACATACCCAAGAAACTCTTATGAAGTATATAGGAGGTTTGCCTACACATATTTGTAACACTTTATTCATGTTTGGACCTACTAATATTGATGAGGTTTTTATTCAAGCAACATACATTGAAGTAGGTAAAACAGGAGTTGGTGTATCGGGGGAATGACTTTGAGGAAAGAGGACAAAAGGAAGTGGAATGGAAAAAAAGAAAATTCAGTGGAAAGAAAGGAAGATAATCCCTCTTGCAAGCATTGCAAGAAATAAGGGCACGATGAGGACCGTTGTTGGAAATTGAATTTTGAGAAGAGACCAAAGTGGTTCAAGGAAAGGAAAGGGAGGAAAACAATTGCAACAACAACACGGCCAACATACTTGGGATCAAATTCAGGCGATGAATCTAAAGTCTCATTGGTTGGTATGACAGGTAAAATTGGTGAAGGATTTGATTCTAGAAGTAAATTGTTTCACATAAGTGTCATAATGAGGCACACTAAGTTTGACACATTGATAGATATTGGATCTCAATCTAGCTTAATTTCAAAGGAATTGGTTAAACAATTGGGATTAAACAATCAGATGCATCATAAGCCTTACACACTTAAATGGATAAGAAACAATCATCAAATTCACATAACAAAACAATGCACAGTAAAGTTTGCAATTTCATCTAAGTTTGTGGATGAGGTAACATGTGATGTGGTGCCACTTAATGAATGTGGAATGGTCTAAGGAATTCCTTACTTGTATGATCGTAAAGAAATCTTCTACATGGAAAAGAATCAATATCACTTAATCAAAGCAGGTCAAGAATATGTGGTTCATGCTCATCATTTTAAAGTGAATAAATCTCTTCAATCAAGGGAAAAATTAAGAAAGGCGGCTCATGCAAGAAACAGACCTATATTTTTTTCAAATCAAGTAACAGATCTTAAGAAAGAACAATAGATGATTGTAGAATGGAAGATCAATCACAGTTTTCTTGAAGATAAACTAATGTCGTGCAAGTATTATAAACATATCAACGCATTTGCAGACATATTTTTTATGCTATCATTTAGTAATGTTGTCAACATGGATTATAATGGCTTCAGTAAGATGTGACAGGGTGCAAATGGCTAATAATATGTTGTCATTTATCATGATTGTTTTATAGTTGATCTTGATGAGACAAGTGCATAGGACAAATTTTAAAGACAAAGAACAAGTCGGGTGGCCTATCTCACACTTGATGACTGTTCAGTAACCTTTTGGAGGACCAAAAGGTCTTTAGTGGGGAGGTGTGTTGTCAGAATAATTGTTAAGTGTGGACACAAATCAATGCCCCTAGATTCACTACGAAACTAGAACAAAACAAGACAATACACTACTCTTTCCTTAAATTTCAATTATCAAATGAGAAATGGATCTAGAACATACCTTTTAAATATTGAAGATATGACTTTGCCAATCAAATCCAATCTCCGTCACGAGGATTATGGAGAAATATCTACAAAAAAACACAAGCCACAAGAATAACAGAATCTATTTGATATGAAACTATGTATGTGATCAAGGAATCATACAATATGAACAAATAGCATTCATATAGGAACAAAAAGTATATCTGTATTAAAGAATGTGGAAGAAAGATACAACCAGATGCCTTGATGTTGTCAGTTTCCTTCCAATAGTTCCTTGCTTCCCATACACTTCTAATCCATGGATTCTGAGACTATAGATCTGATAGCTACTCACAATCTATCTTGACAAAGCAAAGCTCAAAGCCAATATACAAGATCCAAACAATCCAAGCTATAAAACCCAAGCTAACTTTCTCCATGAGAGATCCTATCATTTTATAAGATGAAGAGGATAAGGTGAAGAGGTTAGGATGATCCCACTAAATCATGAGAGTGAGTAAGATCCAAATTGTTCGAAGGCCACGTCACCATAGAAGCTTCTCCTTCTAGAAGCATTAAGAAGATGCTTGTTTTTCCCACATACATAAATTGTTGCACCCTAGCTATAGTGCAGCCTGTGGTGACATTGTAGTGTAGATTTAGAGCAGGGTGCAGTGATCAGGCATTGTTGCACTTTATGTATAGTGCATCCTGCGATGATCTTCCTTAATAGGGTTTTTACAAAGGAAAATACAATTTCTTCTCTCAGACAAAGTTCTTCTCTCTTATTTCTTTAGGATTTCAAGCCACTGATCCTTCTAAAGATAAAGGATAGGTTTACATCATTAAATGTCATAAGGGTGACAAAAATAATGTGTAACAATGTTAAGAACCAAATACCTGAATACAAAATATCACAATAGATCCAAATATATCTGAATATAATCACCACACAAGATCTATGAAACCATATAGAAAACCACAAATTTATTATAGAAACCCTTATGGTAGGGAAACACCATACAATGGATCATATTATGGAAGGGATCCTCTCTTTTTCACTTGCCTCTTCGAGGGGAAATCCTCCTATTGAGCTACCACTCCAAATACAATATTTCTCTTCATGTCTAATTACATTGCTTGAACGCCTTTATATAGTGCTACCATCACCTAAGAACATTCTAGAGGAGGAATCTTCTAGAAGTAGAACCTTCTAAGAAGTCTTCTTACATTTATTATATCTAATTACCCATTTATTATATCTAGCTACCATAGTGGGTCTTATTTAATAATATAGTGGACCTAGTCCACCTTACATTGAATGACCTCCACTATTATCACTATGGGCCCTCTGGCCCCCCCCACTACCTCTCTAGCTACCTTACATTACATCCCCCTTATGAAAGAATTGTCCTCAAGGCTTGATGTACAACCATATACTAGGGTCCCATGGATAATTGTGGACCATGATGCTAAAGAAGACTAAAGAACCAAGGTCCCATGTAGAAAGTAAATCCACCATGTTGAAGTAGTCCAACCACCATCGTAAGCCTGGGTCCCATGTCCAAGTGCTCATGTGAAATCCTCGTGGAAGATTTTGGAACCCAATAATAAACTCCAAATGATGCTCCAAAGACTGACACCTATCATGTGGATCCAAATAAGAAGATCCATCCACATAGTGGAAAACGGTCATAGCAGAATCTGGAATGAAGAATACCACTGTAGAATATGTAGACTGAATGCTGGTAACTAGCTGCTGATGTGGGACATTGATGTTCTCTACCAAAGGTGGAGTAGAGTCATCAAATAAAATATGAAAGTGGTTGTCATCCTAGAAATGACAACTATCCATATACCAATCATCACAATCTGCCTCAAAATCATACCAAGCATATATTTCTTGATTATATCCATCCCTGAGGCCCTCCATAAGAAATCTCTCCTACATGTTATTCAATGAATCTTGAATACTACGAAAACTATCATTGAGGTCGTCTGTGAGGCTGTTTGTGAGGCTGTCTGTGAGGCCATGTACAAATGCATCCAATCTGTCATCTAATGTCTGAAACAATTGGGATTTGAATGATTCAATAATTTCTTTCAGGTTTTGAGAAGAAATAGCCATTTGAGCATCCTATGAACTCACCCAATAAGTTACAGCAGAAAATCGCAGTTTTTTTCTAGAAAAACCCTAAAAAACTGTTGAAATTAAAATGCTCATAACTTCACATCCCGGACTCCGTTTTGGCTGATTTTTTTTTTTTGAAATTGGGTGAAATTGTGAGAGAAATTCAGATCTGTAATTTATTTGGGCAAATTCTTCCTCCATATGCTATATAAATAAAAAAATTCTCGCCGTCGTCCGCAAATAAAATCCTGAAAATTTGCAGATTTTAAAACTTCAATATCTTGACTTCCTGGACTCTGTTTTGGATGATTTTTTTTTCAAATTGGGTATTTTTCTGAGATAAACTCAGATATACAACCCTTTTATGAAAATTTTTCACAAAAATATACCAAAAACTTCAAGAATGTCGCGGCCCTCTTTTTTTTGCTCCAAAACAAAAATCTGCAAAAATAAAAAATATTTGCCCACAATGTCTGCCCAAGGAAAGTGCTCTGATACCAATTGTTAAGAACCAAATACCTGAATACAAAATATAAAAATAGATCCAAAGATATATGAATATAATCACCATACAAGATCTATGAAACCATATAGAAAACCACAACTTTATTATAGAAACCCTTATGGTAGGGAAACACCATACAATGGATCATATTATGGAAGGGATTCTCTCCTGTTCACTTGCCTCTTTGAGGGGGCATCCTCCTATTGAGATACCACTCCAAGTACAATATTTATCTTCATGTCTAATTACATTGCTTGAACTCCTTTATATAGTGCTACCATCACCTAAGAACATTCTAGAGGAGGAATCTTTTAGAAGTAGAACCTTCTAAGAAGTCCTCTTACATT
>JZKD02S1838135.1:317129-328405 GCA_000966675.3 Picea glauca
GGGCCTTATTTAATAATATAGTGGACCTAGTCCACCTTACATTGAATGACCTCCACTATTATCACTATGGGCCCTCTGGGCCCCCCCACTACCTCTCTAGCTACCTTACAAACAAGGTGTGATCAATAATTAGATCTCAGGACCAAAATGGGTCTAGGAAGGCCTAAAAATAAAAGTTCTCATAATGGCTTCAAAACGGGTGTGTGCGTAGGCCTCGTTGATATGAACCCCATGCATATTGAATGGGTTCAAATAGACATAGTATGACGAATATATTGCGGTATGTTCACTTGGCCAAAGAGACAAAAAAAAATGTTGACTGTACAGTCCGTACAATTCCATGTGGCAGCTGAATGTATAGGCCGCATGACTGTACAACTAATGTGGTAGGGTATAGTTGGTGCTAACATGGATAGACAGGTGGACCAATTAGGAAGTGACACATGTCACCACTGCAAGGGTGACACATGGCACATCTGTATGGATGGCATGGTAGGTCCGTACGACATGTGGCAAGGGTCTGATCTGGAAGGTACAGTTCGTTGTTGATTGGGCTAACACCTGGGTTGACAGGTGGAAAAATGGGTGATTGATGTGTGGCATGTCTTTGGAGAATAGCGTGGTGCCATGTAACCCAGTCTTGGGATACCACATGGTACCCATCTATTGGTCATCGGTTTGTGGAAAAAATGTTAGATTTTATGGGTTTTGAACTCGTGAGCTCAGGCATGGGTGGAAATGTCTTGGAAGGGTCGGGATAGCCATCCCTCCCGCACATTGGAACTTAACCCTTAAGAAAAAAGATTGTATATAAGTTGTATTGAATGTAATATGGAAGAAATAAAGGGTTGGGACCTATCCCCAGCCCACGATGTATACCCATACGCCCATTCAAATGTGACCATGACTCTATGTAAATGCATGTGACCCATTACACCTAGCCCCCGATCCCGTGATATTTCATATGACGCAGGATTTAAAAACTTGGTGCGCGGAGGTTTCGGGGTTAGCCCTGGTCGGTCAGGCTAGCTCGACAAGCAAGGACATAACCAATGACCTATTGACCATGGGGATTAATAGCTTTGGGGCATGTGGGGAGTATCCCAAGGTTCTATGAATGCACAAATGACCAGTATCTATTCGAAAGGGGGGGCGGTGGGGCAGCGCACCAGGCCTTAGCGCTTGGTAACATGGAGGTACTCCATATGCCCAGGAGCAAGGATATAAAGGGTTTGTGCCCTTATTTTCCCAAAAGTGGGTTTATTAATTTATAATAGTGATTTTAATTGGATTTTCTCAACAGTTTTGGAGATTTTGGTAATTTTGGGGGGATATTGGGCCCTTTTTTAGGCCAGATCTTGGGGGGAAGTTGGGAGATGGTTACCAACTTCAGGCCCATAAAAAATAGAGGTTCTTGAATCCATAAAGGAGCTTTAGAATAGGTTTATGATGAATAAATTTTGTGCTAAAACCATTTTAATTGTTGGAAGCCATTGAGGAGAGCACCTTTGTGGGCCATTTCTGGGAGCTCCATTCATCCGAGTTCAGTGTCGTCAGTTTTGTTGGATTCTAGAGATCCGGTAGAACAAGAACATATCAATTTGTAACCTTTTTGGCACTTATGTGATGTACTTTTAAATATTTGAACATAAATAAGAAAGCCTCACCCACTAAGACAAAGGCTCAGAGATGTAGGTGATATTGTCGAACTTTATTATCAACTTCTCTTGTTATGGTTTGTTGTTCTTCATGTTTATGTTTAGATATGTATATTACTTAATGGTTGCTATGATTCTTCTTTAATTCTTCCTCATTCACTAGTTTCGTAAATTTTTTAATAACTCATGCTTAATAACTCAACCATTGTCGTTTAAAATATCTTTTTGGATCAGTGTGCCTCCCATTGTGTTAAATAAATTATTAAAAATATATCGCTAATTAAAATTTGAAAAATTTCCATGCAGGTAATCATGGTTAGGGGACATATGGAAAGTAGACGACGTGGTGCTGGATGAAGCAGTGTTACACCTATGATAGTATCCATGCCAGAAGGGTCTAACCCCCAAGGAGAAGAACATACTACTGAGTAGGAGCAGGTTCTTGTGGGAGATGTGGTAGGTATGATGAGATCCCTCCAGAGGATTTCACAGGTGTTGATCAACCATCTGGATTGATATGAGGGTAGAGTGTATGTGCCCAATGAAGGTTCATAGCATGCCCTAGCTGGTGGTTTTAGTATACACAAAGAACTCTAGAAGGTGAAGTTTCCCAAGTTTTGGGGTGCCCTAGATGACTTAGCCACTGAGGCATGGTTGGAGAACATGGCGATATGCTTCGCATTTCTTCATTACACCTCCAACATGAAATTTTTCATGGACGTATTTCAGTTGAAAGGGAGTGCTCTTCTATGGTGGAGGTGTTGTAGGAAAATTCCCCTGTGGACAGGTGAATATCCTCTTGGATTCTAGACCCCTATACCAAGAAAAAAAACATAAAAATAGACACTAACATCCCTGTGAATTCAATTACCTAATCCAAAAAAGAAAGACAAGGAAGAAAATGTGATGCACCTTATTCCGTAGTTCGTCCTCGTTGCCTCTGATCTGAGCTTGATCTCCAAACTCTTTAGCACCACTCAATACCTACAATGCAATGGACAACAAAAGAGAAATAACCTCTACTCTACTCTTACAAGATTAAACTAATCGAGTTCATTTATCAATATTGACAATCATATGCAACAATATACAATCTTGAAGGGAATAGGCCAAGTAATATTAATGAGAACTTTAAAGAGATACTTACAAACTATAGATTAAGTTGCAACAGCCTCCCCAAGTCGTCCTCATCCACCCCTTGCACAATGATCCCAATATCATAACCAAAATCTTTCTCCCAAGATCATAAGTTTGATACCTCAAATATCCTCCATATTCCTTCTCCATGGAAAGCCCACATTATATAGGATTTGGAGGCTTAACCACCATGGAGAGGATCACTCATCAGATCCATTAAAATGGGATCTCCAAGATATTTAGGGAGAAAATATATCTTAAGGATTTTAGGGAGGAAATATCTCTCAAGGATTTTAAGGAGAAAATATTTCAACCATCCATGAGATACTCAACCTTCTCTAAAAAATAAGAAACCAAATGTGAGGTGGATTCTCACATTAAATTAATTTCCTTTTCATGAATATTAATAACAATTCATGTGCACATAGTATTTTGACCTTTGTCTAATATATTTCTCCTCCACATTGACGAGGGATTGTGACATATGGTATTTCATGGTGTTGAGGTGTATGCGACTCTTAGAAAGGTGCATATGACACTTTTATGACACTTGTGACACTTAGGGTGAAGTATTTAGGTGTGAAAATTTGATGTGTAACAGGAAGACACTGCTAACTAAACTAAACATGGTCGTCGAAGATGTGTCATGGGAGGTATTCGAGGAACGGTTATGGGAGAGGTACTTTTTCAAGGAATTCATAAGCACTAACTTAATGAGTTCAATGCCTTATGAAAGGGTGGACGTACAGTTTCGGAGTATGAGTCTAGATTCATGGAACTACTTAGTTATGCTCCACATATGAACACATAGAAGTTAAAGGTCAACAAGTTTGTGTTCAGACTTAAATTCAACATTTGTGAGAAGGTGAGGATCCTAATGCCTTAGAATTTGAATGATGCATTATAGAAGGCCCTCATAGATATGGAAGAACTAAATGGTGGGGGTCAGGGAAATATTCCTTCTAGACCAATTGGACATACAACATCAGGGGCACAACAACATCAGACACCAACTAGACATAATTTAGGACATCGAGATATGCCCAGAAGACCTATGTTCATGACACCACAAAGACAAACTCCTCAGCAGAGGAATCCTTACAGAGGACCACAACAAAAACAACATCTACAACAACATCAACATTTTAGGCATGTTCAGAAGAACAAACCAAGATCACAGACTACTAGGCCAAGAACTTCTACTTCAGGGACTAGGAGCACTCGATCGAAGATTGGGTGTTGGACATGTGGAGAGCCACATTACCAATGATGTTGTCTGTTTGAAAATTCTAGGGTGGTTGGATCATCAGGAACCACTATAGTTGGAGACTTGGGCAAGGCCCACAGGATACATGCAACAGTGAACAACCACCAGGTCGAGCACTAGTCCACTGTGCTCGAGACATTGGGTACTATCGCTGACAAAAATTTTAGTATTTTGATAGATCTAGGTGCTACAGAGAGATTTATCTCTAGTGTAGCACTAAAGAGAATTAAGGTAAAGTTATTTGAGTAGGACGAGTTCATATATGTAGAAATGGAATCTGGTGCCAAACAAAAAGCTAGAGGAAACATTACAGACTATAACAATAACTTGGGAGATTTTGTAACAAAGGTAAATATTTATGTCACAATATTAGGATCTTATGACATGGTGATTGGTATGGACTGGCTAGAATCACATGACATGATACTTAACTATAATACAAAATAGATAGGTTTTATAGATGATTTGGGGGAGAACAAAGTGATTGTAGGAAGAAACCAGGGAGTGTCCTTGAGATTTATTTATTCCCTACAACTACATAAAAGTATGCACAAGGGATGAATATTATATGAAATATTATCTCTAAATGAAAAGGGAAAGGAGGAAGTATTATAAAACCTTCCTATAGTACAAGAGTTTGTTGATGTATTTCCTGAAGAGTTACCAGGTTTACCTCATGAGAGAGAGTTGGAGTTTACAATAGACTTGAAACCAGGAACTGAACCGATAGAGAGAAGACCATATCAAATGTCAATGCTTGAATTGTAGGCGTTGAAAATGCAATTGAAGGAATTGTTGGACTTGGGACTTATACATCCAAGTGTGTCACCTTGGGGAGTGCCAGTTATTTTCATGATAAAGAAGGATGTATCATGGAGACTTTGTATTGACTATCTTCAATTAAACAAAGCGATGATCAAGAACCAATATATGTTGCACAGAATAAATGATTTATTTGACCAGATGGAGGGTGTGATGTTGTTTTTGAATATTTATTGGAGATTGGCATATCATCAATTATGGATTAAGGAGGAATATATCCCTAATACCATGTTTAAAATGAGATTCAGACAGTATGAGTTTACAGTTTTATGATTTGGTTTGACAAATTCCCTGGGGGTATTCATGAGTTTGATGAATGGGGTGTTCCGAAAATACTTCGAAAAGTTTTTCCAAGTATTTATTGATGACATACTGATTTCTTCTTGGATGAAAGAAGAGCACGACGAACATTTAATATTGGTCCTACAACATCTACGACTAAACAAATTGTATGGAAAGCTATCGAAAATTTCTTTTTACCAATTGAAGATTCATTACTTGGGACATATCACATATGGTGAAGGTATCATTGTGCATCCAACAAATGTTGAGGCTATTGAGGAATGGATAGCACTAAAAAACATACAATAAGTACATAGTTTTATGGGTTTAGCATGATATTACCGATGGTTCGTCGAAGGTTTTTCGAAGATAGAAAATCCAATCACGGAATTGCAAAAGAAAAACAAAAAGTTAGTTTGGATAGACAAATTAGAATAATCATTTCAAAAGCTTAAAGAGTTGTTTACAAAATCACCCATACTAAAATTCCATGACATGGATAAGTGATGCAAACCCCCCTGAGGCTCACATGACCTGCCAGTCTAGGATCGATTTACATAGGAGTTGAAGTGGATCTTGGAAGTTGGGTCCCCAATGAACCCTTATAATTATTTTCCATAGGCCTTCTCTCCTTTTCCTGCATGAAATTTCAAGTTCACACGGGTATTTTTACTCCAACAAAGTCTTCACGTGACCTCGGGCCTAAAACCTCGACCTTAAGATTTTGAAGTCTCTAACTTTGGCATAAATCGCATGTGACCACAGGCTAGGACCATGCACTTAGCTAAAATTTTCTTATCTGGAGCTTCCTTACTCCAACACTATGGAACTTTGGGCTTAAGAGGTTTTAACCACTCAACACGCCAAATCTCTTGAACGCCAAATTGGAGAACTCCCAAATGGGCTCTATATAGATTTTTGTTACTACAACTCTTTGGAACTTTGGGATTTAGAATTTCTACCCGTAAAACACTGAAAATCCCCAAAACACCGAACTAGTGAACTCCCAAACAATCCTGCGGTCAACGATACTTCAGGCTTTAGAATATCTGCCAACACAACACTTCAAATATATCGAAAACTGAACCAGTAAACTGCCATAGAGTATAAGGATCAATGATCCATGGTTCTTGTCATGATCTATGACCAAAAAGAAATCTGGGGCTCCGAGCTTCAGGAGTTCTGAGACTCCAAAACACACTGCTTTCTAAATTGTCGAACATTGAATTAGCGAAGGGAGGAGATCCACGATCCATGTGTCCCCATTAATGAACGACCAATATCTACTATGGGATTTGATAATTCGATACTTTTCACACCAAATCAAATTTCATATACAATCCTCCGGATATTTGAATTTGATAATTTGTTGACACTTGTACCCGATAACCAACGGTCAAATTTTACTTCGGAGCTTGGGACTTTGAGACTTTCCCTATTCTGTGAAAAACCACCAACTTCTCCTATAGTGCCAAATCTCCAAATGCATGAGATATACGGATCATGTTCACCCACATGTAGATCCAATGACTGGGATATGATATTCTCCACAACACTTATCCTCTAGTCTCGGTTTCATCCAATGACTGGTATCACTGAAATTTAATTCGCAAATGGTTACAGGAATCTAGCATCTCCAAACACCTATTAGTTCACCCACAACTTCAAAAATACATTTCCAAAGGGCACAAAACTATACAACTAGTTATAAACTCAACATGCACTAAGGATACAAAGGAAGTGTGTGCATGTGTGCCAGTCGAAAAATGTCGGAAAAGCGCACATGTGCCTGATGCGCAACTGTGGACGCATTTATGATTTTGGTCGGCCTTCCACCCACTTCTGGTTCATCTCCCATGTTGATTGACACCCAAATCTGAGTTGAATCTGAGTGGGTGGCTGGTCAAAGACCTAAGGGTGCCCTAAAGAGCCCCTTGTTCACACTAAAGAATGGTTGAATAATGCCTCAAAGATTTTATAGAAAAAGAGGCCATGGGTGCACTACATTTTCAAGGAATTCATTTGTATCATTATGTTGCCTATATTCTCTTGGAGGATCCTCTTTCCTCATCAAGAGCATACAAGAACCATTTCATTGAGCTATTCACATCACCTCTTGAGTGAATGAGCTTTGGATTTCTTCACCATTTCCTTCTAGTTTGTTATTTCAAAGAAGAGCTCAATCTTTGGGGGTTCAAGAGCCCTCTCTTGGAGGAAGAGGGGACCCATAAGTATCCCTTTCTCTTTGTTGTTTTTCCACTAATACAATCTATCCATTGGTGGCATGAATGGTGTTTACTTTTTATTCTAATATCCTTATGGACTATAGTTTAGTTTTTTTTATTGTTTTTAGTTTAGTTGTTTGTTTATTTCTCATGATTGATGTTTCTAACTCTTGCATTCACTGTTGTCTTGTCTAGCTAACCCAACTGGACTTGTAAGCATCCTTATTTTTCTCATTTAGGTAACGAAAGGGATGCAATATATTGGGGACTGCACTGGGGATAGGTATCAATTTCCTCCCCATTTGGGTTCTTTGAGAACTTATTTTTGTTTTATTTAACTTGCAAAACCATAACCGACCCATGTCTTCTTGGAAAAAGCTAAATTCAGAGCTGAGCTGAGAGTATTTCATTCGAAATTTTCTTCCCAGCCGTGTAACAGAAAGTGCGCTGGTTTTTTAACCCATAGGCGCGTCTTCCGAGCACATGCACAAAACTCACTATGTTTCTCAGCGCATTCTACGCACTTGCGTCAAAAGGTCATTTTTTTTTTGCGCATTGGCACCAAATGCACCTCTATCTACTCTGCAACCCACGCATCTGTCCAGAAAATCATACATTGTAAGGGTTTTTGTGATCTATTGAAGGCCCATAGCCTTCTTAAGTTTCATTCTATGCAAATTGTAATATGCACCACTCTTAGATTCCCTCTCCACATGAAGGGTTAGTCAAAACATAAGCACTTAGGGGGGTTTAAATCCATATTTATCCTTTGCCACATGGATGGCTTGCTTTGATTAAAGTTAAGTTGGAATCATTATCTATCACATATATAACCACTTCCATTGGGACCAAAAATTGAATGTCAATTATTGAGTATGTTCTTCTCTCGCGCCATAGAGCGATCTTGAGAATTAGAAAAACAATTGAGGGAAAAATTCATCTCCCTTCAAGGACAAAATCTTCAGGATTGGACAACAGCCCCCTCGGGACTCCTCTTAGTTTCTTTTTCAAACACGTATTAAATTTGTAAGGGCCCATACATGCCGACATGCTACAAAGATAGGATGGTTTTGAATTTACTTTATTAGTCTACATCACTAGGAAAGTTTAAAGGTTTTGTAATGGGCCCATACATGCCCACATGTCCACAATATAGGATATTTTTTAATATTTCTTAGATTAAATCACACTAGGGAGTTAAAGGATTGGTAAGGACCCATATGTCCACATGCTAGTTCTCTAGGGACTTTGAAATTCCGCGAGGTTGTACCAATGGAATTTAGTAAATTAGGTAATCAAGACTTGTAAGGACCACATGAAGTCCACATGCAGCAAGCTGACACCCAACTTATTAAAAATTTGGCACACTTTCACTTGTTTACACACAAAGTCACTACCCACTCACATAGTTTCATCTAGAATCGTCAGGGTTGAAGTAAGTTTCCTCCAAAGGGATCCTGAAATGCCCCACCCTTTTCTTGATGCAACTATCCACTCCCACTTAAATTCAACAAGGTTGGTTCATACCCCCAATCTCTCAAACAACCACATCTAAAAATTTTATAAACACTCACTAAGTTTTCCTCCAAAGGAGGTGCCAAAAGAAATCTTTTATTCTAGGTAAGATCTCAGGGATAGGCATCCAATTAAATCCCCATTATCTGGTTCTCACATCTTCAAACAATAGAAGTTGTCCAATAGGGAACTTTAAATCCTCCAAGTCAAGTGTTCCTAAAACCATAAGGTAGGGAGATACCCATGAAGGGTTGAAGGCTGAGGTCTGATTGTTCTATGCATTCCCCCTTGAGGCACCCACCTCTTGGACAAGATCCATCCTATGACCCATTTCTGAAGCCAAAAATCTAAATGTCGCACTTTGACCAAGGTACATAGTGACCAAATTTTAGGACATCTACCTAGGTGGCAATTGTGGGTTGCAATTGCACCTTGATCAGCTTTTGTGTGGCTATTGGGAAATATCACCAACTCTTTTGGGATATTCCCCCTCTACCCCTTATTATAACTGATTGTTCCATCCTTCACTAGATCCTCTTCCGGTGGCTTCAAACCCAACTGTTGAGTGCTATTGGAAGGTTCAATGCTATTTTGAGAGGAAAGACGTTAGATCTTTTAGGACATGAGAATTTGTTTTCTTTGTTCTCCCACGTGGACAAAATCTACCTACCCACATGCATTCTTCTTTATCAATTGATTTATGTATGATGCTCTTTTGATTACATGCGATTGTGAGATATAGTGTGAAGGTCCAAAAATTATAACAAAGACTCTTGTTCATTTATTGGCTCTCATCACCATTTTCACACACCCACTTTTCTAGTCGGACATCATAGGGGACCCACAGAATCCCCATCATTCCAGATGCTTGCTAAATCTCCCTTCCATTCTAGGGAGAGTTCATAGTATTTCCAACTCATTGGCTCCACCTTCTCACACCCCTGTGAGTGCTACCATATTGGGATTTTCTTTTCTTGGTTACAATTTACTTGGGTCCACTTCCCAAGGTCAATCGTCCACTCGCTTCCCTTTACAAGGAAGCTGGGGGAACACTTCTTCCCAAGGAGGAAGTACAAGCCCACCTATCCCCCCTCATGGGTTAGGTACACAAAACACTCATACCATGGCTGGAAATAATCCCCCACCACCACCCCAATTCCTTACTTGGCTTCCCTCAACATACCAGATCTGACTAAATTCACAAATGATCCTATATTGCATGACCCCACATGGCCTACAATGCCTACCAAACTATGTTCAAACATCCCCAAGTTTGAAGGAAAAGAGGGAGATGACCTGGCCAAACATATCATGAACTTCCACTTATGATGCTCTTCAAACAGCATCATGGAGGACTCCATCCGATTGAGGTTATTTCAACACACACTCACTGGCCCATCAACCAAGTGGTATGTAGAAGAAAAATTTGGGTCCCATGTGACCTTTGAATCTTTGGCCAAATAATTTTTTACCTTATTTCAACTACCAATACGTCATGAAAATGGTATCGAACTGCTCTCAGATTTTAAGCAAACCTCTTCCACACACATCGCTGACCACATTCATGAATGGCGTCGACAACATAGTATATGCAAAGCTAAAGCCACCAAGAAACAATGCCTCAATTGGTTTCTAAAATCACTTGTTTGCCTCCTTGCCAAGGATGTGGCTGCCACCTTTCCCCAATATGAAGAAGAA
The DNA here is from genome assembly GCA_000966675.3 of Picea glauca. Lineage (NCBI taxonomy): Eukaryota > Viridiplantae > Streptophyta > Pinopsida > Pinales > Pinaceae > Picea > Picea glauca. Next base: position 327,734 of record JZKD02S1838135.1, read on the forward strand.
GCCATCGACAAGGATCAACAGTTCAAACTCATTTATTTATAGTTAGGATACTTATATACAGTACTACCTGATGCTCTGAGACCTGAATCATTCAGCCAGGACAAACCTAGGAAGTCTCACTTCGTGGATGGATTGATTGGTACCACAACACACCACAATCCACACCTCCTACAACCACCTATGTATGGTGTTATCTCCTCAAATAAAACAGTCAAATTTGTTTATTTAGGTGATAGGAAGTCATTGAAAAATACATTTCTAATTTTTTTAAGGTTCATTTTTCAGAGCCTTATGTTTGTAATAAAGATTGAAAAACACTGGATTTGGTTTTTATTTCAAAAAATACAAAACTCAAGTTTCATTGGCTAAGATCCTTCCCAAAAGGGCTTCTAATCCACATAAATCCCTAGCTTTCGATAGCTTAAACCCAAAATTCGGGGCTATTTTAGCCACCAAAAGTGCAGAAAAGTTTGTTTTTACTACGCCGAGTCATCCTTTTCAAATGATGATTCTAAGTGACTGGAAAATCATTTTGAGAACCGGGCAGAGGTTTTTTTAAGACTGTCTGGATCTGTGCCACATGCTTATTGCTAAACCGTATGATTCGCGCCAAGAAAACCGTCGGATTTGTTCCAATATCTCCATAGACTCCCCTAGTGTTTAGCAAGTCTT
>JZKD02S1838135.1:328455-348486 GCA_000966675.3 Picea glauca
AATGATGATTCTAAGTGACTGGAAAATCATTTTGAGAACCGGGCAGAGGTTTTTTTTGCTAACATTTCAAAGAGAAATAAACTCTCTCATTTTTCAAACAGGTGTCATATATTAGGAGAATCGAATTCATCTCTGAGCTCTAATTTTCGGATCTCAGAATTTTCCTGTTTGACACATGTTTTTGAAATGCATATCTTGGGAAAATGAAAATGAATATCAAAGAAATGAGAGAGGTTTTTTTCTCACAACAAACCAATATAAAAAATATTCTTCTAGTTTGTATACATTGGTTTTGGTTGGAGATATATGGGTCAATCTTTGAGAAGCATATTTCCAGAAATTTCTGTCTTTTCTAGCCACCTCACAAATTCGAATTTGAGATAGGAGAAGAGGTTATCAGATCCATCTTTTGAGGATCTGAAACTTCTTGTAAAGGATATAAAACCTATCAGTTTTATAAACTAAAGGGTTCGACTTTGGGGATGATACATGGATTTTACTCCCAAACTTCTCATAGCATTTCATAATATAAGCTTATTTTGCCTACATTGTTCAGATTTACCTCTTGTCCATTCTATGCTTGTATCTGAATTATTTATTTGATTTATTATGCTTATCTAGTGTCTGAGAACTATCATCTTGTCATTACACTGATAAACTAAACATTACAAGTATTCGTTGCTTATTATATTGTCCATTCATATATATTTTTTATGTATGTTTCTGCTGATAAATAAGATCTCTCCACACATTCACCTTTATTAAATCCTCTGAATAGAGTTAGCTAAAATCCTTATCTATATGATTATGTCTATGCATGTTTTGATTGAGTAAACCTTGTATCAGTCACCCAACTTGATCCACTTGAGTAAACATTGAGATAATAAGTTAAGTTACCAGGCTCATTCCCTTTTCAGTCAGGGAAAGACTCCTGTAGTGATAACAAATTGGCATCATTGCCAAGGAACGAAATGAAGAAAGCTTCCATGGGAAGAACGACATAGATCTGAATTTTGATGGCAGACAAAAGGAGGACATAGAATTGATTGTATCATCTTTCTGGCAACTCCACGATTAAATACTCCATTAGGGAAGATCCGATTGACAGAAGATGAAGAGGCTAAATTACAAATCCAGGTATCAGTTCATTAGTCTGCTTCATGAACTATTGTTGGTTTTTATCAAATCTTTCATGTTGTTACATTTGCATGTAAAGAGGATTATTTTCTGTTTTGTATATTCAGAAAATCATCATCCTTCTTGTATATATCCATCTTTAGAATAAGAAGATCTGCATGCTGCCTATATTGTAGATGTTGATTCAGTACATATACCTCAGCCTGTTCATAAAGATGATCATTGTATTCAAATTTCCTTTGAATCTGATCAACCATCTAACCTTACAGAGGTCCAAACTGATTCAAACCCTGTCCATAGCTCAACACCCTATGGCATTACTCCTGAACCTTGTCATCAACATGTTAGCTCTCATAATCAACCCACTGCTATTCAAATTAAGATCAGGGTGAGGATGTTCAAACCTTTGAGACTGCCCTATCTCCTTCATCCTTATCCTCTTGACTGTTATGAATATCTTCCATAGTTTTCTGGAGAGAAACAAGTATCACCTGAGAGGCACTTGGAATCCTTTGAGGATTTTGTTGAGCGATTTGAGATTGTTCACGAAGATGTGATTATGAGAATTTTCTCCAAGTCCTTGATTAGAGATGTTGTTGTATGGTTTAAGGGTCTAAGAGATGATTCTATTGGCTCATGGATCGAGTTCTCTAATGTTTTCTTGAAGTATTGGGGAAAGAACAAATCATTAGATTCTTACTTTGTTGATTTTCATGCTTTGAAAAGAGAGCCAGATGAAGGTTTGCCTGACTTTAATCGAAGGTTCTAGATTATTTATCATGACATGCCTTTGGAGATCTAGCCCACTGAGATGGCTGCCATGTTGTACTATGTTATGGCTCATCATTCAAATTTAGTTATTCTCTTTTTGGAAAGGAAGTCCTCATCCTTAACATAGTTGTTTGAAGATGCTCAAGGAGTGGAGGAGAACATTGGTGTTTCCAGGAGGATCTGAGAGCCGGTTGACTTTGAAATTATGCATACACATGAGCAAGCATAATGTTGGTACACTTCATATTTTGAACAAGAATGTAATGAAGGTAAAGAATATCTGGAAAAACAACAAGCACATGAGCTCATTTCAGATTCGGATCTGAACTCTTCAACATTTACAGAGTACTCCAAAGACATGTATGAGTTTGAAGTTTATGATCAGTTTGTAAATCAAAATGAATCTATGGTAACCAATGATTGCATATGTAATTACATGTTTCTTGTTGATCATAGTCCTTGCCATTTAAACATTTCTCCATCATCATCTCCTGAGAATTATTCTGATGAGGAAATTGTAGTTTTTGATGATCACAACTTGATCTGAAGAGAACTAGAAAGTGACCAGTCTTCTAGCAGAGGAACAGTCATGGTTGAGCAAGATTGTTTTGTGGATCAACATGTTTTTTATCTTCCTTTCAAAGATCCAGTGGCAGCCTTCATGGAATCATACTTTCCAGAGAACCCAAAAATTTCATAATTCCTTAGCTCGCACATGTTTTTGGGTGAGTACGGCTTCTTGAATGAGTTCTTATCAATATTATTACATTTTAGAAATCATCTATTGATCAGTGACAAAGACAAGGTCCTTTTAGTTTTAAGGTTGCTTGAATGGCTGCTATGGAAGTCAGCCTTCAATTAATTAATTTTCATATCTGGTTAGAGTAGGAGTAGGTAGAGAGAATAAGCTCACCCTATGAGTAAGTAGATTTTTTGTGTTTTAGTTGATTGATTTCATGAATAAATAGAACACAATTAAAAGAGAAATCTTCATCTTCAACGGTTTGGAAAGCCCATAGTTCGTGCACAAATATGGAAAGGGAATGAATGATTACATAAATGTTCAAAGGTGAAACTAGATATAAGCAGATAACTATGATATCTGAATATGTTCATCTACTTTCTGATGCATCAATATCTAAAATAGAGCCAGCATTGACTATTTGATTGGACTGTAACCAATCACTATTATCTTGTAGTATCATTTCTGGGTATGTTATTCATCAAAACACAAGTTGTGCAAGCTATTAGAGGTCGCATGGTCACTACAGAAGACTTAAAGGAGAAGCCTTAAAGATCAGTAAGTTAAGAGAAAATGCATTTTTGCAAATTTTGTCAACTGTTATAAAGCAAAATCTTCCGTGGCTTAGGCGAACATTTCAACTGTTCATTAGCCACCGAAACAGGAGCTTTCGATGGCTTACAGGCACAAATTTTGGCTCTCATAGCCACCAAAAGCACAGAACAGGGAAAAAAGATACCGTTTTTGCACAAATCTGAGATTTTCTGATCCAGATGCCCTAAGGATGTTTTATAATGATAGATAATAATTAAAGGCATCATTTTTGGGTTTCTCTTCCAGTTTTAAAAGGTTCCAGCAAGAGGAGAATATTAAATTTGCTACCTAATTTTGGTAAAAAACTATATTTTGGGAAAAGGTGGAAATTTCGATTCTCTATCATTCTCTAAGGATCTATTGCAGCTATCAAAGATTTTAAGGGACATGAAGATAATTGAGATAAGGAGTTGACCTAGTAAATTTGATCCAGTTTTCCAGGATCTAGATGTCTTTTGTAAAGGCTACAGGTAGGCTAGACATAGGCTACAGGGTTACATGGGATCAGTTCTAAAGGACAAATGACTCCATAGCCCAATGGTAAAGGCTACAGGCAAGTTACAGGTTTGTAGAAGATCAATTGTATAAGCCAAATGACTCCATGCCCAATGCTAAAGGCGACTGGAACTACTAGGTTCTTGGAAACCTCGCAGGGAGGTTTTCATCCCTGAAAGGAGCCATATGTTATCTCCTCAAATAACACAGTCAAATTTGTTTATTTAGGTGATAGGAAGTCATTGAAAAATACATTTCTAAATTTTTTAAGGTTCATTTTTGAGAGCCTTATGTTTGTAATAAAGATTGAAAAACATTGGATTTGGTTTTTATTTCAAAAAATCCAAAACTCAGGTTTCGGTGGCTAAGAGCCTTCCCAAAAGGGCTTCTAAGCCACCAAAATCCCTAGCTTTTAGTAGCTTAAACCCAAAATTCGGGGCTATTTTAGCCACCGAAAGTGCATAAAAGTATGTTTTTACTATGCTGAGTCATCATTTTCAAATGATGATTCTGAGTGATTAGAGAATCATTTTATGAAATGGATGGATGTTTTTGTTTATAAAATGTCAAATAAAAATAACCTCTCTCACTTTTCCAACAGGTGTCATATATTGGGAGAATCAAATTCATCTCTGAGCCCTAATTTTTTGGATCTCAGAATTTTCCTGTTTGACACATGTTTTTGAAATGCAGATCCCAGGAAAATGAAAATGAATATCAAAGAAATGAGAGAGGTGTTTTCTCAAAAAAACCAATATACAAAAACCTCTTTCGGTTTGTACACAACGGTGTTTTTTGGAGAGATATGGGTTAATCTTTGAGAACCATATTTCCAGAAATTTATGTCTTTTCCAGCTACCTCACAAATTTGAATTTGAGATAGGAGAAGAGGTTATCAGATCCATCTTTTGAGGATCTGAAACTTCTTGTAAAGGCTATAAAGCCTATCATTTTTATATACTAAAGGGTTTGACTTTGGGGATAATACATTTCTTGTACTCCCAAACTTCTCATAGCATTGCATAATATAAGCTTCTTTTGCCTATAATGTTCAGATTTACCTCTTGTCCATTCTATGCTTCTATCTGAATGATTTATTTCATTTCTTATGCTTATCTAGTGTCTGAGAAATGTCATCTTGTCATTACACTGATAAACTAAACTTTACAAGTATTCCTTGCTTATTATATTGGCCATTCATATATATTGTTTATGTATGTTTCTGCTGATAAGATAAGATCTCTCCACACATTCACCTTTATTAAATCCTCTGAACAGAGTTAGCTAAAAGACTTGTGTATATGATTATGTATATGCATGTTTTGATTGAGTAAACCTTGTATCAGTCACCTGACTTGATCCACTTGAGTAAACATTGGGAGAATAAGTTAAGTTACCAGGCTCATTCCCTTTTTAGTCAGGGAAAGACTCCTGGAGTGATAACATATGGAACACCTCAATATCCCTCGGTATACAGAGGACTTCCTTATTATCCTCCTCCCCCTTATCAAAAACCATACCCAGTTTCCCTTCCTCCACCCACAAGTGGACCACCACCGATACCCACAATACGTCCAGTTGTCCAACCAAGCTCTAGTACCCCCTCTACCTCAGCTTACACCCTAAGAACTAGTGAAAGTGCTACACCTTCCTATATAGCCTACTGACCATTGCCACCAAATGACCCATGCTTTCCATTTCTTGGCCATCCACAGCCCATGACTCCACCACAAGGACACCCACATGCTCAGGTTAACTTTTTTCAACCCTCTCCCATTCAACAATATCAAAATTTTGAAGAACTTAATATGGTAAATCCAACCCATCAGTCAAATAATGCCAAAAATAAAGGAAAAATCTAAAACAATAATAATCCAGGACCAGGAGGGAATCACCCCCAATAGAACCAACCTTCCGGGGGAAACTAGAATCACGGGAACCTGAACCCCCAAGGGGGAAATAATAACAAATGTGAAGGGAAGAATAACAACAATCTTCAGACAAACTTCCCTTATTCCCTTTGCGGTGATTATGGCCATTATACCCACCATTTCCCTAAAATTGTTGAATTTAAACGAATGATAGAATCCAGAAATGGACCACGTCCCCCAACAACACGTGCCCCTCAGCAGGCCCCACAACAATATATGCAGCAACCAACCCTAGTCGTTCTCCAAAACCCCATTCCACAACAAGGGGTGATGAAAACCCAGTAGGATATGTAGTCTGCCCCACCACAGATGGGACAGTATCCAAACCTAGGCACTTCTGTAGATTTCATTATCCTCCTCACTAGTGTGGAAGAGGTTTTTCTACAAATGTGCAGTTGTCAATATAGTGCACCTCCTAACCCTGCTCCCACTACCTCAGAATCAACCCCAATCACAAGTGGACCACCTTTGATGAGTTCATGCCCTAATACTGAGATACCCTTTCGTATTCCTCGCATCCCATTGCAATATAATGTCAACAACCCTTAGGGTAGGGTGGCCCACAATTATAGTTTGGTCAATGAATTGGCACAATATCCTATTGCCATGTCAGTTTTAGAAGTCCTTCAAACCTGTCCTACTCAATGGAAGTCATTACTTTCTGCCTTGGGGGAAGTCGACCCTACTAACACACGACTCATCACCTTTGATATTGATAGTGGGGAACCCCATTTCCTCGCTCTAGTAGATTTCCAGATATTGGTTCAAATATGAAACATCACAGTTCATCTCTTCATCATTGATGAAGGTGCCTCCACATGCATCATGTCCAAAATGATATGGTAGAAACTTGGCTCCCCCGAGATTATACCATCCGCCATCACTCTCAAATCTTACGATGGATTCCCATCCTCTACTGAAGGGCTCTTTCAAAATGTCCCCGTTGAACTCAAGGGAAAGTCTATCCTCATTAACATTGAAGTTATTGATGCTCCGCTTGATTACAACATCTTGTTTGGACGTAGCTGAATGTACGCTATGAAGGTTGTGGCCTCTTCTGTGTTTTTCACAATCATGTTCCCCCACAACAGGAAGATCGTCACCATCGACAAAGTGTCACATTATGAGCCCAACCCTTCCTCCAACATCGATAACATCTTATATTTTGTCCACACTAATCTCGATGCCTACCCACTCATCGAGATGGGTCCCAAAATTTTCAAAGACCCATCCTTGCTAGGGACATATCATGGAGCACCACCGCTCATAGATCCCTCAACACAAGTCTGTGCCATCTCATCCAATGGAACAAAAACTGGAGATACTCTTCCTCCCACAGATGCTTCCTTACTATCTCTCGTCCCACTGGTCATAGAGCTCCTTCCTCAAGAATCCTCTGAGAACTCTTTAGCTCCACATGTTCCTTACTTTACCCTCCCATAGGGCCACATCCCAGTTTGGGAGACAGTCCCCCAATACATTACTCAAATCCACTTCTTTTACCCCCCACTGGGCATACAAGATTTCCAGGTAGCCGCAATGCTTACCCTTCCCAATATGGTGCTGGAAATTCTAGTATGGTATCTACATCCACCTACGATGGTCCCTCAACCATCCCTCCCTCCCCAAACAGAAGGAATCCTGATGCAGATTCAAATACTTACTCCAATTGCACCACCCTCACCTCCACTTTTTAGCACCATTGCTACAGTTGGGGGCAAGCAGAAGAAGAAAGAACCCACCGCTCCACTTCACCCATGAGTTCAGCCTCCTTGTGCACTATGTGAGAAAGACAGACACCCCACTAATAAATGTATGTCTCTTCTCGAGCTACACAATTTAACTCAACTCCCTCGAGAAATGACACCACTTGTCATTACTTCCATCACTACAACTGCATCCCCTAATATAGGTAGAAAAGGGTTGCAAACCAAATTCACATGTTCCATCTGTTCATATTATGGCCATTACACCCACCATTGCCCAACGTTACCTCAATTTTGGTAGATGCTAACGACACTCCGCTAGATCTTTCAGAAAGAACCCCTTCCACCCGCATCATCTCAACCACATGTCACTAACATCCACTATGTCACAACCTCAATCAAAAAACGAATGATATGTCCTTGCTCTCTCTGCAAATCACTTGATCATTTCACATATCAATGTGCTATGATCATTGAATATAGGCATCGCCAAATGGCCCTTATTCAAAATCCTACTCCCCCCCACTGCCAACAGAACCAATGGTTACCCCTACTCCATCACCTGATATTGTTCATATCTTCTCTCTGGAGCATGAATCACTCCCTACTCCCCCATGGTTTCTATATAGTTTCTATGAGGATTTACCCCCAAATCCCCCTAATTCTCCAGTTCATTTCCCCGAAAATTTTACACCCGACTACCATTTTCAACCCACGGTATCTCGATATTTGGTTTATGTCAAGCAAACCAACGCAACCCCCTTGGGTCATTCCCCCTACTTCTTTACCACCAGAATCCAACCATACAATGAAAGTCACCAATGTTACTCCCCTATATCGCCTATATTCTCGACAGTTCCACTGCGATGACGACATCCTCGAGGAATTAACGACCCCCGATTTCCCTTGGAATCCAATCCATCATAGATCACTCTTTCTTTCACATGAAGCCTTTGCGCCGCATAGCCAAAAATCCATATATGTAATCGGAACCAAATAATTTCTCCCATTAGGGCATATAGATTGGTTTAGCAACCCTATCCCTACCCCTAACTCTTTTGAAGAAGGAAACATGGCCAACATTTCCCCCACCGTCAAAATCAATATTTCCATCAAACCTGGAATCATAGAGGAAATCACCATAGGTGTCGCATGCTCTTCTGAAGAACTCATAGCTTTCAAAGCTCTCTTCCAGGAATACTAGGACATTTTTGCTTGGTCATACACAGAGATGCCTAACCTTGATCCCTCTATTGTCGAGCATTGTATAGACACATGGCTTGATATCACACTTGTTCGACAAAAGAAACATCCACTACACCCATCCAAAGTGGCATCCATCAAAGCCAAAATTGACAAATTACACGCTGCTAGGTTCATGTACCCCATCGCATATACATCATGGGTCTCCAACCCCATCCCCATTAACAAAAAATAGGGTACTATTCGGGTCGATACGGATTTTCACGATCTCAATCATGCCTGTCCCAAAGACAACTTTCCAACGCCCTTTATCGACCAAATTATCGATGATTGTGCTGGCCACGAGGATTTTTCCTTCATGGATGGTTTCTGTGGCTACAACCAAATTTAGATTCACCCAGTTGATCAATACAAAACCGCATTCACTATCCCTTGGGGTACTTTTTCATATCGTGTCATGCCTTTTGGCCTCAAGAATGCTAGTGCCACTTTTCAATGCGCCATGACATATATTTTTCATGATCTGGATCAAATCATCCTCACCTACTTGGACAATCTCACTACTTGATCCAAGAAGTGCACTCAACATCTTGATGAATTACACATTGTCTTTCATAGGTTTCATCAGTACAATATCCGCTTGAACCCTCTCAAGTGCGTATTTTGCATCACCATTGGATGCCTCCTTGGGTTCATCGTCTCCCAACATGGAATCACAGTGGACCCCCTCAAGGTCCAAGCCCTCACAAAAATCCTCCCCACTCAAAATTTATGCTAGATACAAAGCTTACAAGGCAAAGCTAACTTCTTATGCCGCTTTTTCCCCGATTATGCCACTCGTGGACACAATTTCCTTCACCTCTTATGTCATGATATCCCATTCCAATGGGATGAACATGCCCAAACCACTTTTGATTATCTCAAAATGACCCTCTCCAATGCCCCATTGATTAGTCCACCCGACTATGACCAAGACTATATCCTTTACTTATCAGCATCGAGCGTCTCCATAGTAGGAGTTCTCATCCAATTAGGGGATGATGACCGAGAGCATGTCATTTAATATATTAGTAAAAACCTTTCAGGTCCACCCTGGAAATACAAGCATGAAGAGAAACTCTCCCTTGTCATTGTCCTCGTAGTCCAGAAACTGTGCCATTACATCTTGCTTCGACCTACCATGGTCATTGGAGATTCCAACCCCATGCAATACTTGCTCACTCACTGGAAAATTAATGGAAATTTGCCCGATGGATTGTCATACTTCAGTAGTACAACCTCGAATTTTCAACACCCAAGAGCAAGAAAGCCATCATCCTTGTTGAACTTGTTATGACATTTCCTTCTAATACTACTAGCTGTCCTATCAATACCAACTTTCCCGATGAACATTTCCTTTTCATCCCTTTCGATGATCCTTGGTACGGTGATCTCCTCATCTACCTCCGAACACATAATTTCAGAAACCACCTCTCTCGGGATGATTTTCAATGTATTATCCACCAAGCCCCTCGCTACTTCCTTATCGATGATATCTTATATCGACGAGGGGTTGACACCATAATTCATCGATGTTTGACTATCGATGAAGCTGATAGAGTCTTGAATGATTTTCAGAATGGTGCCTATGGTGGCCACCTCTCAGGGATGTCCACCACCCAAAAAATCATTCGAGCAGGCTACTTTTTGCCCACATTGTTTCATGATTGCATCCATGCTGTTAAGTGATGTGAAAAATGTTAGCTATATTCCAACAAGGCATGAGCACCACCTGCTCTTTTACACCTAGTCATTACTGTCAGCCCCTTTTGCAAATGGGGCATAGACTTCATGACTTGCAACCCTCCATCTAGAAATGGACACAAATACATCATCATTGCAGTCGATTACTTCACCAAGTGGGTGAAATCCATGCCTACCTTCAATGACACCACTGATACTGCAATGTGTTTTTTATTTAACAACGTCATATCCCACTTTGGAGTCCCACTACAGCTCATCTCCGATCATGGAAACACTTCGAGAATGAGATTTTCATCGAAATTTCCTCCAATTTAGGCTTCTCCCATGATTTTTCCTCCCCATACTACCCTCAGTCCAACAGACAGGTGTTGGAGCTAGAAGTCACTCCTGGATTGCTTGCAGGAGCAGAGACCGATGCCCATCAGTTTAATGTCATGATTTGTTTAAAGGGGTGATCAAATGGAGAAGAAATCAAAACAATATCGTCTCAACTCAGAAACTAGGCCAAGCATGCATGGACGAGTGAGGTCTTGATAAACTTCAAACAGTGAGTTGCAGCAAAGGGTGAGTAGGGGGAAGACTTGCATAAGAAGAGTGCGAGGGTCTATCATAAACATCTGATTTGTAACAAAATGAAGAAGAAAGCATCCGAACACAAAATCCTTTTATATTCAAACACAGAAAACTAGAGAATACAATAATGTCACAACAAATCCTTTATCATAACAAAATTGCAACAATCCATGTGAATCCTTCGACTATGAACTCTCTGGCATGAGATGAAACATAGATGAAAAAGAAGAACTGTTTGTCATAAACCAAGAAGTCTCAAACACAGAGGCATAACCAGGAAACCAAAATGTTTGCTGAAACTTTACAGTCGGAAGCTTAGCTCTATCATCGATAGATACAAAAATGGGGAAAACGCCTTCATATACTCAAAACAAAAACAACAGCGGAACCAAGATACTGCATCGAAAGCTTTGCGTCTGCATGGCTTCTGACAACCAACATCTGAAAGATCGTGCAACTTATGTTAGATGTAATCCAACTCCTGACAGTTCCAGCGGCAAATCGACGTGCCTCTAATTCATTGCCGGACTTTCCCATTATGGCGGAGATGATGTCTAACCACCACCAACCGCTTCAATAACTGCTTTATGGGTATTGAGGACGACCTGGCCAACTCATCACTTTAGGATGTGGAGGGCCTCCCATGCTGCCACCTGGACTAACTGAATAGCTTAGAGGACGGGTATGGAGGCCAACATGGAAGGTGGGTCTTCGGAAACAGAGTGATGGGGTTGGACCACAGAGGTGAAGCGATTAGGTGTGAGAGAGGCAGCAGGGGATGATACATGGCAAAAGAATATAGCGTAGTAGGCAAGAGAGTAGACGTGACAGACATAATTTAGTGGGAGGTTGACGTGGAGGGAAGGGGACACATGGCAGGTGGTGGATGGACGGTGAGACAGGGAAAGGGCCGTATGGATGAAAGAATGGAGGAGGACGGATGACACACGACAGCGGGGGAGAGGCGGTTTGGGAGGATGACATGAAGGGAAAGGGGCCCATACTAGCTAAACATAGAGCACCTGAGTAGGACGGGATTGTCCAAGCATCGTTGATCCGGGCGCGTCGATCTCGGCCATCGGAAAGCTGCGTCTGCGATTCCAGACCCCCCCTTCGCTTAAAGGTAGAAAGGCAGGGGGGGTCTGGAATTGTCTTTATCGTCGTTGATACGGGTGCACTGATCTGGACCGTTGGAGAGATATGCCCCCGATTCTGGACCCCCCACCCCCCCGGCTTAAAGGTAGAAAGGCGGGGGGGGGTCCGGAATTCCATATGCACCGTTGATCCGAGCGCGTGAATTGCTACCACTCGGAATTTCTCGTTACTTACCACGGGTGCATTATCATTCAAAACTTAGGAGAAGTGGGTTTTTAAACCATTCTTTTTCATTCTAGCCCCCCCCCCCTACAAGAAATATCGCTAACATTTGGCTCCATGGGGGATAGAGTCGTCCCTGTGATTCTCTAAGAAATTTTTTGCAGATTCAGTGCCTTTGTTGTTGGGCTATGGAGTCATTTATTAGTCCGAAAAACAAAAATAGAAACAATATTTACAAAACAAAACAAAAGAGCCGACTGTGGCTCACAGAAAACACTTTTTTAAGAAATGCCCATTTACTGGGCTGCTGGAAACTTCTTTGCCCTCCAAATTCTGCAACTTGTAAGTATTATTTGCAAAAACTTCAAGGATCTTGAAAGGCCCGCACCAGAGGGAATCAAATTTACTGTTTTTTCCCTTTTCTTGCCTAGGTGCATCCCATTTGAGCACCAGATCACCCTGCTCAAATTCCTTCTTTTTGCTTTTCTTGTCAAAATCCTGCTTGATCTTCTACTGATGATGGTAGGCTCTATCCATGACCTGTTCTCTGATCTGTTGCACTTCCACCATATGATGAATCCTTCTGAGTACATGGTTAGGTTCTCCTTCAAAGTCCTGGAGGAGATTTGCCACAGGTAAGGTGAGCTGAGTGGGGAAAATGGCCTCTATACCATAAAACAGTTGGAAAGGTGAGATGCCCAGCGATTTCTTTGTTGTCACCCGATCAGCCCAAAGAGAAAATTTGAGCTTTGAGACCTAGGCCCTTTTATTTTCCTCCAGTAGCTTCTTTATAAGCTTGATTAGAATTTTATTGGAGGACTCTGCCAGTACATTCCCTTGAGGATAATAGGGAGTAGAGTGAATCAGTGCAATCTGGAACTATTCACAGAATTTGACCAGAGGCTCAGACCGAAAGGGAGAGGCGTTATCAGTGACGATTCTGCTGGGGCAACTGAATCTGGATACAATATCTTCCAGGAAGTTGATAATCACTTTGTGAGAAGTGCTTCTAGTAGGGACAGCTTCTATCCATTTGGTGAAGTAGTCGGTCACAGTCAGAATCCAATGGTGCTGGCCACTTGAGGGAGGATGAATTTCCCCGATGAAGTCCAATCCCCATTGCTGAAAGGGTGCTGAAACTACTACAAGCTTTAATGGCATAGATTTGAGCTACTACTTCCTTGAGAACTTTTGGAATTTGATGCAAGCTCTAATTTCTCTGCAGACATTAGGAAATAAGGTGGGCCAGTAATACCCAGCTCAGAGGATCTTGTGAGCTGTGGTCTTCCAAAAATGATGACCTCCACAAAGACCGCTATGGAAGTCGAATATAACCTTCTGGGCTTGTTGTGGGTCTAGACATCTTAGTAATACCCCCTGGGGGTCTTTCCAATACAAGGCTTGGTTTATGAGGCAATACCTGACAACTTTGAGCTTTAAAGATCTTGCCTTGCTTTTTTCCATCCCATGAGGAGGCCTCAATTCCTTCAAAAAATACAAGATATCTTTGTACCAAGGGCATGCTGCTAGTGGTACAGTGTTTTGGGAATTCTCATTGGATGACTCAACTTGCTCGTTGATGAAATTGATTCCCAAGGCTCTGCAATTGGATTCAACCAACAACTTGGCCAAACCCTGCCCCTTTACTAGCTTGGTGGGCTTAATCTCCAGATCAAATTCTAGGATCTTGGCAATGCATTTACCTCTCCTCCCGTCTATGTCAGACTGTATAAGAATGTCCTTCACAGAGGTTGAAGGGACATACACAATGATCTTTGAATGCAATACATAGACTCTGGAAGCTTTGAGAGCTTTCACCAAGGCATAAGCCTGCTTCTCCATGATCTCATATCGGAGTTCTGTGTCTCTCAGCACCTTACTGAAGAAGGCAATAGGCTATTCTTGCCCTTGATCATTTTCTCTGCAGTAAGACTGCTGATACTGTATCACAAGAAGCAAAAGAAAATATCAGAAAATCCTTGGAATAATCGGGACTGATTAGCACATGTGCCTCAGTCAATTCTTTCTTTATCTGGACAAAAGATTCCCTGTGTTTAACATTCCATTTTACTTCATTCCCCTTCCTAAGAATGGCAGTGATGTGTTTCACCAACTCAGCAAAATTTGAGACAAATCTCCTCAGAAAATTGATCCTTCCCAAAAATGCCTGAACCTCTTTTTTAGATATGGGAAGTGATAGGGCCTGAATTTCTTCTACCCTGTCAGGGTTAATTTTCACTCCCTCTGCTGATACTATATGGCCTAACAACTTCCCTTCTTGCATAGCAAACAATGATTTCTTGGGGTTTAAAGATAGGCCATACCTCCGACACTTCAGGAAAACCTTCTTCAAGTGGTAGCGGTGCTCTTTATCAGTCTTGGAAAATATTGTTATGTCATCTAGGTAAATCACCACAAATGTATCTTTTTCCCCAATGAAGGCTATGTCCATAGCTCGCTGAAATGTGGCTCCTGCATTCATCAGTCCGAAAGGCATCTTTGCATACATGAATGTGCCCCAAGGAGTGGTGAAGGCTGTCTTTTCTCTGTCCTCAGGCATGACTGATATCTGATTGTAACCAGAAAAGCCATCAATCATAGATATTCTAGATGCGCCAGTGACCTTCTACAATATATGCTCCATGTTGGGAAGGGGATAATTGTCTTTCCTTGAGCTTCTGTTCAGGTTCCTGAAATCGACATAGAGTCTGATTTCTCCATTCTTCTTCCTTACTGGGACCAAATTGGCCACCCAGTCGGAGTACCTCAAGGGGACAATGATTTGGGAATCCAACAACTTCTTCACCTCTCTCTCCATGCTAGGTAATAGCATGGGATTTATTTGTCTCAACTTCTTCTTGAATGGCTTGGTCTCTTCTTCCAGTGGGATATTGTGCTCAATGACTGATGTGTCATATGTCTTGAGATCTTCGTAGGTCCATGTGAACACATCAGCAAACTCCCTCAGCAACTTAGTATATTTGGCCCTTTGTTCCTCAGTCAGACTCTTTGACAACTTAACAAAATTGGGCTCCCCTGGTATGCCTATGTTGCACTGATCTGTGTCAGCATCATCTCCTGAAACTCTACCCTTTACTGCCACATCATTTCCATCAAACAACGTTTCTAATGGGATTAGACCTTTTGGTATGTGGTTGCTTGGTAGCTGTATAATCTGGTGGTCAACGATTTTATTCAACAACTCTCCATGGTGAGGGTCCAGTTTCACTTCAACATCAGGATCCTCATCTATGTGTGACGCAGAAAAGTCATCAATGGATTGGAGAAATTTTTCGATCTCCTTATCATCCTCAAATACCTTCCAATGCTTGACATTTTTCAGTACAGAGGGTCTGTATTTTATTTCAACATCGGACCCGATAGTGGGCAGCGTAGGGACTTCGAGAAGACTAGTTGTGAAAGCTAAAAAGTCGGCTAGGGCATTTTCTTCTCTTGGACTGAAAGAGATGTTAAAAGCCAGGAAGAAATTATTCACAAGGTCCCATACCTCGCTCCTGTAATTCCTGAGACAAGGATGCTTGGCCTGATAAACACTTTTGACCTACTGGACAATCAACTCTGCATCCCCAAACACAACCATCTCCTTTATTCCCATCTCGTTTGCAGCTCTTAACCCCAGAACCAGAGCCTCATACTCTGCCACGTTTTTGGTGACTTCAAATTCCAGCTTGTATGAGAGAGATATGGTCTCTTGAGAAGGGGATATGAATACCACCCCGGCATCTGCCCCTATACTGGAAGAAGCCCCATCAAAGAACATCTTCCAAACATAAGTGGTTGGAGGGGGAATCTCTTGATTAAGAGTGGGTTGCTTTCTGATTTGTAAGGGGGCCTCAGGGATCTCAGTGACCTGTAACAAGTTATACCCTAAGTCAGTGTCAAGTGCAAAGATGGGGTGATTAGTGGGGTTTGCTTCATCACTGACAATGTAGGCTAGCTGGGCTTCTCTGTACAATCTCCTGTGTTCCCCTCCAAAGACTGGAATGGTGGCATATGTGAGATCCATATGTAACGTCCCTCCAAGTCTCTTAATCCAAGACCTTGACAACAACATGCCAAACTTGGGAGGAACATCAACTACCACAATATCCATGACCATACTCTTCATGGGAAGATGAAAAAAAGAGACTACCAGGTCCTTGATGACTCCCAAACATTGCACTCTCCTGGAGTCAAAAGAATAGAGGTCATGATAGGATCGGGTGACTTCTAGTCCTAATTCTTCCATGACAGCTTTAGGCATGAGGTTATGAGAGGCTCCTGAATCCATCAAACAATTGTGCAGCACTTTGTCATTTATGTTCAGGGAGGTGTAGAAGGGAGGGGATGAATCATGTTTGTCTTCTACCATGGGGCCTAGGATAACTACTGGCTTTTCATCTTGGAGGTTTATGAAGTCTGTGGAAGGGCCAGAGACTTCAAATTTTAAAAGGTCAGAGAAGCGTTTCTTGAATTCATTGTGTTTGATAAGCTCAGTGGGGGGCACAGGGATTCTGATCTTTTGGATCTCATGCTCGAAATTAAAAGAGGATGTAAGATTTGGAATTTCTCTAATTTCAGGAACATGATTTTGGACAATGGGGGAGAGGGGTGGGGCCTTCTTACCTCTGCGACTGTCTGCTACCTCATTAGAAGGCTTCTCTATTTTAGTGGACTACTTCGGAACATCAGGTACTGCTGCCCTTTTGTCGGATCTCAGGTTATATCTGCCTTGACCACCACTAGCTTTGTCTTCTTTGCTCAATTCATTTAGCTGACTGCTCATGAGAGACTCCTCATATGCTGATTGGGTCAAATGAGGGAAAGGGGGAGTAACTTCTAAACAATGGATTTTAGGCTCAGGCTCATCTGTTTCCCCTTCTTGCTCATCGGACACAAAATTGTCCTGAAAGGGATCCTGAATTCTTTGGTCGTCCCTGTCTCTTTCCTTTTCTCTGTGCATAGTTGGAGGAGAAAAATTATTTGGCCTTCTGAAACCTACTCTGTTCTTGGTGATTTGAGGGCCCTTGTTCATTTTTTTCCTTTCCACTTTCAATCTCTCCATCTCTTCTTTCAGAAAGTTCATCAGCTGGGTCAGCTCATTCACTTGAGGGTGGGGCAGTGATGGGCCAAAAGTTGAGGCTTCCAATTTTCCCTTTCTTCTATCTGCATCAACCTTGTTCCTCAGTCTGTCAGCTGCTAATATGTTGGATTCCACTTCTATAGCTACATCTTGCATCTGAGCTAAGGAGGTGGCTCTTCTTTCTCTCAATAGAAGACAGAAATCAAGGTCAAATGCACCAGCATAGGAGATCTGAGCAGAGGCTTCAGAGGGTTTTACCTCTGCAGGAATCTTGTTATACATCTTATTGAATCTTTTGGAGAAGTTAGAGACAGACTCTCCTTCCATTTTTTTTAGGGACCCAAACTCTGTCATGTAATATATGTAATCTTTCCTATCTCCCCACTGCCTCAGGAAAACAATATCCAGGGCTTCGATTCCAACAATAGATCCAGGGGCCAGTCCCCTGAACCACTTCCTAACTTCACCATCCAAACTTTGAAAAAAGACTCTCATCCAGACATCTTCATTTTCAATGTTGAGGTTGTCTGCATAACTATAGAAAGCAGCTAAGTGCTCTTCTGCAGTTACGTCTCCTTCCCTAGTGAACTTGGGCATGTGCTTCAAGTAGTCTCCAGTAGGGAGAGGATTCATAGGATGGGGTAGGATTAAGGGAGCATATCTAGTAGTGACTATGGCATCCATTCTATTCGGAGGGGGATTAGCACCAGCCATAGGGATATTAGGTAGAGGAGAAATCGGAGGAGAAGGGGTGCGAACGGGAGATGTCAGGAAAAAGGTTCTCACAGGAGACGACGGGGAAAACAGAGAGAAGTCTAAGGGACCTGAATGTGTAGATGCTTCTCCCTGTGCAATAGTAGTGAATGAAGGAGGGGTGGTGAAATCTCCTGAGACCTGAGGTCTATGCTGAGGCACAACTTCCAGGGAGGGGGGAGTGACAAGGATCTCTCCCTCTGATACTAGTCCAGGAGGAGAAAACTCAACAGGAACACTCCCGAAATTCAAGAAACGAGAAACCTCAGAGGAAGGACGACTAGGAAGCTGAGAAAAAGAAAATGGAGTTTTCACGGAGGGGGATGGCGTATTACCTGTTTCGGTGATGGAAACTCCTTTTACAGAGCTCTTTCCCTTTCTGTGCACTACTTCCAAGTCAACTTCTGGTGTCTCTAGAGGCAGGTGTGGATGAGATCGCGTGTGCCTACCTCTGAAAGCCACAGTTGACAAAGTAGGTTCCTCCCAGCGGAGTCGTCACAATGGAGTTGCCAGGTGCATAGTAGCAATATTCAAGTTCTGATCTCTGATGCACCTTCAGAATCATCTTAATTTTTGTCGTTCAATCCTGAGGAAAATATTCAAGTTCGTCCCCAGCAATGACGCCAGAAATGTTGGAGCTGGAAGTCACTCCTGGATTTCTTGCAGGATCAGAGCCTGGCGCCCATCAGTTTAATGTCACGATTTGTTTAAAGGGGTGATCAAATGGAGAAGAACTCAGAACAATATTGTCTCAAATTAGAAACTAGGCCAAGCATGCATGGACGAGTGAGGTCTTGATAAACTTCAAACAATGAGTTGCAGCAAAGGGTGAGTAGGGGGAAGACTTGCATAAGAAGAGTGCGGGGGTCTATCATAAACATCTAGTTTGTAACAGATTGAAGAATAAAGCATCCGAACACAAAATCCTTTTATATTCAAACACAGAAAACTAGAGAATACAATAATGTCACAACAAATCCTTTATCATAACAAAATTGCAACAATCCACGCGAATCCTTCGACTGTGAACTCTCTGGCATGAGATGAAACATAGATGAAAAAGGAGAACTGTTTGTCATAAACCAAGAAGTCTCAAAAACAGAGGCATAACCAGGAAACCAAAATGTTTGCTAAAACTTTACAGTCAGGAGCTTAGCTCTACCATCGATAGATACAAAAATGGCGAAAACGCCTTCATATACTCAAAAAAACAACAATAGCAGAACCAAGATACTGTGTTGAAAGCTTTGCGTCTTCATGGCTTCTGACAACCAACATCTGAAAGATTGTGCAACTTATGTCATATGTAATCCAACTCCTGACAGTTCCAGCGGCGAATCAACGTGCCTGTAATTCATTGTCGGACTTTCCCATTATGGCGGAGATTATGTCTAACCACCACTATTCGCTTCAATAACTGCTTCATGGGGATTAAGGACAACCTGGCCAACTCAACACTTTATCATGTGGAGGGCCTCCTGCGCTACCACCTGGACTAACTGAATAGCTTGGAGGATGGGTATGGAGGCCAACGCGGAAGGTGGGTCTTTGGAAATAGAGTGATGGGTTTGGACCACAGAGGTGAAGTGATTAGGTGTGAGAGAGGCAACAGGGGATGATACATGGTGAAAGAATATAGCGTAGTAGGCAAGAGAGTAGACATGACAGACATAATTTAGTGGGAGGCTGATGTGGAGGGAAGGGGACACGCGGTAGGTGGTCGAAGGACGGTGAGATAGGGAAAGGGCCATATGGATGAAAGAATGTTGGAGGACAGATGACACACGGCAGCAGGGGAAAGGTGGTTCAGGAGGATGACATGACAGGAAAGGGGCCCATACTGGATAAACATAGAGAACCTGAGTAGGACGGGATTTTCCAAGCGCCATTGATCTGGGTGTGTCGATCTCGACCGTCGGAAAGTTGCGTCTGTGATTCCAGACCCCCCCCTCCGCTTAAAGGTAGAAAGGCAGGGGGGTCCGG
>JZKD02S1838135.1:350026-366978 GCA_000966675.3 Picea glauca
TATCGATCAAATGTTGCGTCAATGTTTACAAAAAATAGTACAACATGTACAATATTCATAGGTCAGTGAACCACCTCACCCCTATAAGTACAAAATCGGTGTCACAACATCATATACAAAATGGGCTCGCAAGCCTATAAGTATAAAAATGGTGTCACAGCATTAGGGCCTGCAACTCTGCTGGAAGGCCCACACACTGCTCTAGGACTCCCTCGTCCTGGATACGCGTCCACATGCCCTCAGGAACCCCTTGTAGTACCACCTTCAATTGACAATGAAAATCCTCTAACTCCCCCTCGACCCCCGCCAGAGGAGCATGTGAAAGCCCTGCACCTAGGTCCTCAAATCGACACCTCCTGCCTTCTTTCTTATCATCAGCCGACCTTGCACCAAAGTCATCCCATTGTCATCTCTCCCCTTCCTGTGGCTCCTCCCATGGTGATCTCATAGGCCCCTGACGGGTCGACACTCTGACCAACTCAACCTTCCCCCTGCGAGGTCCCACATCTACACACACAACACAAATGATAGCATCAACATCCATCCATACATAAAACATATGCTATACTATCTAAAAATCAAAACCATGAAATTAATGTACTTTTGTGGTCGAACACCTCTCCAGGGGGTAGCACCATATATGGGTCCTCCCGAAATTCCACCCCACTATATGGGTATCAGAGTATGATTTGTGGCATCTGACGCCACACCTGTGTAGCCTTAGTTGTAAAGTAATGGCCACCCTCCCCACTCCCATGACAAACCAAAATCGTCACCCATCGTCTCAGTCGTGGCTCTCGCACACTAGGTTTTTCCAATAAAACTATCGGGTGCAACATCGACACCTTCTCCAAAAACCAACCTACCAAGATTGACCCAAAGGAAAAATCTCCTGAGTCTGCAGCTCGACACTTGTTGAGCTACCCCACCATCTTGGCATGTAGCATCAACTCCCAGGCAAAGTGCTCATCGCTATGTTCCCTCTGCATGATCCTTAGCTAACCACCACTGATATGTTGAGTAGCCAGAGACCCATAAACCCTCACAATAATTGATGCAATGCACTAATTCACAAGGGAATCCATCACCCCTATCCTCACCATGGAGCCTAACATAAATTCCTCTCCACTACAATAGGTCTAGGTCAAGACAACCAACTATCCATCCCTAGGTAACACGGGCTTTGCCAGTAGCATGGTTCCCTAAAAAAGGGAGCCCAGTGAAAAAATACACATCCTCCATCACAGAGAATGTGATATGCTCACCTCGTATAATGAAGAACTATAGATCAGGGCTCCACATCGATATCATGAACTATAGCATGTACTCCTATGCCCACACCAGTGAACACTCAAAAAAATTTAGCAACCCACAGGCTGCTAAAGGGCCTCGTACAACCAGCTCCTCATCTCTCATCGCCTCTCTCAAGTGCGTCTAGTCCCTCTCCCTCCAGTGGACCAACATATTCAACTAGTCACTTGCATCCACACATACAATATTTGATCAGCCATCACAACCCATAAAAACACCAAAATCTCCAAAGAAGATAAGCTTTTGCACCCTTCAGATTTGCCTCACGGGCACGAATTTTTTCCCCGCAGGCATGCACATATGAACACCTGTTCATCCCACAGTTTCACACTCATGCGCAACTATAGGAAATATAGGAGCACACATGTGCCCCTGTCACACACACAGATGCACATCCTAGCATGCTTGTTTGCTACACAGTTTCATACACATGCACAACTGTCAAGAACATAGTCGTGCATGCATGTGCTACTGTGCTTTGAACTAGCACACATCCAATGTGTGCATGTTTTCCCCATTCAGGTGCCCCCGTGTGGGGTTTTCCCAATTACAACCATGCACTCGTGCGCATGAGTCATTTGATCACCCACACATTGGGGGGCCCACCCTCACAAAACCCCCCTGTACGGCCATCCATACAAGCCCTGCCCAAAAAAAAAATCCTAATTACTATGCAAGAGGATATGACCACTAACCTAGAACTCATTGATCCTGAATCAGTTGTCTTGATCTCTTGGAATCTCCAAATATCCTCTAAAACCTCTTTTCCACTAACTACGATAGTAGGTACAAATGAGGTGGCATTGTGGGCCCTATAACTATATACAGTCCCTTTGCCAAACTTTGAGGATCAATTACGGGAGCTCCAAGCGTCCATTTTCCGATCCATCTTCAGCCATAGGATTAGGATCCCATCGCCTAGATAGTCACACTCCCTGGGCCTCCATCCATCCTTCGCCCCTAGGGAAGATTTTTCTCACATCATGCCTAGGTACGCATGATCATATTCATAATTATTGAATAAATATTACAGGTTCTTTATCTTCAAATATTGTTCATGTCGAGTATTCACTTTTTATGTGTGTAGGTACTTGGTCATCAACACATTGGCACTGCCCCTCCAGGTATATCATCAAAACTATCATGTACTCATTAACTTTGAATATCAATTGCATCTCCCAGTCACACCCTCCAATATTTTCCTCTAGGGTCCCCCCATCCGGCTCTGCAGTACTCACACCTCCGATGCATTTCAGTACTGTCAACCAGTAGCACTCTCTCCCACATGAGTTGCCCTAATTATAGTCCCCTCTGGAACTCTAAAACTCATGTTGTTTTTCACCCCCTAGGGTTGGGAGTCCCAATAGTCTTTTCATTCCTAAGAATTAGCCGCATGCTCCTTCTCCTCATTTTTCTATCTTCCCCACGATGGACTCCCAGGCAATCTCATTACGGTTCCCATTTGAATACACCTCCACAGTATCATTAACCCTCAATTTCATCCACCATCAATTTTCCCCTCTACAGATTGTCCTCCATTCATTTCCCCGATACAGAAACCCGCCTATGGGTCCCCCACCCTCCACCTATTTTCCTAGCAACTTGTACCCTCATCGACCAAGCCATCTTGCACTGGGGTACCCATTTTTGTATATGCACAATTATCCCAATTTATTCTTTATTAATTTGGTAATTGTACAAAAACTTTGTTTCCCGCATTGATATAGCTTTCGGTTGTCACCTTTAGCGACCTTCCTTTTCCGACAAATCAACCCTTGTCACCCTTGGTTGGGGAATTTTTCACCTCCTACCCTTAATGACATTATCCATAAACTTTAAGTATCTTATAGTCCATACACCTTTTGATCTTTACGTTTATCCATTTTGTCACACCTCTGGTCCAGTTCACCCATGCGTAGTCATCCCCCTGATGCTAGGTTAAGTTTCACGGTTGTTGCCAATTATCCTTTACATATATTCCCAACCAAGGGTAGTCTTAATTCTCACCCCTCCTTGACTTCGTTCATGTTCCGCATCAGTTATTGATCTTATCCAGTGGATTTCATGAAGCCCTTCGCTTCTTGGAGTCACATCTCCCTATTTGTCGACCTCAGCACAACTTCTAGATGGGCGATAGTATCCTGACTCTCATTACCTTCACAAAGAGGAGTATCGGATGACACATAGATAACCATCATTTCTCTATGTTGTCGTTGACCCCCATGACATTCGACTTCAACACTTTATCATTTTGCGGTGTGTCTTACTTTGCGGCTATTGCAGTTGTTTTTATATTTTCCATAGACTTCTGAAACTTGTTAGGCCATCAATTCCTGCGACTCCTCAACACTTCTTATAGGTGTCATCACCTCTTTTCCTAGTTTTTTCACCATCAGAATTGTCTTATTCCATTATCAACACACCCCCGAGGGCCCTGTCGTCATCTACAACAACACACAACTTCAGTCATTGTATTACACATTTTTGAGTTACATGACACGAGCATGGGGCATCCCCGCCTCGTTTGTACACATTTTTATTTTTCCCCACCTTGTGAAAGGTTTGGGTTCTACAAGTTCCCCTCTCCTTCCAATGGGTCTCTCCTGAAACTCCCCTCAACACTCTTTCTTACACGAGTACTCTCAGTAGAATAAACATTGATTTATTTTGGCTATACATATGCTCCTAACCTCACACATCAAGTGACATCTATTATCACTAAAATTTCATCCACAAATGGTTACAGGAATTTGGCATCTCCAAACACCTATTATTTCACCCACAACTTCAAAAATTCATTTCCAAAGGGCACAAAACTATACAACTGGTTATAAAATCAACATGCGCTAAGGATACAAAGGAAGTGAGCACATGTGCGCCAGTCGAAAAACTCCGGAAGAGTGCACATGCACTCAATGCATGACTATGGATGGAAAATGCCATGCATGCCTCAGAATGATGCATTTATGATTTTGGTCGGCCTTCAACCCACTTTTGGTTCATCTCCCAAGTCAATTTTACACCCAAATCCGAGATGAATCCGAGTTGGGGGCTGGTCAAATACCTAAGGGTGCCCTAAAGATCCCCTTGTTCACATTAAAGACTGGTTGAATAATGCCTCAAATCTTTTCTATAAAAAGAGGCCATGGATGCACTACATTTTCAAGGAATTCATTTGTATTGCTATGCTTCCTATCTTCTCTTGGAGGATCCTCTTTCCTCATCAAGAGAATACAAGCACCATTCCATTGATCTATTCACATCACCTATTGAGTGAATGAGCTTTGGATTTCTTCACCATTTCCTTCTAGTTTGTTATTTGTAAGAAGAGCTCAATCTTTGGGGGTTCAAGATCCCTCCCTTGGAAGACGATGGGACCCACAAGTATCCCTTTCTCTTTGTGGTTTTCCCACTAATACAATCTATCCATTGGTGGCATGAATGGTGTTTATTTTTTATTCTAATATCCTTATGCACTCTAGTTTAGTTTCTTTTATTATTTTTAGTTTAGTTGTTTGTTTATTTTTCATGCTTGATGTTTCTAACTCTTACATTCATTGCTATCTTTTCTAGCTACCCAACTGTACTTGCAAGCGTCCTTATTTTGCTCATTTAGGTGACAAAAGGGAAGCAACAACAACCTAGATATGTCCTACAGAAAATCCAATGACTTTCACTTCTCCTAGTGATCTACAACGTATATTCACTCCAGGACTTCAGAGCTTCGAGGCTTATGCCTCTTTTACAACAAATGACTTAAAACAATCGGAGTGGCTAAGTATAAAGGACTTGGGGGTTTAACATCCATGCTCCTTACCTTGATCCAACAGTTTTCCGGGGTCTTGAATTCTTCCGAACAAATCTCATCTGCTCAATTTAAAAAAAAAGAGATTTATCTTCTTCTTGGGACTTACTCTTGCTATCCCTCCTCATGCTTTGTCACTTGAAGGACTTAGGCTCTGGATAAAACCTTTCACTTCCCTTTGGATATTTTCTCCTAAAGTAATCAAACCTTGGTGCACACTTTGCACTTCCCTCTTGAACTTGGGACTTAAATAAGTGTCTTGCGCACACCTTGTGCTATCTCTCCTTTTAGTTTCTTCAACACTTAACAAAGTGTCGACCTCATGAAATTTTTGCATTGGTTTCCCTTATGATATCTATATACTAATGAGAGTATAGGCACACTCCTTTCTCTCTCTCTACGTAAAATTATGAAGTCTCTCATGATCTTTTGAACCTGTAATGGTTCGGCCTTTGCACTCCTTGCATGGGCATTGTGCATTCCTTTCACCGAGATTCTATAAGAGAAACAATTGAAACTTAAATAAACACTAAGGATTCATTCAACCAACCATTTATATGCATACACACACATAAAATGTATAGATAAATAACACAACATTTACCTAGTTACTCAAAGACAAGAAATCCCAGAACTTGAAAGCAATTCTCTCTTCTTCTATATTCCTTCAACAAATATTTACAAGGGTTTCAACAAATCTCAATAGCTTTTAGCTTCTACTTTCAACAACTAAAACAAATACTAACAACCTCTTTTGGGCCTAGATTACATTGATTTATACATGAGGGGGCTTCTCGAGCCTTCCCTCTAGACTATCTTAGTGGTTTCACATCACAATTAAATCATCCTACTACTAGGCTTATTACAATAAATGAAATATTACAACCCAAATATGAGTTGGTGCTCACAATATGTATAATCCTACAAACATTAAAAGAAAATACAATCTCTTGGAGCACATACAATGGCTCAATCTTCAAGATCTCATGGAATCGTTAATCACAATTCTTTCAAAATTTAAAGTGACGTTCTCTCCTTGGAATTCAAACTAGTTGAGTATGTTGCGTTGAATGTTGAGTCACCTTCCACCTTTCCTCATTATATGACGTCTGTGATTCTCCTGCATCATACTCCTCTACTGAAAAAATCACGAACTCCTACTCATGGCTCTATTTTTATTGTTGTTGAGATCCTCTAGGGTCCCAAATTTTGACTCGAAGCTATCCATTTTCTTCTCTTTCTTTTTGTTATTGTTGTTATTTTCATTCCCCTGCTATTACAGGCTTTTCTCGTGGTCTCCAAATTATGTGTTGCAGAGATTCATTTATCTTACCACCATAGTATTCTCTTGTATCATTGGATAACCTTTCTACCAACCCTCTCAACTCCATAATTTTATTTTCAATCCTATCCCCTGGATGGCTCTTTTGTTGCAACTCTCTCTTTCTCTCCTGACAATTTCTTTGTTGCAATATGTTGTTGTTAATCACTGGTTTCTTCTCCTTATTATTTGTTTCCTCAAGAATATTACCTTCCTGAATGTTTCCTTTTCTATTCTTCATTATTGCATCCCTATGATAGTCTTCCTCTATCTTTTGATGGTTTAACTAATCCTCTAGTATCTTCAATTCCTTCTCCCACTGAGTGAGCATGGTACCTAAATGCTCCTCTTGAATATATCTTTGTCTCACAATTGTGTGGGCCTCATATTATTTCTCTTCCTTTCGAACATAAATGGACTTCTTTCCACTCTCCTTTTCTTTGACAGTCTCCAATGGACACCCTTCTATTGCACCTGCTATCACACACAAACTGCTAGTTTAAAAAACGTTTGGCCCCTTGGCCTCTTCCCTGGATTCCTCCTGCATCATTTCCTCACAAGTATGAGCACATTTGAAACTCATTCCAAGTGATATAATTTTCTCTCCTATCCTCATACTACAACACTATGGATCTTCTTTTTCCTTGAAGATTTCCTTCCCACTCATGAGAAGTATACTCGAACTAGACTCCTCTTTAACTCCCTTATCTTCTAATGGAAACAACATATGCTTACACCCATTTTTGTCAAGGGTATAAGTATTATTCCTTCCATCATGTATGACATTCCTTTAATTTTTCCATGGTCTCCCCAAAAGAAAATGACAAACATCCATAGGTATGACATCACTTAAAACTTCATCCTTATAACTACCTATTTTAAAATCAACTTTACATTGTCGACTTACCATGACTTGATGTCCTTTATGCAACCACGACACCATGTATGAAATTGGAGGTGTTGTCATCTCCAAATTTAGCTTTTCCACTGTCTCCATGGATACCAAGTTGTCATTACTCCCACTTTCTATGATGACCTTGCATACTTTGTCTCTGGTTTTGCAAGCAGTTCTGAACAAACTATTCCTTTGGGCTGGTTCTCGTACCTATTTCTCTGGATTTATGAGAGATTTACTCATCATGATGGATATTCCTTCTTCAACTAAATATTCCTTCATCTTTGTCTCCACATTCATCTGTTTCACCTCATAAATGTGAGCTCCTCTAACTCTTGCATTTTTATTTTTAGGACATTCCCAAGACATGTACCTTGTTTTCCCACAAGAATAACACTACACTTCTCCTCCTCTGCCTCTTCCTCTACCTCTTAGAAAATTATTTATTACTCTAGAGTATCCTCCTCTGTCTATGTGACTTTTAAATCCTCCAGCTTCTTCCCTGGATTACTAGAACTTTTCTCTGGTGCTTCCTTCTCCTCTGTCAAGATTCTTCCCCTTGTTCCTCTAACTCGACTTGCCTGACAATTTTTCTTCTGCCTTTAGAACTACCTAATAAGCATATTATATGGTACTCATCATAATCATACTAATCTCATCTTGGATTTCATACCTCAACCCATTTATATACCTATAAACTTTCTCTTCATCATTCACCCTATGTCCTGCTCTTATATTAAACTTATAAAACTCTTCAGTATACTCCTTCACCGAAAAACCTATATGTCTCAGATTCTGCAACTTTATGAATATATTCAACTAATAATCCTTGGGTATGAATTTATTCTTGATCTTAGATACCATTCTATCCCAACTCTTAATCTTGGCCTTACCTTTCCTCCGTATGTTAGCTTGAAACTCGTCCCACCATAAAGTTGCATGCCCCTTCAATCTAGTCACTGCATGCTTTACTTTCTTCTCATCATCAATCTCCTCATAGTCAAAATACTTGTCAAAAGAACTTATCCAGTCAATTAGTTATTCTACATTCAAATTACCTTCATACATAGAGACTTCCATCTTTGATCTGGTTCCCATCTTGAAAAAAACTCTTGACAGTTGCTCTGTTTCTTCTTATTCTCCTACAACTTCTTCTTATGCTTATATATATTCACTTTTAGCTTCACTGAGATCAACAATATATGATTATATCCTTTTTTTATTTCCATGGCATCCAACCTTATATAAATTTGTCTCATTTCCTCCTCCATAGTTGCGTTGACTACAAGTATCTCCCTGCATCTCCTTGGTGTCATGGCTCTAAATGTTTCTTCTCACAGAGCTTATTCCTTCTCTGATACCACTTGATGCAAGCCTTAGGGATCACATGACATCCCAGTCTAGGATCGATTTACATAGGAGCTGAAGTGTCTCTCGAGTCCCCACTGAACCCTTAGAATTATTTTCCATAGGCCTTCTCTCCTTTTCCTGCATGAAAATTCAGGTTCGTGTGGGTTGTTTTACTCCAACGGAGTCTTCACGTGACCTCAGGCCTAAACCATGGGGATTAATGTTTTGAAGGCTCTAACTTTAGTGGATATCACATGTGATTGTAGGCTAGGACCACACACTTAGCTAAAAGGTTCTTATATATAGCTTTGTTACTCCGACGCTCCAAAACTTCGGGCTTCATAGGTTTTAACCACACAACACATCAAATCTCCCAAATGTCGAGTTAGAAAACTCTCGAATGGGCGCTATCTAGAGCTTTGTTACTTTGGTTCTCTAGAACTTTAGGATTTGGAATTTCTACTAGTAAAACACTCCAAATCCCCCGAATGTTGAACTAGCGAAGGGCAGAGATCCATGGTCCACGTGTCCCCTTCAATGAACGACCAGGATCTACTCTAGGCTTCAGGACTTCAAGAATTTTTGCACCAAATCAACTTTCATCCAGAATCCTTTGGATTGTTGAATTTGATAATCTACTGACACGTGTACTCGACAACCAATGGTTAGAATTTACTCTAGAGTTCAGGAATTTGGTACTTTCCCTACTCCATGAAACAACCACCAAATTCTCATAGAGTGTCAAATATTTATATGCATGAGATCTACAACTCACATTCACTCGTTCACAGATCCAACAACTGAGATTGGATCTTATCCATGACGCTTCTCCTCTGGTTTTGGTTTGATCCAATGGCTCAGATCTGTCCTACAACCAATCCAATAAGTGCCACTTCCGCCAGTGATCTACGATGTAGATTCACTCTTGGACTTTGGAGCTTCAGGGCTTCTACCTCTTTTAGAACAAATGGCCATTGTGCGGGGTCGTGACTTCTCCCGAACAGATCTCGTCTACTCACTTTTAAACAAATATATTTATATTATTCTTGGGACTTACTCTTGCTATCCCTCCTCGAGATTTGTCACTTGAAGGACTTATACTCTTGCAATTCCCTCCAGATTTTTTCTCCTAAAAGAATCGAACCTTGCCACATGTGTTTCTCTTCCCTCTTGAGTTTGGGACTTAAAGAAGTGTCCTACACACACCTTGTGTTATCTCTCCTCTGAGATTTTTCAACACTTAACAAAGAGTTGACCCTATGCACTATTTTCACTGGTTTCCCTTGTGAGATTTTATACTCATGTGAGTATAGGCGCACTCCTTGTGCTCTCTCTGTGTAAACTTATCCAATCTCTCTTCATCTTCTGAACCTGTAATGGTTCGGCCTTCACACTCCTTATGTGGGAACTATGCACTCCTTGCACTGATATTTCAAAAGATAAACAATTTAATCTTAAATTAACACTAAGGATTCATTCAACCAATCATTTAGATGGATACACACACATAAAACATAGATATAAATAACATAACATTTACCCAGTTACTCAAAGACAATAAATCCTAGAACTTGAAAGCGATTCTCTCTTCTTCTATATTCCTTCAGCAAATATTTACAAGGGTTTCAATAGCTCTCAACAACTTTCAGCTTCTTCTTTTAGCAACTACAACAACTACTAACAACCTCTTTTGGTCCTATATTACATTGATTTATACATGAGGGGACTTCTCGAGCCTTCCCTCTAGACTATATTAGTGCTTTCATATCACAATTAAAGAATCCTACTACTGGGCTTATTACAATAAATGAAATATTACAACCCATATATGAGTTGGCGCTCAAAATATGTACAATCCTACAAACATTAAAAGAAAATTAAATCTCTTGGACCACATACAATGGATCAAGATTCAATATCTCATGGGATCTTTAATTACAATGCTTTCAAACTTTAAAGTGGCATGCCCTCCTTGGAAGCTAAACCAGTTGAGTGTATTGCATTGGATTTTGAGTCACCTTCCACCTTGCCTCATTAAATGACATCAGTGATGCTCCTACATCAACAAGGAATTCTAGCTATGCATGGACGCATCCAAGGAAGGTTTAGGTAGGTTTTTTATTCAAGACGGATGACTGATCGCTTACATTTCAAGGAAATTTAGAAAGCATGAAGAGAACTACGCAACGCATGACTTGGAGTTATTAGCAATTGTATATGCCTTGAGAGTTTGGATACATTATCTGATTGGAATAAAATTTGAATTAAAGACAAATCATTGTGGATTGCAACATATATTTACTTAGAGTGACTTGAACATGCGACAAAGGCATTGGTCAAAATTACTTAGCGAATATGACTTTGAGATTACTTACATTAAAGGAACAATGAATAGAGTGGAATATGCATTGAGTCAGAGACTATTAGCACTATAAGTCACCTTCTGATTGAATAGAACATAAGCCTAGTACCCATAATTTTATACAGTAAATGTAAATGATTTTTAGGTGATCAAATGGAGAGGACTCAATGATAATAATGTTCTAACTCAGAAATATAGACTAGCATGCATAAACAATTGAGGTATGGAATCAACTTCAGTCAGTAAGTTGGAGTAAGGGTGAATAGAGGGAAGACTTTGGTGAGGAGAGTGTAGAGGTCTTTTGTGGACACCAGGTCTTCCATCAACCTAAGGAGGAAAAACTTAAACGCAAGATCCTCTTGATTTCAAATCTCAAAGAAACTGAGAGAAATTATAACAACACTATAATATAACATTCATCATAATAAAGTCATAAAAATCCATGTGAATCAGTCAATCATGAACTCTCTTAGTATCAAAGGAAAATAAGATGGAGAAAGAAGGCTGACTTAGATTAAACAAGATGTCTAAAAAAAATACATAACCAGAGAAACAATTGTTCTCAATCAAAATATTACAATAGTAGGGAGCCTAGCTAAACCATCTGACCTTAACAAAAGATCAAAACTGCCTATATATAATAAAATGTTGCAACCACCAAGAATGTGATTAGATCACTGCCTTAAAATCCTTCAGTCGATGCCCACTCTGTCAGGTTGTGCAGACTTGATGATGTAAGATGCGATCATGCATAGTTATGTGATTTACATGGAACATTTCCCATAAGGAAGCTTCAGATCATAAGTGTGCATTCATGGCTGCTCTCTGCAATGTGTTAGCACTAGGAGTCACCTTCTGATTGCAAGGAAGGTAAGCCCAGCACCCATCATATTATATTTGAAAGTGTGAGTGTTTTTTGAAAGTTTGAATGAAAAACTCGAAATGATAATATCCTAACTCAAAAACAGGGCTAACATGTACCAGCAAATAAGGTCTTGAATAAATTCAACTAGTATTTTGGGAGTAAATGTGGATATAAAGAATAATTGAATGAGAGGAATGTAAGGGATACTACAAACATCAGGTCCACAAGATCCTAAGGAAGAAAGTTTCTTAAAACAAGATCTTCTTGAAATCAGAAAATAAGGAGCTAAATAAACACCATGACAATAAAATGATCAAACATCCATCGTATCATTACCACAGTTATCCATATGAAGCATTCAAATATGAACCTTTAGCATTAGAAGCAGATAGTCTGAAATAGAAGCCTATTTCTATTAGTCAAAAAGTCTTAAGTCCAGTACATACTAGATCACAACCACTTTATCCAAGATATTACAATTTAGGGAGCCTTTCTCAACCATCTAAACCTGCTAAAGCAATTGATCTATCTATTTATAACAAGAAAGGGAGCAAATAGGTGGAGGTACGAGCCGGCTTCTTTTTCTTAAAAATATCTAAACATTTATTTATTCTAACAACTAAAATAACAACCTATGATATAAAACAGGGAAGTGTTGGTGACTAATCCAATCATGCTTCTAACTACTTTGATCCTCTTTTACTGCTCAGATCCTATTTTTCCATGTGTCCCTTTGGAGCATGTAGTTGTCCTCTGAATGCCAACTTCTACTTCTGTCATTTACTCCATCATTAACTTATCCAAAACCGTTGGCCTATTCTTCCTAGATCCATGGTGTTTGTTGGTAAACTTCCTTGTGTAGCAACGCTGGGTAGCGCACCTTAAAATGTAACAAGGAGATAAGGTAACACTTGTAGGTAGCGCCTTTGTGCTGTTTATGCGTGTAAACTGGTTCCCTGTCAAATATTATGCAGTGCCTATAGGTAGCACCATTGTGTTGCACCCATATACCAATTCTTCCCTCTATGTAATATTACGCAGTGCTTTACGTAGAGACACTGTGTGCAACTTCTGTTCTATGTAAGATATTACACAACTCCTATACGTAGTGCCACTTATGTTGCATTTGCATACAACTTTGGGTATCATTTCCAAAATGCAGCGTCTTTGAATCTAGGACATGTGTAGAGAAGTTTGTGTCCTTCCAATTATGACAGATGTCTTGACTATACCATAGATAATGCCATTTACAACTGAGTGAAGCTAGCACTTTAGCAAAAACTCAAAATTCATATAGCTAAATGCATAGGATCCTGTATAGATGGAAAATATAGTATCTTCATATCAGTTAACCCTCCTAGAAAGGAACAATTCCCAAAAATGGAGCTTACCCCTTACCAACTATTTTTTCATCTTAACACTTAGCCTCACACTCTTTCTAGTAGAAAGAGTCTTTTCAATTGGCTCAACAGATTTCTTCTTCCTAGTGATGGCAGGATTCTTTGCTGTAGCTGAGATCTCCTTAGCCATTGGTTTATCATTTTCAATGGCAACTTCTACCAACACCTGCGAATTTCTTTGAGATACCTCATCTTGTAAGTGTCTCAACTCTACCTTTATCTTCCTATTCTGAGACTGAAAGTCTCTGTTCTATCTGTAAATATTCTTCAATTGTTTACAAAGAGGCAAGGCCTTTCTCGATGTGAACCTTGCCAAGTACATGGTATGTTTGTAGCCAATCATGAGCTCATTCATCTGATCCAAGTTGACCTTGTCTTCTACTTTGAGATGAGCTACTTCTCTCCTTGCATCCCTAATATGCTTAATAAGTATTTTGTAGGTCTAGATGCCAAGGGGGTTGGGGACATGTGCACTCTCAGTAGGCTTCTTCTTGTCCTTTTCTTCCATCTGTACAAGAGTTTCCTTGCATGTTTTAGCAGGCTTCTCAAAACCTTTTCCTTTATGATTCTTCTCTTGTGCAACAACCTCTTCTTTATTCTTCGTAGGTTTTTCACAATCTTTCACAGGGATTTCATCTTTCCTATCCAAAGGTATTTTGGTACCTTTACCTTGATTTTTTGTACAGGGGTTTCTTGTTTTTCTTCTACAAAATTTTCAATGCCTTTCCCTTTCTTCTTATGCATAGGGGTTTCTGGTAAAGACTTCTCTTTGAGAACCCCCTTAGGAATTGACGACCCAGTGAAATGTATTTTACCCTTGATTTCAACTGATGGAGGAGGAGAGGGGAAGAGAATATTCTTCCCTTTTTTAGATGTCACCTTGGTAGAAGAAGGAACTTCTTCTAACCCTGGTGGAGGTGGTGGTGAGAAATATCTATGTGGAGAAGGACATACTTCCTCCTCATCTTCCCTGAACTGCTTGTTGATCTCTGAAACAAGGGCTCTTCCCTTTCTCTTCTTGTTGATCCCTGCTTTAGTACTGGTAGGTGATGAAGGACCTGTGATCTGTGATTGGGGAGTAGGTGTTGGGTCCATCTTGAAGTGAGAAGTAACCAAAAAATACTCTCAGGAAATCTCTTTCTTTGCCAACTCTTCAGAGACAAGCATCCTGATAAGTCCAGAGTGGAAAAGACTATAATCCACCTCCTTAGATTTGGCTTGCACCCTATCTGATATTTGAACTATGCTTCTCAGAAGGTAATAAGGAACATTCATCCGAACCTTACCAGTAAAATGTAACAACAACCTTATGTGGTAATGATACAAGGTGTTAAATCTCCCTTCACAACTAAAATATCTCTGTATGATTTTTGACATTATGTCAAACTAGCCGATCAACTGATTCCTTGGCATACTCTTAGATAAATCGTTGGCTCGATATTCAAGCTTGAAGAGATCTTTAATGAAGGGTGAACTCAATACCATGGCGTTGAACCAATTTTCACTTGAAATGGCGATCCTTGTTACTGTAACAACCCTGGTTGAATAAATGCATAGGGATTATTAATTTTAATTAATTTGATAATCTGACTATCCTAATATGTTGAGTTAAACAATAATTGTTTCTTAATAATATTATTTATTTATTTATTTATTGTTCATATATGTCAATGATTAATTGATTAATTAATAGAATCATTAAATATTTGAGAAAAAAGGGGCTTAATAATTTTAGTTTATTTAATTAAAAGACTTACGTATGAAGGGGGGGAAGAAACATTAAATGGAGGGGATAAGATAATAAAGAAGGGGGATAAGATAATAAAGAAGGGGATAAGGTAATAAAGGAGGAGATAAGGAAATTAATGAGGGAGAGGAGAGTCAGTGAAGGGGGAATATGACGGAAGAGTCCTAGGGGGAAAGGAGAGGATTATTTTTGGGGAGGAAGCATTTTTTAGGGAGCATTTGGAGGGCAGGAAGATTTTCTATGGCATATTGTTCTATGGGATATTGGCTGGTTTGAGCAGTTTGGTTTTTCGGTGAACCATTACAGGGGGCACCGGGTTGCTGGGGGTTTTGGGCACGGGGGCCAGGATTCTTTTCAGTATCCTGGAGCTAGGGAGCTGGAAAGGATGCTCCTAGCTAGCTGGGTGGTTATTCAGTTTGGACATAGTTTGGTCAGTGAATCAGGCTGGACAAGGAAGCAGGGAAACGACAACCATATTGGCATGAATTAGCATCAGAAGCAGGTATTTTATTTATGAATTGCTGAGTTATTTTCATGTTGTAGATAAATGTTAAATTCTGTTGAAATATTATATTCTTATTTGAAGATAAATGAATTATTCATGCACTCAAAGAAATTCTATGTTAGAAATGTTATGTGTAGTTGTATGGATTTTATTAGGCTTGTTTATTTTTGGTCTCTACACATGGTATCAGAGCCCTGGTTCAAAATCTGGAGCCAAGGGCCTACCCACCTACCCAAACCCTTAATTAGATATAAATCTGGGCCAAGCTCCAGCTCCACCTAAGCTCCACCTAACCTTCAAGCCAAGCACACAATTTTTTTTTTTACATAGATAAAAATATATAAAAAAAGGGGGGGGGATATAGAAAAAGTAATAAAAAGAAGGCACACATGTTACGCTACAATCACCAAAAGAAGAACCACATTTCCATCTGTTGTTAATATGTTATTTCTTAGAGATTGCACTATTAAAGGAAAGAATTTAACCATGCCAAGCTGAGAAAATAGATATAATCACCACTCGGGAATGTTTCTTCTCACATGTTTCCTCCCCAACAACTTTCATAAATGGAAAGGAAACTACGACATATCAATAATTCCAACATCTTCTTCAATTAAATCCTTTGACAAAATAAATAAGAGAGCAATCTATTTTGAACTATTATTATTTTCTTCAAATCAAATATATTCCCTATCAAATTCAAACTTGCCTAAATGAGTTAAGAATAAAGTACTATACTCTTGCCAACATAATTAACCAAATATAATATAAGATTCAATACCTATTTTTTTTTATCATCTGAGATTTCAAACAAGTCCAAAGGCAAGTCTTAACCATATTTGTATTGTACAAAATGTCAATGCAAAACAATAAATACATAAAAGATACCTAGGCAATGATAGTGACTGTAGAACCTTTTACTTGGGCCAAGCAACTCCTCAATATTCTCATAATAGAATGAGGCTCTCATTTCACTATTTCCAATTGTGATGTCCTCCAGGATAAAGTTGTTACATTGCATACGATAGTGATAATTATTGCACACAATGGTGAATGGATATAACAATAAATGTAATTGCAGAACTTTTCATAATAGGTTTAGGAGATGACCTTACAGAACATTTGAATAATCAACAAGAAGTTGGGATGTGTGTCTTAATCAAGGCCAGCTTCAGATGTAGACGAAAATCATATGCATGTACATA
Source organism: Picea glauca (assembly GCA_000966675.3). Taxonomy (NCBI): domain Eukaryota; kingdom Viridiplantae; phylum Streptophyta; class Pinopsida; order Pinales; family Pinaceae; genus Picea; species Picea glauca. The sequence continues at coordinate 366,793 of JZKD02S1838135.1, forward strand.
TGACAAGAATAGTTATGAGAGAGAATAACCCAATACAACCCAGTGCAAAGTTCGAGCCAAGTTATAAGAGGTATGAGCATATACACCAAGTAGCGTTCCCACGCCAATCAAGAGACAATGTGTCAAGTGCTCAATGCGTCATCATACGACCATAGAATGGACGCAATACACAAACCCTAGCACCTT
>JZKD02S1838135.1:396237-433304 GCA_000966675.3 Picea glauca
CCACATGACTTTTGGCGCTTCATCTCCCAGGGTTAGGTTTTTGGATGTCTAGGGTTTTTGGCATTCCTTCTTATTGTAAAAAGGCCTTCAGAGCCTCATTGTAATCATCTTCTTACAAATGCGAGTAGCCGTCACATCTCTTCTCAAAGATAAGCTGCCACCATTCTAGTGAGTCTTTCACTCTGTATTTTTACAGTCTCTGTACATTTTGTTCATTAATAGAAATTATGTATTACTGTATCTCTGTGTTTATGGTTTTATCTTTGATATATTTCTATTATATTACTAGATATACACAATATCTCTGTGCATTTTGTTATTATATCTCCGCTCTCATTTCGTGCCGAAAATAATTCGGATCAGTGCTTCATACAATGCCTTAATACCCATGATGGATCCAGGGGATAGACCCCTAAACTACTTCCTAGCTTCACCAAAAAGGCTTTGGATGAAAAATCTCATCCAAAAATCTTCATTTTCAATATTTTGGTTATCTGCATAGCTATAGAAAGCAACAAGATGTTCCTCAATTGTTATATCTTCTTCTCCAGTAAACTTGGGCATGTATTTCAAATAATCTCCAAGGGGGAGAGCATTCATTGGATGAGGCAAGAATAGAGGATCATATCTTGCAGCTACTATGGAATCCATCCTATTTGAAGGGGGGTTAACAACTACCATTTGATTTTGGATTCTAGGTGAACAAGCAGGAGAAGGAGACCTGGCTGTGTGTAGATTAGGAGAAGGAGAAAAGGATAAAGGAGAGATTTTAGTCTTCACAATAGCAGGTGGAGCCTTGGAAGATGACGGTAAGTTCTGAGAAGGAGATGAAGTTCCTACTTCTTTGGCAGCTAAAGTTTTAACAGAGAGAAGTGTAGCAAAACCTAACATAGGGAAATATTCAAAACTATCAAGACTGAAACACTTCTCAATATCAGGGGAGGAGAATATATCAATGTTTTCTTCTTTCAATTTAGTTTCAAAGGTAGAGTATTAAACATAAAACTCTTCGAAATCTATATTTTTAGATACTTCAGCAGAAGATAAAGGAATCTTGATAAAACAATTGGAGTATCAAGAGTGGAATCAGCCAACTAACCAGAAGCACTTGTGGTAGCAGCAGAAATGTTTTTTAGAATATTTTCCCTTCTTGATTATCTTCTCTGGTCAGCCTTAGGTGGAACCAAAGGTAACTGTCGATTTGATCTCGTATGTTTTCCTTTAGGTGCCAAATATGAATCAATGGAGTCACCAAGTGCAAGATGTAATATTCAAAATACTAAGTCCCAATGCACCTTGAGAGCTAGTAAGCATTGTTGTTCTATGCCAGGGAAAAGTATTCAACTCATTCCTCAGAAACGACGCCAAAAATGTTAGCACCAGGAGTCGCCTTCTGATTCCAAGGAAGGTAAGCCCAGTACCCATTAGATTATATGTGAAAGTATGAGTGTTTTTTGAAAGGTCGAAGGAAAAACTCGAAATAATATTATCTTAACTCATAAATAGGGCTAACATGTACCAACAAATAAGGTCTTGACTAACTTCAACCAGTAGTTTGGTAGTAAATATGGATATAAATATGACTTGAATGAGAGGAATGTAAGGGCTACTACAAACATCAGGTCCAAAAGAACCTAAGGAAGAAAGTTTCTTAAAACAAGATATTCTTGAAATCAGAAACTAAGGAGCTAAATAAACACCATGACAATAAAATGATCAAACATCCCTCATATCATTACCATAGTTATCCATATGAAGCATTCAAATATGAAAATTTAGCATTAGAAGTATATGTTCTAAAATAGAAGCTGATTTATGTTAGTAAAAAAGTCTTAATTCTAGTACATACTAGATCACAGTCACTTTATCCAAGATATTACAGTTTAGAGAGCCTTTATCAACCATCCGAACCTACTAAAGCAATTGATCTATCTATTTATAACAAGAAAGGGAGGCAACAACTGGAGGTATGAGCTGGCCTTTTTTCCTTAAAAATATCTAAACATTTATTTATTCTAACAACTAAGATAACAGCCTATGCTATAAAACAGGGAAGTGTTGGTGACTAATCCAATCATGCTTCTAACTAGTTTGATCCTCTTTTGCTTATCATCTCCTATTTTTCATGTGTTCCTTTGGAGCCTGTAGTTGTCCTTTGAATTCCAACTACTACTTATGTCATTTACTCCATCATTAACTTATCCAAAATTGTTGGCCTAGTCTTCCTAGATCCCTGGTGTTTGCTGGAAAATTTCCTTGTGTAGAAACTCTGGGTAGCGCACCTTAAAATTTAACAAGGAGAGAAGGTAATGCATGTAAGTAGTGCCTCTGTGTTGTGTATGTGTTTAAATTGGCTCCCTGTCAAATATTATGTAGTGCCTATAGCTAGCACCATTGTGTTGCACCCATATACCAATTCTGCCCTCTATGTAATATTACGCAATTCTTTACGTAGCACCACTGTGTGCAGCTTCTATTCTCTGTAAGATATTACACAATGCTTATACGTAGTGCTACTTATGTTGCGTTTGCATATAGCTTTGAGTATCATTGCCATAACACAATGTCTTTGAATCTAGGACATGTGAAGAGCAGTTTGTGTCCTTCCAATTATGATAGATGTCTTCACTATACCATAGATAATTCCATTTACTACTAAGTGAAGCTAGCACTTTAGAAAAAACTCAAAATCCATATAGATAAATGCCTAGGAGCCTGTATAGATGGAAAACATACTATCTGCATATCAGTTAACCCTCCCAAAAAGGAACAACTCCCAAAAATGGAGCTGACCCCTTACCAACTATTTTGTCATCTTAACACTTAGCCTCACACTCTTTCTAGTAGAAAGGGTCTCTTCAATTAGCTCAATAGATTTCTTCTTCCTAGTGCTGACAGGATTCTTCAGTGTAAATGAGCTCTCCTTAGTTATTGGTTTATGATTTTCAATGGAAACTTCTACTAATACCTGTAAATTTCTTTGAGCTACCTCATCTTGCAAGTGTCTTAGCTCTGCCTTTATCTTCCTATTCTGAGACTGAAAGTCTCTATTCTGTCTATAAATATTCTTCAGTTGTTTACGAAGAGGCAGATCCTTTCTCACTGTGAACCTTGCAAAGTCGAGGGTATGGTTGTAGCCAATCATGAGCTCATTCATTTGAGCCAAGTGGACCTTGTCTTCTTCTTTGAGAAGAGATATTTCTCTCCTTTCATCCCTAAGCTGCTTAATAACTCTTTTGTAGGTCTGGCTACCAAGGGGATTGGGGACATGTGCAATCTCAACAGGCTTCTTCTTGTCCTTTTCGTCCATCTGTATAGGATTTTCCTTGCATGTTTCATCATCCTTCTCAAAACATTTTCCTTTATGCTTCTTCTCTTGTGCAACAACCTCTTCTTTATTCTTCATAGGTTTTTCACAATCTTTCACCGGGATTTCATCTTTCCTCTCCAAAGGTCTTTTGGTACCTTTGCCCTTGATTTTTTGTAAAAGGGTTTCTTGTTTTTCTTCTACAGATTTTTCAATGCCTTTCCCTTTCTTCTTATGCATAGGGGTTTCTGGTAAAGACTACTCTTTGAGAACCCCCTTAGGAATTCATGACCTAGTGAAAGGTATTTTACCCTTGATTTCAATTGTTGGAGGAGGAGAGGGAAAGAGAAGGTTCTTCCCTTTTTTATATGTCACCTTGGTGGAAGAAGGAAATTCTTCTAACCCTGGTGGAGGTGGTGGTGAGAAATATCTATGTGGAGAAGGACAGACTTCCTCCTCATCTTCCCTGACCTACTTGTTGATCTCTGAAACAGGGGCTCTACCCTTTCTCTTCTTGTTGATCCCTTCTTTAGTACTGGTAGTTGATTAAGGACCTGCGATCTATGATTGGGGAGTAGGTTTTGGGTTTATATTGAAGTGAGAAGTAACCAAAAAATGCTCCCAGAAAATTTCTTTCTTTCCAAACTCTTCAGAGACAAGTATCGTGATAATTCCAAAGTGGAAAAGACTAGAATCCACATCCTTAGATTTTGCTTTCATCCTATCTAACATTTTACCTATGCTTCTCAACATAGGTAACAATAGTTTACCTATGCTTCTCAGCATGTAATAAGGAACATTCATCTGAACCTTACTAGTAAAATGTAACAACAGTCCTATGTGGTAATGATACAAGGTGTTAAATCTCCCTTCACAACTAAAATATCTCTGTATGATTTTCAACATTCTGTCAAACTGGTCGATCAAATGATTCCTTGACATACTCTTAGATAACTCATTCTCTCGGTATTTAGGCTTGAAGATATTTTTACCGAAGGGTGAACTCAATACCATGGCCTTGAACCAATTTTCACCTAAAATGGGGATCCCTGTTGCAGCTGAGATGGAGGCTTCAATTATCTCAAATTCCAAATCTCCAACTCTAGTTTTCTTGCCATCAAAATTTAATGCAAATTGTTTTTCTACTTCTGGGTGGCCTCTCTACATGTTTTGCAAGAAAGAGAGGCATCTTGCTCTTCGCAACATCTCCCTTTCCATGGGGTCTGTGTCAAAAAGGTGCATGTTCATAGATTCTATTCGAACTATCTTGCCACCTTTGTGTGCTTTCTTTGACTAAGGGGTCTCCATGACTCAAAATGAGGGTTCTTAAGAGGCTTAAGGGATGATATTGACCAGAAAGCTTCAATTCAAGTTTCAAAAGCACAAATATGGCCCTCCAAATTAACAGTTCTTAGAAAATGAGCTTGACTATGAGAAATGGACCTTCATACTTATATAGGATTTCAGAGTGTAGATTGTGAAGAGGTAATCTTAAAATGACTTTTCGTACAAGATGAAAGGAAGCAAAGAATAATCAGAGAAGGTTTGAGCAGCACCTTTGCATAACACAATGCATACACAGAGGATAGGCTATTGTAGGCTTGCGACTTTCAAAGTCTATAACCAACAATAGTAATCATACCATGGACATGAGCAAGGATGTTTACAGGTATGCAAATATGGCTCCCCTACTACCCTGCAAGCTTAACAAACCAACACCCGAGCACAAATATCTTGTGAAAATTAATATGAAAAGGAGGTTGCATAGGATACCTGTGAAGTCGAGATCTATTTAGATCCTCGATGCGATATTAGGATGATATTTAGAAAAAATCATCCCTGAAATCACTCACAACATCGGATTTAGTTGACATGCAGTTGCCTGATCAGAACTAGCAAACTTATGCGACGCAACACTGCTGAACTTTTCAAATTTGGAAACCATTACCAAGGGTCATAAATGCAAGATATTTTGAAAGTAATTCAACCAACTTTTGGCACTAAAAACAAGGGACATGGTATTAGTCATGGCAATCATGACTTGTAGTGGATGAATGATAAACGTGACAGGTGCTACAGAACTGCCTGTTGAGTGGGCAGTGCTTCCAAATCAAAAAATGATTGGACAGGTAAGTGAGGATGATGAGGCATGCATGTGAGGTCATGAGTGAGGAGAGAGGTGTGTCACATCAGCCTGATCATGGGAGGTATCAACCTAGGGATGAATCACTAGAGGGGACATAAAGAATAGATTATGAGCTAAAAAGGGTTTAAGGATCAAAAATTGAATTGAGGATCAACACATGAGCTATAACTCAAAGGTTTAGTCATCCAAAGGCGTCCTATCAAACATAACATTAAAGGGATGAGAAATTTATTTTAAAGAAAAAATAAGAATCTAAGGATTTTAAAAATGATAAAAACAAACTAAAAGACCCAAGGTGACTTAGTGTGATAACATAACATTTTCCATTTACGGGATGAGGCAAGGTCTCAACTGCTACCCACAATCTTCAATAACTGTCTTCATTGGGATTAGTACTAGGCCTGAGACCCATAATTGTTCTCAGACGATCCATTGAATTCTACGAGTCCATCCTGACGACTTGAGGCCATGAATGGTCTTTGTTTGTGACCAATGCGAGCTTTGCAAGTGGCAGTCTGATAGTGTATGTGCAGGGGTGATGTGGAGCGAGGTTCTTGGCGAAAACTCACATGCCCCAACGAGTGAGTGACGACCATGCCCTTCTCTTGGATAGGATGTTATATGAGCACATGATTGTGGGGCCTCTCAAAGGTGGTTTAGATTTAGACCACTTTTGGGCCTACAATCCATCTCCCTTCACCACATATCACTCTTGAATTACCATGGTTTCAATTGTAGGACCGCTCAAGAAAATTATCACCCAAGCATGTTGCGTTCCTGCAATGGACTGTGGCCATCGATATCATGATCTTGGATGAGGATTTCATGATCAACAACTCAAATCTACCCCCTCCAAATCAATGGATCAGATCTTCCCTTTCAAAACAACGACTAAGATTTGCTCCACGGATCGGCCTTCGGGCCTTTCAATAATCAAACTTTATTTTCTGCAAGAAAATTATCCATAGTTAGGGATCTGACAACACACGACTCTTGTTGATCAATGACTTGGATCCATTTCGGGCCTTCGGACACCTTGACAGCTTTGGAAAATTTAGCACTAAAAGATTAAAACTACATTCTGGTTATGCTTCAATCCCGAAATAGACTGTTTGAGAAAGTTGCACTTTATGTTCATGGATGCAGCCTACATGATCAAGGATTTGGACAACTGGTTGTGGGTTTGGGAAGACAAAAGGATCAGTGATAGAGGCCAAGGATATGAATTCTCAAACACAAAGGGGAAAACAAAAATGACTTTGCCAACTGAAGGGGAAAATTAAGACTTGGTCTGCGAAAAGGATAGAGACAAGGAAAAATTACAGACTTAGGTAGAAACCACAAACCCACAGGACTCTGACAAGTTCATGTGATAACATTTGGCTCCACAGGGGATGGCATGCTCCTTGTGAGCTGCCAAGAACCAGTAGTTCCATTGCCTTAGTTGTTGGGTTATGGAGTCACTTATAAAAACTGAAAACAAAAGAAAAATTATATTTACAGTGACATGGGAAGCCACTCATGGCTTAAGTAATTTTTTTTTTTTCAGAAAATGCCCATTTACAGGGCTACCAAAAACTCTAGCATGCATCTTGTAAGTGTTATTTGAAAAAATGTTATAAATTTTGAAGGGCCCGATCCATAAGGCCTCAAATTTACCATGCTTTCCTTTGTCTTGTTTAGGTGCATCCCACTTAAGTACTAGATCTCCTAGATGGAAATCCTCTTTGGTCACCTTCTTATCAAAGACCTACTTGATCTTCTATTGATGGTTATATGCTTTGTCCAATAGTTTTTCTCAAGTCTGCTGCACTTCTACCAGCTATTGTATTCTCCTAATCATATCATTTGGTTCTCGCTAGTAGTCTTGGAAGAATTTTGCCACAGGTAAGGAAAGCTGAGAAGAAAAAATGGCTTCAACTCCATATACAAGCTGGAAAGGAGAGATATCAAGAGATCTCTTTGTTGTCACTCTGTCAGCCCACAAAGAAAATTTAATCTTTAAATCCCATGCCTTCTTGTTGTCCTCTAATAGTCTTTTGATGATGTTAATAAGGCTCTTGTTAGAGGACTGTTCCTGTCCATTCCCTTGGGGATAGTAAGGAGTAGAGTGAATCAATGTGATTCCAAACTAATCACAAAACTTAATCAATGGTTCAACCTTGAAATCTACAATATTATCAGTGACAATTATGTTTGGACAACCAAATCTTGCCATAATATCTTCAAGAAAAAAAATGATTATCTTTTGGGAAGCATTTCTTGTGGGGATGGCCTCTATCCACTTATTAAAGTAGTATGTGGTAGTCAAGATCCACCTATGTTGACCACTTGAAGCAGGATGAATTTCCCCAATAAAATATAGGCCCCACTACTGAAATGGTCCTGAAGCTACCACGGGATTTAATGGAAAAGACTTGAGTTATTGCTTTCCATAGAATTTTTGACACTTGACACAAAACCTGATCTTTGCATAGACATCAGTGAAGATACTAGGCCAAAAATACCCAGCCTTGAGAATCTTGTAGGTTATGGTTCTCCAAAAGTGATGCTCCCCACATAAACTGTCATGAAAATCATACATAATATTTTGGGCTTCATGTGGGTCTAGACATCTCAAAAGCACTCCTAAAGGGTTTTTCCAATATAAAAATTGATCAATCAGACAATATTTAATTGATTTGAGATTCAAAGTGCTTACCTTGCTCTTTCCCATGCCATCAGGAGGCTGTAACTTCTATAGGAAAAATATAATGTCTTTGTACCAAGTGCATCCTGCCAACAGGGGTGTGACTTTAAGATCTTCATCAGAAAACTCACCTTGTTGATTCTCTAAACAACTATTGATGAAATTGACCCCTAAGGATTTATAATTAGATTCAACCAACAACCTATATAAACCTTGACCTTTAACCAATTGGGTAGGCTTTATTTCAAGATCAAATTCAAGGATTTTGGCAATCCACTTGTTCCTTCTTCCGTCTATGTCAGGATGAATGAAGATCTCCTTCACAAAGGCAAAAGGGACATATACAATGAATTTTGAATGTATCACATAAAATCTGAAATATTTGAGAGCTTTAACCAAATCATAGGCTTTCTTTTCCATGATTCCATACTTTATTTCAGCATCTCTCAGTGCCCTACTAAAAAACGAAATGGGCTGCTCTAAGCCTTCAAAAAATTTCTGCAATAAAACAGTTGCTACTGTGTCAAATGAAGCAAAAGAGAAAATCATAAAGTCCTTGGAGTAGTTAGGATTGATGAGCACAATTTCTTTGTCTAGGCCTTCTTTATTTGGTCAAATGAGTTACGAGATTCAAAATTCCATTTGATGTAATTTCCTTTCCTCAACATGGTTGTGATGAACTTCACCAACTCAACAAAATTTGAAACAAACCTTCTCAGAAAATTAATTTTCCCCAAGAAAGACTGAACTTCTTTCTTGGATGTAGGGAGTGACAAATTTTGGATATCCTCTACCCTGCTTGAATTAATCCTTACTCCTTCAACTGACCCAATGTGCCCCAATAATTTCCCTTCTTTCATGGAAAATAATGATTTTTTTGGATTTAGAGAGAGAGAAAATCTTGTACATTTCAAGAAGACTATTTTTAGATGATCATAATGTTCTTTATCAGATTGCGAGAACATTGTTATGTCATCCAAATAAATGACTACAAACTTGTCCTTCTCTCCAATAAAATCTATTTCCATGGCTTGTTGAAAGGTTGCTCCTGCATTCATCAATCCAAAGGGAATCTTAGCATGCATGAATGTACCCCAAAGAGTGTTGAAGGTTGTGTTCTCTCTGTCTTTAGGTAAGACAGATAATTTATTGTATCCATAAAATCCATCAATCATAAACATCCTAGATTCACCCGTCACCCTCTGTAATATGTGTTCCATCTTGGGGAAGGGGTAATTATATTTCTTATAACTTCTGTTCATATTTCAAAAATCAACACAAAGTTTGATTTATCCATTATTCTTTCTCACTGGAATAATCTGGGCATCCAAAATCTTTTTTACCTCTTTCTCCATAATAGGCAGTAGAATGGGATTTATTTGTCTCAATTTCTACCTAAATGGTTTGTCTTCCTCCTTCAGTGGGATCTTATGCTCGATGATGCTTGTGCCATATGTTATGAGGTCTTCATATGTCTAGGAAAACACATCAGAAAATTCTTTTAATAGCTCAACATATTCATCTCTTTGTTCTCTTGATAGGCTGCTTGACAATTTGACAAATTTTGGGTCCTTCTTTGTACCAATATTACACTCAGATATATTAGCATCATCAGTTGAGTCTTTAAACTTTACTGCCACATTGTTCCCATCGAACAATATTTCTAAAGGAACTAGTCCCTTTGGAATGTGGTTTCTAGGCAGTTGAACAATATGGTGATTATCAATTTTATTTAAAAAAACATCATCATGAGGGTTAATTTCATAATCATGATATTGATCTATGTGTAATTCATAGAACTCATCGACAAACTCAAGAAACTTTATGATATCAAGATCATCCTCAAATACCTTCCAATGCTTGATATTGTCAAGTATAAAGGGTCTATATTTCACCTCTATATCATACTTGAGTTTAGGTGGCAGTGGGATTCTAAAATGGCTTGTTGAAACAATGAAAGAATCATCCATGGTATTCTCCCTTCTTGGAATAAACAAAATGTTGAAAGCTAAGAATAAATTGTCAATTAGGTCTCACACCTCATTCCTATAAGTCCTAAGCCTAGGGTGCTTATCTTGATAAATATTTTTGATCCGATCAACAATTAGCTCTGCATCTCCAAATATTGATAGCTCTTTAATCCCCACGTCCTTTGCAGCCCTTAAACCTAAAACAAGAGCTTCATACTCTACCACATTGTTGGTAGCTTCAAATTCTAACTTGTAGGACAATGGTATGGTCTCTTGACATGGTGAAACAAAGACTACTCTAGCACCAACCTCTTCCTTTGAAGAGGCTCCATAAAAGAACATATTCCAAACAGGGGTAGTTTGAGGAGGGATTTCACAAAAAGAAATGGACTGTTTTTTGATTTCCAGAGGAGGTTCAGAAGTATCAGTCAGCTGCAATATGCTAGATCCCAAATCAATGTCAAAATAAAAAATAGGATGGTTGGTGGGGTTTTTTTCATCACTGATGATGTACACGAGCTGCACTTCCCTGTAAAGTCTCCTTTGCTCACCCTCAAATATAGGAATGGTGGTGTATGAAAGGTCCATCTATAAGGTTCCCCCCAATCTCTTTATCCAAGATCTTGACATTATCATCTCGAACTTAGGGGTGATATCCATGACTATGCTCTTCATTGGAAGCTAGAACAGGGACATGACCAGGTCTTTGATAACCCCAAGTCACTTCACCTTTCAGGAATCCAAAGAATACAAGTCTTAATATGATTTTGTAACCTTCAACTCGATCTCTTTCATGACAATATTAGGCATAAGATTGTGAGATGCCCTTGAATCCATCAAGAAGTTATGCAACACCATATCATGGATGTACAATGAAATGTAGAAGGTGGGGGAGGAGTCATCCCTATCCTCTATCAAAGGCCCTAACATGATAGCTGGCTTTTCATCTTCAAGGTTAATTGAGTCTGTGAAGGGAGGTGTAGGTTCGGGCTGAATTTTTTTTGATAGGCACCTTTTGAAATCCTCATGCTTGATTAAATCTGAGAGAGGTACGAGGATTATAATGTTTTGAATCTCATGATCAAGGCTAAAAGAGGAGGGAGGCTTCAAAATATCCTTCACGTCTAGGATAAGACCTTTGACCATTGGTGGGGGATTGTGTGATTTCCTCTCTTTGCTATTATATGTCATATCTTTAGCAGGTTTCTCGGCTCTAGAAGGCCACTCAAGAATTTCATGCTTTGCTTCTTTCTTCTTGGATCTGAGGTTATATCTATTTGAATCACTACTGGTCTTTTCTCCTTTTCTCAGCTCATTCAGTTGATTACTCATGAGGGCTTCCTTGTATGCATATTGAGTTAAATGAGGGGACGAAGAGGTATCTCCAAGGAAATGGATCTCAGGATCAATATCTTCTTCCTCTTCATATCCATCAGTAACCAGGTTATTTTGGAGAGGAGTTTGGATTTTTTTATCATCTCTGTCCCCGTTTCTCTGATCTCTTTGGATGATCTGAGGGGCATTAGTTGGTATTTTGAAACTACCCCTATTCTCAGTATTTTGGGAATTATTATAACTTTACTTTCCTTCTAATTTGACCTTTTCCATTCTAGCAGAAAGTGATTTCAGTAGCTTGGTCACTTCATCCATTTGAAGGGGGGCAGTAGAGGAACTAGAAGTCATATTTTCAGACCTACCTTTTCCTATGTCTCTATCATCTTTACCCCTAAGTTTTTCAGCTTCCACTATATTGGATTCTATTTCAAGGGATGCATCTTGCATATGATCCAAGGACGTAGCCCTTCTTTCTCTCAACAGGAGGAAAAAATCAGGGTCGAAAGCACTAGCATAAGTCATCTTGGCAGAGGTTTCTGTAGGTTTAACTTTAGCAAGAATATTTTTTATACATCTTATTAAATCTCTTTGAGAAGTTTGAAACAAATTCACCAACTTCTCTCTTAAGTGCCCCGAATTCTGTAATATAATAAAGGAGATATTTTTTATTCCTCCAATGTCTTAATAATTAATCATCCAGAGCAGAAATATCGTCTATAGATCTAGGAGCCAAGTCCTTAAACTAGTCCCTGGCATCACCATCAAGGCTCTATACAAAAAACTCTCATCCACACATCTTCATTTTCGATTACTTGAATCTCTGCAAATCTATAAAAGGATGCAAGGTGCTCCTCTGCAGTCACGTCTCCCTCCCCTGTGATATTGACAGCCATGTGCTTCTCTTGGATAGGATGTTATATGAGCATGTGATTATGGGGCCGCTCAAAGGTGGTTTGGATTTAGACCGCTTTTGGGCCCGCAATCCATCTCCCTTAACCACGTATCTCTCTTGACTTACCATGGTTTCAATTACGGGACCGCTCAAGAAAACTATCGCTAGATCATGTTGCGTTACTACAATGGAATGTGGCCATCCATATCATGATCTTGGATGAGGCTTTCACAATCAACAACTCAAATATTCCCCCTCCAAATCAATGGATCAGATCTTCCCTTTCAAAACAACAACCAAGATTTTCTTCCCGAATCGGTCTTCCGGCCTTTCAATAGTCAAACTTTATTTTCTTCAAGAAAATTATCTGAAGCTATGGATTTGATGACATGAGACTCTTCCTGATCAATGGATCAGATCCATTTCAGGCCTTTGGGACTTCGAGCCTTCGGCTACTTGGAAAATTCGGTGTTGAAATATTAAAACTTCCTTCTGGTTATGCTTCAATCCCAAAAAAAAATATTTGAGAAAGTTGTGCTTTGTGATCATGGCTACGACCTACATGATCAAGGATTTGGACAACTGGATGTGGGTTTGGTAATATAGAAGGATCAATGATAGAGGCTAAGGAGATGAGTGCTCAAACACAAAGGGGCAAACAAACACGACTTTTTTGACTGAAGGGGAAAATTAAGACTTGGTCTATGAAAAGGATAGAGACAGGGAAAGATTACAAACCTAGGTAGAAACCACAAACCCATAGGAATCTAACAAGTTCATGTGATAATAGAGACCACACATATTCTCAGTAATACCCCTTAAGACGAATCTTCGAGAAAGGGTTCTAACTTTATCGATAGATGATGACTGGTATAAATAAGTTAAGGATAATATTGGACTAAATACCATGATGGTAGAAATGTTTGAAGTATATTCTTTAGACAATGATGGATTGTTGATATTTAATGAAAGAATTTATGTACTGCCAAACGATGAATTAACAAGGTTGATATTGAGTGAAGCCCATCGAGAAGTGTACATGGCTCATCTGAGAGTCACGAAGATGAAGGCAAGCCTTAAGAATTTATTCTTTTGGAAGGGATTGAAGAAGACATATCTAGCTACGTGGCGAGATGTTTAGAATGTCAGCAAGTGAAGGTTGAACATGGACATCCAACAATATTGTTATATCCATATGTTATTCCTAAATCGAAATGGGAAGTCATTTCGATGGAATTTATTTCTGGATTTCCACTGATGGAAAGAAGACATGACTCGATTTTTTTGATAGTTCACACTTTGACAAAGAGTGCACACTTTATTCATGTGCATGCAATGTATCAAGAGCCAAATATAGCCATAGTTTTTGTTAACGAGATTGTGAGGTTACATGGAGTACCAAGAAGGATCATATTCGACGAGGGATGATTTTAAGGATGGAAATTTATTTTTAAATGTAGAAACCTTGACGAATCTTACTAATCCTTCATATGCTAACTGCAAAATATTTGGCGATATGTTTGTAAAAATATTCAAATTTCTAAGGATTTTATATAGTTTGTATAAAACAATTGATGATTTTTAAGGTAAAATAATTTTATCCTATAGAATTTGGGTGAATCATTTTTAGAATAATGAATATGTTTTTGGGAAAAACCATGGAAAATTATCCCATGAGTGAAATCTAGTCCCTAAAATCATCCTTGTATCTGATCGGGGGATCGATGTTTACAAGACAGTTTTGGACCAATTTCCAAGCGAACTTGAGAACACAACTAAACTTTAGAACAACATATCATCCAGATACAGACGGGAAAACATAAGGAACAAACTAGATTTTGGAGGATATGTTGTGTATGTATGTAATGGACCAACATAAACATTGGGAAGATTTCTTGCCACTAGTAGAGTTTAAATACAACAACATCTATCAGAGTACGATTAATATGGAACCATTTGATTTTCTTTATGGATGATTGTTTCAAATGTCATTGAGTTGGGATCAAATGGAGGATAGGGTCTTGGTAGGACTGGAAGTGATTCAAGAAATGGAAGAAAAAATGCAATTGATAAGACAAAGGATTAAAGACGCACAAGATTAGCAAAAGAGTTATGTCGATGCACATCACATTGATCACAATTATAAAGCTGGCAACAAAGTTTTCTTGTGGATGAAAACACACAAGAGTTTGATCAAGTTTGGAAAGGGTTCTAAACTCTCTCCAAGGTTTGTGGGACCTTTCGAGGTTCTGGAAAAGAAGGGACCCTTGTCATATCGACTAGAATTTCTTGATTCTTTGAGGCATATGCAAGATGTGTTTCATGTATTTGTTTTGTGACATTATATTAGTGATATTTCACATGTTATTGATCCAAAAAGGATCCAGAGAAGACTAAGGATAACTCAGAATTTGCAGAAGAAACTCAGGAAGATAGAATGGTCTCAACAAATAGAGAAGGGGAAAAAGTTCAAAGTCCTCAAAACTCATTGAAAGTATCATTATTGCAAAGAGTGCATAACAATATTTCCAATGGTGTAAATGTCTCGTCAAATGGGTTTACGGATCGAAAGATATTCGTGGTAAAATTTTGGTCAACCTAGCCTAGTCAGCAGGAGATGACTCAAAATCCATACTGTTGACGTCGACATCAGTACGAATGAATTCAACATCCGTATAGTGTATGTGGCACATGTAGGAGGTGACATGTTTCATCTTGATTTTAGCATGGTGATGTGGCAACACTAGGGGCTGCCACATGTCACTCATTTTTGGATTTTTCAGGTCAATCCGTGGACCAATGAAAAAGGACCACGTGACAGTCCATACAACCACATGGCACACTGTATGGTGACGTGGTAGGATGATGTGGCAGGTGACTATGTAGGTGGTTTGCATGGCCCAATGGTTGGCTGCCATGTGGTAGTGGGAAAATTCCCAATGAGGGCTCGAAAACTGAATTTCAAAAATAAAAAAGGTGGGTCCACCAAATTTGGTAGAGCCCCGCTAGATCTGATGACCAAACATAATCCTTCAATAAATCTAAACCACCTCCAAATTTGGTGAACTACCACTCACACACACACACACACACACACACACACACATATATAACAACAACCCAAAAGGGGAGGCCCATGGCCTCAACCCCAGGACCTCCCCCTTTACAAATGCCTTAACTATAGATCCACCACCGTTGGGCCAATGAACTACCTTGTGTACTCCACCCTTCTTTTTGGTTATAAGATAAGTCTTCCCACAGATGGGGAAAGGAAGGGAATGCGACGATATGGAAGAGAATGAGAACCGAGACACAATACAATGAATTAAATGCAAGGAACATGTACAAAAATCGAGACGATATTTCTAAAGGGTTTGGGAGTGCCAAAGTTGGATTGAGGTGTGGATACTATCATTTTTGGGTAATTCGATGCCAAGAATACAATGGTGTTGTCTTTTTTCTGATCTAAGCAAAGCTTCTGCAACTTAATTCTAGAATGAGGTATACTTATGTAGTTTTCCAAATTCTTTTGCTGAGTTAATAAAAAGGCCTACCTATTTGAGAGCAGGACCCGGAGACATAGTCCACTAGGGATGAACTTCATTATCAATTTTTTTGTGTTCATATTTGATTCTTATGTCTCTTCACTATTGATATTTTCCTTCTTTAATGGTGCACTTTAATTTATGCTCATTTAATACAATTCGTTATAAGTCACTTCGATGAAAAGATCTTGGATCATGTTGGTATCAAAGAAGTCATATTTGACATGAATTGTTGAGTTTGAATTCTTACTAGGGACAAGAATAAGTAGGGTGAAGGAACTCTTAATAATTTAAATCCCGAATTTGGTCATGTATCTCGAAGGAATAAAATGTTAGAAGAGGACAAGCATGATGAACAAGGTAAAAACTTCCATATGTTCTTTTATTGAATGTTAGAAATGGTCGAACGAATGTATGGAGACTATGAGAAGAGGATGAAGAAGAAAGGGAAGAATAAGGAATCACAAGAGGATGATAATGCTTTGGAAAATCAAGGGGTTGGAGGAGACCCTCCTAATCCTCCATCTTCACCATCAAGTTCTATCTCTTCTTCCTCTGAGCATTCTCATCATTCTCATCATTCTAGCCATAAAGCTTATTTTAAGAAACCATTATTAAATCTTGATGTAAAATTTTCCTTACCTATGTTTAATGGATATGTTAATGATGGAAAGCTAGATAATTGGATCTGACATGTTGAAGTATATTTCCTTGTTCAACATATTGATGAAGAGGAAGTTGAAGTGCAATTGGATTCTCTTTGGTTGGAAGGCACCGCTCTCGTATGGTGGAAGAAAAATTCAAGACATAAGTAAGTGTGGTAATCTTGTTTCCTCATGGTCAGAATTTAAATCAGTGATAAGGAAGCAATTTTATCCATTGGGTTATTTACATAAAGCAATGACGGAATGGAAAAATTTAAGACAAAGTAAAGTTCAAATTGTACAAAGTTTCATAGAAGAATTTAGGAAGAAAGCTCTTGTATTAAACATTCCTTTGGATTATTATGAAACTTTAATGAAGTATATTGGCCAACTTTACATTTATATTCATCATTCTATGTTATTTTTTAACCCCACTATTCTTGACAAAGTTTGTGTGCAAGAAACTCACCTTGAGAAAAGGGGAAAGCATGTTCAAGAAGATCCCACAAAGAAACCTTCCAATCTCCCACATAAGCCATTTTAGAAGCTTAAAAGGAAGGATAAGAAGACTGCCATGATAAAGAAAGAAGAAGGAAAGCTATCTTACACTCATTTCAAGGAAAGTGGTCATGATGATGAACATTGTTGGAAACTACATGCAATGAAGAGACTGAAACAATTCGGTGGAAAGGGGAAGACAAAGATCATTTCTACAGTGCAACAAGATCTTGGTTCTGATTTAGGAAACGAAGGAAAGATCACAATGGTTGGAGTACAAGGTAAATATTCTCTTCATGCTATTTCAAATTCCAATAATGAATCTCATGATGATGAATGAAAGGGGAATGAATTATTTCATATAAGAGTTGTATCTAAACACACTAAGATAGATACATTTTTTATCTGATTTCCCAAGTAAACTTGATATCTGAAGCACTTGTCAAAAACATGGGTCTTGAAACAAAATCACATCCAAAGCCTTATCCTCTTGGTTGGGTATGTGATAAAGAAAAACTTAATGCCACCAAGCAATGTAGGGTCAGATTTTCTATTGCTTCAAGGTTGATTGATGAAGTGGATTTGGATGTTGTATCACTTGATATATGTGGAATAATGTTGGGGAATCTTTATATTTATGATAGAAAAGTAGTCTTTTTTAATCATGAGAACAAATACCACCTTACTAGGGGGGGAGTGGAATATATTATTAGAGCTCACAACATGAGGGTAAACACAACACTTGTTAGTGTAGGACAAATGAAGAGACTCATAAACACTAATAAGAGATATGTACTCATGGTCATAAAGGAGAAAGATGTCAGAAAATCCGAATCTTTCCAAGGATGTTATCCTTCTCATAAGAAATAATTAATTGATATTGTTTCCAAGTATGATGATATTTTCCAAGAACCAGATGGATTACCTCCTATGAGGGAAATCCAACATGAAATAAATCTTCAACATGATCCTCCTCTTCCTAATGTGGGAATGTATATGATGTCAGTTGTAGAGATGACAGAGATCAAGAACAATTACAAGGCTTATTGGATCAAGGTGTTATAGAAAAATTTGCCTCACCCTATGCAAATTTTCTCTGAAGGATTGTTTCCATTTCCCTATGCAGACTTGAAGTCCCTTTTTGCAAATCCCAAAGATAAAAAAAAATATTTTTCCACATATATGCACCCTAACTATTGTACAACTCACGTATCTTGAAAATATTTGAATTGTTATTCCATGGGCGTATTTGTTATGAATGTTGATGGATTATGCTATTGAATGTGCTAACTTAATATATTATCACCATATACTTGTGTTTCTTGGTTGTTTAGGACAAGTTGTAGGTGTATTGCTTTGAGTCAAGTTCTCAATGATGAACTTCATCGAATGTCTGGAAGAGGTAGTCTCTTTATATTGTCTCGTTAGCATATTTTCTTATATAGCATATCTGAGATTAGAGTTGATTTTTGCAATCATTTCCGTCTGTTGTGGTTTTTCCCTAGACATAGAGAGATTTTACTTGTATTAGAATTGGTGACCATATTGGGGATATAATCTTTTTTTTGGGGTTGACAGTGTTTTTATCCTTTGATTTCTCTCGTTTATATTGAGTTTCTTGTCATCTGATTTCTTGACAGCCTCTGTTCATTTTGAGTCTGAGTTTCTTGGTCGTATCCTTAGCCTGGCAGTGTTTTAACACATATATGTGGGTTTTTACCTGACAGTTGTGTACATACGCGGGTTGTCCCTATGTAAGAGGCATATATATGCACTTTTCTCCTGAACAATCGCGTACATCATCCTTTTCTCTTTGGTTGTTGAGTTTGATGTTTGGTGGGTTAGTTTTGGTGGTTTCTAAGTCTTCTTAGATCTCTGTTATAGTTGTTAAGTGCCCATAGAATGATAGGAAACCTTTCTTTGGTTGAATTTTCAGGAGGTGCCTTTCTCATCATCCTTTCCATTGATTGTCCTTGCATCTTGGGCTAGGTGTTTGATTCTCAATATCATAATTGTTTTGTCTTTGTTTTCATATAGTAGAATATTTGTATCAAGTTGTTGATTTAGTCCTTGCATTTTCATTCTTTTATATTGAAAATAAAAAAAATATTAGGAATTGTGCATTGTTGGAATTTTATTTATTGGGTCCTTATCATTGATCTTAGTACATGTATAGAAATATTGCATCTTATTTGGAATCATAGAACTAAATTGAAAATGGAATTTTGAAAAGATTATCATTTGTTGGGAATTGAAGTTAGGAATTTTCATTTTATTCATATTCATTTATTTTACTTGCTGAGTCATAAAATCATTAGTTTCACGACCGCACCTTTTTTTTTTAGTAAGAAAGTCCACTAAAAGAAACAATATAATTTAAAATTGATTATAAATGATTTTATTTTCTACGGTGAACAAACTAGATTAGGATTTAGAGCCTTGGAATAGGATTTTGTGAGTAAAATTCTCCAAGGCCATTAAATCAACGTATGTGTCTAACTAAGGGAATGAAGAAATCCATTGTATAATTTGTGATTTCAGGAGGCTTCACTTACACTGGAGTTAAGAACAAGGTCACGTGAATTTGGTTGAGGGGATATCCCCCCAATACCTTCTTAGTGTCAGATATATTTATGGGGATCTATTCGTATATGGGGATCTTGCTAGTACCTTTAGCTCTATGAGAGGCGGTGATTTAAAGGTTTAGATATTTGTTACCCTACCCATATGGTAGACTCGAATTATAAATATTCTCCTCCACATCAGTTATATCGTGGTTTCTTAGTTGCTTGAAATAGGTACCACATAGGTTACTTGCAGGGGTTATTCTGCAGGTACCCTCGGTTAGATAAGGTTTAGAAATCACACAACTTTATGGAGGATTACCTCTTTGGGGGGATCTGACTGACTAGTTGTTAAGCCCATGAGGGCCCTTATAACTGATTTTGATACCTCCAATATTTTGCAGGGAGTCTCAGGCCCCTCTTGGGTGAGGCATAACTACTTTAGGGAGGGAGGCCCCTTTCAACCACTTTATCCTATTTGTGTGCATATTGGCCTTTTGTTTATTTTATTTTAGTGTGTTCTTTGACTATTAGTTGACCTTAGGATTTTTGTATTGTGCAGTGAGTTTTCATTATCATGGATAGTGGAGTGCCTTGGACCACCTCACTTAGCGCTACCTCGCCCCTGATGTTTACTCATTTCATGGGGATAAATTTGTATGTGTTTCATAATGGTATACAGAATCATGATACTCAGCCAATACCTTAGGTCTATAATCATTTTCCTCTTGATATGTCTATGCTTTCACCCTTTTCTTCCTCTCCCTCATATTTTTATATGAATCCTAGTTTTGGATCCGGGGGCACGATGGCTCTGTTGTCTATATATTCATTTGATAGGAGTCATATCCCTCAATTGACTCTTAGAGTGGGAGGTTGGAATCTCCCCTCTTACAGATCCAATCCTAGCCTCACTTTTCCAGGAGAAAGTGCTCAAATGGGTGGTTATTCTTCTTATTACACGCCGTCCATATACCCTTTGTACTCTATGTCAGTTCCCATGAACATTTTTTCCATGACTGACCTTCATCCATCCTCTAGTATTTCATACAGAGGGAGTCATTTTTATGGTACAAGCTACCCCCTTCACGAAATCCCTTCGTCTGGGGGAAATACATATCCTCATCTGAGTAACTTGTGTCATTCCTTTCTCTCTTCAAAGACATCTACATTGGTGATGATGCCTTCACGAATCTCTATGGATCAATTGAGAGGAGTATACTACCTTGCTGGGCAAGGACAAGGTGGAGACCAGAATCCTTCCTGGTATGCAATTTCTCAAAACTTGTCTTTCCTGGGACCTTGGTCTCAAATGCCAACCACTGCCACTAGTCTAGTTACTGCAAGTCATACTAGAATTATATCACCAAACTCTGCTAATCATGTTGGATATTTGTCGACAACTTCTACAAGCCATGGTGAATACCAACAACTAGCCATTGTAATTCATGCTGGGGGCACAACTCTAGCCATCGTAAGTCATACTGACATCACATCTCCAACCTTTGTGCATCATGTGGGGAATTAACCACAAGCCTCTGCGAGTCACACCAAGAGCATGTCTCTAGCCATTATGAGTAACATTGGGGGCATTCCTATGATTGATAAGCCTCGACGTTTAGGACATAAGATCAAGTTACTTTGTAAGATTTGCAAAGGAGATCACCTTACTCGATTTTTACCTTCTACTGATGTGGTAAAAGAAGCGTGGTCCCTTCCTGTGGGCCCTTCAGAATATGAGTCGTATTTGGTTTCCCAACCTTATTTGGTTGATACAATGGTTGTGTCGATGCAGTATTTAGATGAAACCCCTCTTCTTTTAGGGGGTGATGCATCTCTTGACCTTGTTTTCTTGCATCCTATTCAACCAGTGGTCATGTTGATGCAACCATCGATTGACTCTGTTTTAACACTAAATTGCCTTGGGTTTTTAGTTTGCTTTTATCCCTTTTTAAGCCTTAGATTTTAATTTTTTAAGTTTCATCCCTTTAAATTTTATGTTTGTTAAGACCCCTTAGATAAATAAAGTTTTGGTTCATAACTCATGTTTGATCCTCAAATTGATTTTTGGACTTAGAACCATTTTAGTTCATGATTTAAATTTTTGGTCCCCTTCATGATTTTTCACTAAGATCAATCCCTCCCATGACTAGACTGATGTGACACACCTTTCTCCTCACTCATGACCTCGTAGGCATGCCCTGTTGTCCTTGCTTACCTGTCTAATCATTTTTTAAATTGGAGCACTGCCCACTCATCAGGCAGTTCCGTAGTACCTTTCCTGTTCATCATGTTTCCACCACGAGTCATGATTACCATGACTGATGTCATGTTATTTTTTTTCAGTTCCAGGATTTGGTTAAAGATACCTCCAAGATATTGTATTTATGAGCCTTGATAATGGTTTATGATTTGAAAATTCAAGAATGTTGCACTGCTCAAACTCATAGTTTTGACCATGCGACAATGGTGTGACTAAATTTGATGTTGAGGTAGATTCGAGGGCCAAAATGTTCGTGACTTCATCCTAATATTTTGGTGACACTTCAAACATGTTTTTACTCCACAGGTATCCCATGTTGCCTCCTCTACACATTAGTTTTCACAAAGAATTAGCACTTAGAGTTTGGTTTATTGGGATTGCACAATTGTAAGGGAATCATCTTTGCATCATACCCTTGTCTCCCCCCTTTTCAAACCTGTGAACTCCATTACTTGTACCTAATTCTGATTACATCTGCCTGGCATAGATATTGATTTTGAAATAACCTAAATAGCCCATCCTCTACATAAACATCACGGTACCCAGAGGCGTTGCTTAATCCCTTTGTGTCTCCCCGGTTCCTTTCATTTTGGAGTTAAGCATTTTTACCTAGTTACAAAGGGCCAATTACAGATTACCCCCTCATTTGTCTAAATTCTCAATGCCTGTACAAATCTAAGGGTGTGATTCCCGCAGTCAAAACTTAGCTTATTACAACCAGTCTATTTTAAAATGTCAACCTTGTACATTTGAAGCCCGATTTTAAGTCCTCTTGGTTATTACTACCCCATATGCCTTAAGAATATCTCATTCTAATCCATGGAGACTCCTCATATGAAGAAGAAACATAAAGGGGGCAAGGTGGTTAGAACAGAACCTATGGATATGCATCATTTTGATATAGAGCCTATGGAAAGAGAGGTTTTTCAAAGAGTGGGATGCCTCTCTTTCTGGCAGAATATGCAGAGAGGCCATTCAGAGGTGACAAGACAGTTTGCACTACATTTTGATGGCAAGAGAACCAAGGTTGAGGATTTAGAATTTGAGGTGATTGAGGCCTCTATTTCAGCTGCAACGGGAATCCCTATTACAGGTAAAAAGTGGTTTAAAAGTTTTAACATAGGTTTTGCTACACCTCTTTCTGTTAAAATTTTTTCTTCAAAATAAGTGGAAACTTCATCTCCTTTTCAGACCTTACCATATTCTTCCAAGACTCAACCCTCTGTTGTTAAAACTGAAACCCCCCCTTCATACTTTCATTCTTCTCCTAATCTTCATATAGTCAAGTTTCCTTCTCCTTCTTGTTCACCAAGACCTCAAAATCAAATGGCAGTTGTTAACCCCCCTGCAAATAGGATGGATTCCATAGTGGCTGCAAGATATGCTCCTCTAGTCTTACCTCATCCAGTAAATGCTCTCCCTCCTGGATATTATTTGAAATGCATGCCCAAGTTTACGGGAGAAGAACATATAACAGCTGAGGAACATCTTGATGTTTTCTACAACTATGTAGATAACAAAAATATTGAAAATGAGGATGTGTGGATGATGGTTTTCATCCAAAGCCTTTTTGGTGAGGCTAGAAAGTAGTTTAGGGGTCTGGCCCTTGGATCCATTATTGGTATTGAAGCATTGAATGAATTCTTCTTAAGGAACTAGGGGGACAAAAAGGAGTTTTTGTACTACATCACCAAATTCGGATCCCTAAAAAGGAAAGAATGAGAGTCTATATTTAACTTTTCTAAAAGATTTAACAAAATGTACAACAAGATCCCTGATGAGATAAAAACCACTGAAACCTCTGCAAACATAACTTATGCCAGTGCATTTGACCCCGAGTTTTGCCTCCTATTGAGAGAAAGAAGATCATCTTGCTTAGTTCATATGCAAGATGCTACCTTGGAGGTAGAATCCAATATAGTGGCATCAGATAAGCTCAGGGGGGAATCTGATAGGGATAGGAGAAAAAACAGAGTTGAAGCTTCAACTTCTAATTCTTCTGTTGTCCATTCTCAAGTAGATGAGATGACCAAATTAGTAAAATCTCTTTCTACTAAGATTGAGAAGTTAAAATCAGAAGGGAAACAAACATATAGAAATTCTCAAAACACTGACAATAGAGGTAACTTTAGGAAACCAAATAATTCTCCCCAAATGCTTCCCAGATATCCCAGAAATAGAGAAAGAGATGATCAGGGGGTACAAGCTCCTTTCCAAAATAGTTTGGTTGTTGATGAAGAAGAAGAGGAGGTAGAGGTTGATCCTGAAATTCATTGCTTAGGTGACACATCCCCATCCCCACACTTGACTCAATCCTCTTATGAGAAATCCTTGATGGATATTCAAATTAATGAGTTAAGTAAGGGAGAGAAAGAAAAAGAAAATACTAAAAGATATAATCTAAGATCTAAAAAGAATGAATAAAAAACTGATGCCCCTAATCAGCCTGCCCAAAAAGAAGATTCTGCCAAGGTTGTGACAGTGAGTAGCAAGGAAAAAGACTCTCAAAGTCTACAAGTTCTGATTAAAAATCCTTCTCCTGAAACCAAAGAGATATTGAAGCCTTCTTCTTCATTTAGTTTTGATAATGAGATTGAGAAAATAAAGATTCTTGTACCTTTTTTGGAATTGATAAAAAATGAAGAATTTAAAAAATATCTATCCAAAATGTTACAGCCCGAAGCCTCTCCAAATGCCACTGATTCAGTAAATTTGCAAGATGAAAAGCCAATAGTGATTTTGGGTCCATTGATAGAAGACAAAGATGATTCATCCCCCCCTTTCTATATGTCACTGAATATTCATGATAAAGTGATTCATAATTGTTTGATGGATTCAGGGGCATCCCACAATCTCATGCCAAAATATGTTATGGATGAACTTGGGCTAGAAATCACAAAGATATATCATGACTTATATTCTTTTGACTCCAAAAAAGTGAAGTTTCTTGGAGTCATTAAGGATATGGTGGTGAATTTATTTCAGTTTCCCATGAATAGTATACTTATGGATATCGTAGTTGCTGATGTTCCCCCCAAGTTTGGTATGCTCTTGTCAAGATCCTGGATAAAAAGACTTGGGGGAACCTTGCAGATGGATCTATCTTATGCTACTATTCCCATTTTTAGGGGAGAGCATATAAGACTTTACATGGAAGCTCAATTGGCTTACATCATTAGTGATGAATAAAACCCCAAAAATCACCCTATTTTTTTCTTTTGATACAGATCTAGGATCTAGCATTTTGTAGCTTAGTGACACTCTTGAAGCCCCTTTATAAATCAGAAAATAGTCCATTACCTTATGTGAGGATCCTCCTCTAACCACTTCTATTTGGAAGATGTTATTTGATGGAGCCTCTTCTAAGGAAGGTGTTGGTGCTGGGGTGGTCTTTGTCTCACCAACTCAAGAAACTATATATTTGTCATATGAACTAGAATTTGAAACTACTAATAATGTGGCATAATATGAAGCTCTTATCTTGGGATTGAGGGCTGCTAAAGACATGGGCATAGAAGAGCTGTCATTATTTTGGGATGTTGAATTAATAGTCCATAAGATTAAAAATCTTTATCAAACAAAGCACCCTAGGCTTAGATCTTATAGAAATGAAGTGTGGGATTTGGTGGACAATGTTTTCTCTACTTTTAACATATCGTTCATTCCTAGAGAAGACAATTCCATGGCTGATTGTTTGGCTGTATCAGCAAGAAACTTCAAAATTCCTATACCACATAAAATCAAGTATGATGTAGAAGTCAAATACAGGCCTTCTATACCAGACAACGTAAAATATTGGAAGGTGTTCGAAGATGATTTAGAACTTAAAACTTTCCTTGAGATTGTTGATGAGTTCTCTGCATTACACAATGATCAGGATCATGATTCATAAATTACTCCTCATGCTAATGTTTTCCTCAATAAAATTGCTAATCATCATATTGTGCAGCTACCTAGAAATCATATTCCAAAAGGACTAGTTCCTTTGGAAAGATTATTTGACGAGAATGATGTCGCAGTAAAAGGGAAGGTATCCATTGATGATGCTGATATAACTGAGTGAAATTTGGGCATTGAAAAGAATCTGAAATATGTCAAATTGTCAAGTAGCCTACTGGAAGAGCAAAGGGAAAAATATACTAAGTTGTTGAAGGAATTTTCTGATGTATTCACTTGGACTTATGAAGATCTCAGACCTTATGAAACAAGCATTATAGAGAACAAGATTCCATTAAAAGAAGACACCAAACCCTTCAGGAAAAAGTTGAGGCAAATCAATCCTATGTTGCTGCATGTCATGGAGAAAGAGGTAAAAAAGCTTTTAGATGCAAAAAACATCATTCCTTTGAGGTATTCTGAATGGGTGGCCAATTTGGTCCCAGTAAGGAAAAATAATGGAGAAATCAGACTTTGTGTTGATTTCCTAAATCTGAACAGAAGCTCAAAAAGGATAATTACCCTTTGCCCAAGATGGAGCACATATTACAATAGGTGATGGGAGTAGCCAGGATGTCCATGGTTGATGGTTTTTCTGGGTACAATCAAGTCTCTATTTTGCCAGAAGATAAAGAGAAGATGACCTTTACCACTCGTTGGGGTACATTTATGTTCGCCAAGATTCCCTTTGGTTTGATGAATGCAGGGGAAACTTTTCAGCGAGCTATGGACATAGCATTTAGTGGAGAGAAGGATAAGTTGGTTTTTATCTATTTAGATGACATAACAATGTACTCTTACTCTGATAAAGAACACCACAATCACTTAAGAAAGGTTTTCTTGAAATGCAGAAAATTTGGCCTCTCTTTGAATCTGAAAAAATCATTGTTTGTCATGAAGGAAGGAACATTATTGGGGAATATTGTGTCATATGAAGAGGTAAGGATTTATTCCAGCAGGTTTGAAGCTATACAAACATTGTCACTCCCTAGATCCAAAAATATGTTCAATCTTTTATGGGAAAACTTATTTTTTTGAGAAGATTTGTGTCAAATTTTGTTGAGTTGGTTAAGTATACCACAGGCATGTTGAGGAAGGGTAGTGAAATCAAATGGACTGCTGAGACCCGTGATTATTTTGATCAAATAAATAAAACCTTGACACAAGCCTCAATTCTTGTCATCCCATACTACTCCAAGGAATTTCTTATTTTTTCTTTTGCCTCTTTTGATACAGTAGTAGCAGTCCTATTGCAAAAGAACACTGAAGGCTTAGAGAAGCCCATTGCCTTTTTTAGCAGGGCATTGAGAGATGTTGAATTAAAATATGACATCATGGATAGGCAATCCTATGCATTGGTTAAATCTCTTAAGGCCTTCATATTTTATGTCCTACATTCAAGAGTTATTGCTTATGTCCCATCAGTTGCTATAAAAAAAAATATTTTTCAGCCTGATATAGATGGAAAAAGGAGCAAGTGGATTGCTAAACTACTTGAATTTGATTTGGAAATTAAACCTACCAAATTGGTTAAAGGCCAGGGTTTAGCCAAGATATTGGATGAATCAAATTGCTCAGCATTGGGGGTGAATTTCATCCACTCATGTTCAGAAAATGAACAGGCTGAAATAACTGATAGAGGTTCTCAGATAATCTCTGCATTGGCAAATTGCAGCTGGTACAAGGACATTATATTTTTTTTACAAAATTTACAGCCTCCAAGTGGTATGGAAAAGATTAACAATGTGAGAGCCTTAAAACTCAAATCAATAAATTACTACCTTGTTGATCAAATTTTATATTGGAAGGATCCATTAGGAGTGATTTTGATATGCCTAGACCCCCAAGAAACCCAAAAGATTATGTCTAATTTTCATGACAGTTTATGTGGGGGGAATCATTATTAGAGAACCATGACATACAAGATCCTCAGGGATGGGTACTTCTCGCCTAGTTTGTTCATTGATGTTTGTGTTAAGATCAGAGCCTGTGCTAAATGTCAGAAGTCCTCTGAAAAGCAGTAGCTTAAGTCTTTTCCATTAAAGCCTGTGGAAGCTTCAGGATCTTTCTAGCAGTGGGGCCTAGATTTTATTAGGGAAATTCATCCTCCTTCCAGTGGTCAACATAGATGGATCTTGACTGCTACATATTACTTTACTAAATGGATTGAAGCTATTCCTACAAGGAATGCTTCCCATAAAGTGATCATTGGTTTCCTTGAAGACATTATGGCAAGGTTTGGATGTCCTGACAGAATTGTCACTGATAATGTTGCATATTTCAAGGTTGAACCATTGATTTAGTTCTGTGAATAGTTTGGGATCAATTTGATTCATTCTACCCCTTACTACCCTCAGGGAAACGGGCTTGTAGAATCCTCAAACAAAAGCATTATAACGATTATTAAAAAGATGTTAGAGGATTAAAAAAAGGCATGGGACTCAAAAATCAAATTTTCTCTATGGGATGACAGAGTGATGGTAAAAAGGTCCCTGGGACATTCCCCTTTCCAATTGGTGTATGGAGTTCAGGATATTTTTCCTTCTTATCTTTCCTTACATGTGGAAAAAATTTTCCAAGATTACCAAGGGGAGTCTGATCATATGATCAGAAGGATTCATCAGCTGGTTGAAGTGTAGCAGAATCGAGAGCATCTTGTAGACAAATCTTATGATCATCAACTGAAGATCAAGAAGGCATTTGACAAGAAAGTGAACAAAGAGGATTTTCAACTGGGTGATCTAGTGCTCAAGTGGGATGCATTGAAGCAAGATAAAGGCAAGCACAGTAAATTTGAAGCTTTATGCATCGGTCCTTTTAAAATCTCTGAGGTTTTCTCTAATAACACTTTCAATTTGCAGAATATGGAGATTGAAAAGGTTTTTGGTGGCCCTGTTAATGGGAATTTCCTGAAAAGGTACTTTTCTTGAGCCTTGAGTGACTCTTCATGTCATTGTAAATATAATTTTGTTTTTATTTTTGTTTCGATAATTGACCCCATAGCCCTAGGCTAAGGCACTGAATCTATTCATTCTTGGTAGTCCACAGGGAGCATGCCATCCCCTATGGAGCCAATGCTATCACACTAAATTGCCTTGGGTTTTTAGTTTTCTTTTATCCTTTTTTAAGCCTTAGATTTTAATTTTTTAAGTTTCATCCCTTTAAATTTTATGTTTGTTAGGACCCCTTAGATAAATAAAGTTTTGATTCATAACTCATGTTTGATACCCAAATTGATTTTTGGACTTATAACCATTTTAGTTCATGATTTAAACTTTTGGTCCCCTTCATGATTTGTCACTAAGGCCGATCCCTCCCATGACTAAACTAATGTGTCACACCTTTCTCCTCACTCATGAACTCGTAAGCATGTCTTGTTGTCCTTGCTTACTTGTGCAATCATTTGTTAAATTGGAGTGTTTCCCACTCATCAGAGAGTTTCGTAGCACCTTTCCCATTCATCATGTTTCCACCACGAATCATGATTACCATGACAGATGTCATGTTCCTTGTTTTCAGTGGTAGGAGTTGGTTAAAGATACTTCCAAGATCTCATATCTACGAGCCTTGATAACGATTTATGATTTGAAAATTCAAAAATGTTGTGTGACCAAATCTGATGCTGAGGTAGATTTGAGGGCCTAAATGTTCATGACTTCATCCTGCGATTTCG
The DNA here is from genome assembly GCA_000966675.3 of Picea glauca. Lineage (NCBI taxonomy): Eukaryota > Viridiplantae > Streptophyta > Pinopsida > Pinales > Pinaceae > Picea > Picea glauca. Next base: position 425,700 of record JZKD02S1838135.1, read on the forward strand.
GTGAAGCTTCAAACATGATTTTAATCCACAGGTATCCCTTGTTTCCTCCTTTGGACATTGGTTTTCACAAATAATTAGTGCTCAGAGTTTGGTTTATCGGTCTTGCACAGTTGTGGTTGAAAGAACCTAAATAGCCCATCCTCTGCATATGCATCGCGCTACCCAGAGGCATTGCTTAACCCCTTTGTTCTCCCCTGCTTCCTTTCATTTTGGAGTTAAGAATTTTTACCCAATTACAAAGGGCCAATTAAAGATTACCCCCTCATTTGTCTAAAGTCTCAATGCCTGTAAAAATCTAAGGGTGTGATTCCCACAGTCAAAACTTGGCTTATTAGCACTACTCTATTTTAAAAGGTTAGCCTTGTACATTTGAAGCCCGATTTTAAGTCCTCATGGTTATTACTACCCCATAATCCTTAAGAAGATCTCCTTCTAAGCCATGGAGACTCCTGAGATGAAGAAGACACATAAAGGGGGAAAGTGGGTTAGAACAGAACCTGTGGATATGCATATTTTTGATATAGAGCCTATGGAAAGAGAGGTTTTACAAAGAGTGGGATGCCTCTCTTTCTACCAGAATATGCAAAGAGGCCATCCAAAGGTGACAAGACAATTTTCAATACATTTTGATGGTAGGAGAACCAAGGTTGGGGATTTAGAATTTGAGGTAACTGAGGCCTCTATTTCAGCTGCAACAGGAATCCCTATTACAGGTGAAAAGTGGTTTAAATCCACGACTTTGAGTTTAGCCTATGCCAAAGATATCCTTAAGCCTGAACATCAAGAAAATGATTTGTCTAAAGGTGTGCCAAGGAATCAATTGATTGAGCAGTTTGACAAGATACTGAAGATCATCCAGAGATATTTTACATGTGAAGGGAGATTTAACACATTGTACCAGTACCATGTAAGGATTTTGTTGCATTTTACTCATAAGGTTGAAATGAATATTCCTTACTATTTGTTAAGGATAATAGGTAAGATTTCAGAAAAGATTCAATCCAAGTCAAAGGATGTGAATACTAACATCTTCCACTTTGGATTGATCAAAATGCTAGTCTCTGAGGAATTGGGTAAGAAAGAGATTTCATGGGAACATTTCTTTTTGGCTTCTCACTTAAAGTTGGATATAGAATCTACCCCTCAACCACAGAATCCAAGTCCTTTATCACCCACTAGTGTTGTTAAAGAAGGGACCAGTAGAAAGAGAAAGTGCAGAACCCCTGTTCAAGTTTCATAGGTCATCAAATAGGTCACAAGAATTGAGGAGGAAGTTTTTCCTTCCCTAGAGAGAGATTTTTCACCACCTCCTCCACCAGGGTTAGAATAAGTTCCTTCTTCTACTAAAACTACATCCAAGAAAGGGAAGATGCTACACTTCTTCTCTTCTCCTCCAGTAGCCAATACCAAGGGCATACAACCTTTCACAATATCATCAATTCCTAGGGAAGTTGTTGAAGAACAATCCCTACCAGAAATCCATGTACAAAAGAAGAAGGGTAAAGGTATTAGAAAGCATGTGGAAAGGAAAGAACAAAACCTTATGCAAAAGAAGAAAGATAAAAGAAAAACCACCAAGAATCTTGATGAGGCAGACAAGGAAATTCCTATGCAGGTGGAAGAGGAGATTGAGAAAAAACCTATTGATACTATGCATGTCACTGCTCCACCTGACAGTCAGACATTCAAAAGATTAATCAGGCAACTTAGGGATGCAAGAAAAGAGGTGGCTCAGTTGAAAATGGAGGCCATGTCTGATAGGGTGAAAATGAAAGAGATCATGGATGGCTACAACCATACCCTTGATCTGGCAAGGTTTGTAGTAAGAAAGGCCCTGCCCCTTCATAGGTAACTACAAAACCTTTATAGGAAGATTAAAGGTTTTCAATCTCAGAACAGGAAACTCAAGGCAGAGTTGCAACATTTTCAAGATGAGGTAGCTCAAAGAAACTTGCAGGTATTGGTTGAAGCTTCCATTGAGAAAGAGACACCAGCAGTCAAGGAGAGCACAACCCCATTGAAAAAGCATGTCATCGCTGAGAAGAAGTAGTCTGTTGTGCCAGATGAAGAACCTCCTTCTACTAGAAAGAGTGTGATGTTAAGTGTCAAGGTAACAAAATAGTTGGTGAAAGGTGAGCCCCATTTTTTAGTATAGTTCCTTTTTTGTGAGGGTTAACTTATATTCAAATGTTATCTCTGCCACCTATACAGGATTTTAAGCATTGAATCTTAGATTTTTAGGATTTTTGTGAAGTGCTAACTCCCTCAGCAGTAAAATACAAACATTTCGTAGCGCCTTGGCACTACAGAATAGTCTATTTTGGTATTACACTGGTATGCTACCTATAGTGCTGCCATGTCACCTAAATATAATGGGTTTGAAACTATGCAAGGTCACTACTTTATCTGCACATGTTCAAGATTGGAGTTGCTACATTTTTTACAGCGCCACCTAAACTTTACACATAGATGCATAGTGGCGCTACGTAAATTCGCTACCCAATATCTGGTAGAGAACAAAGTTTGCACACATATGCAACACAATGGTGCTACATAAATTTTCTACCTAATATTTCATAGAGGGAAAAGTTTGCACAGAGAATATGAGGGTTCGATGCTACCTTTTCTACTTGTCTATTTTTGAAGTGCGCTACTCAGATTGCTACCCAAAGAAGCTACCAACATACACCAGGGACCCAGGAGGGTCAAGCTAACAAATTTTTGGATAGCTGATGATGGAGAAGATTGTAGAAACAACAGTTGGCACCGTGAAGAAAATCACATGCTCCTGAAATACACATGGAAAATAAGGAGCTATGCAGCAAAAGGGAATCAAATCAGTTTGAAGTTTGGTTAGATTAGTCACCAACATTTTTCTCTTTTATAACATAGGTTGTTAGCCAAGTTGTTAGATTAAATAAACTATTAGAGATTTTCAAGCGAAGGAGGCCAGCTCGTACCTCCAGCTATTGCCTCCCTTTTGTTATAAATAGATATATGAAATGATTTAGTAGGTTTGGATGGTTGAGCAAGGCTACCTGTTGGCAGCCAATTCACATTTCTCATTGTCTCATAAGCTGCCTACACCAACGTTTCATAAACATTGATTTTTCGTCGCATTTTTCAAATGAACGATGATTTTATTCTTTGCACCTTTCCACACGCCTACCTTCTCTAAGTCTTCACGAGTATAAGCATGAAAATTTCTCCTTCCAAGGTCACATTTTGATCATTATCTGAACTGCCAATGCCTTTCGTGTCATTATGCATATTGTGCCTATCTTTTTATTGATCTTTACATGATCGGCAATATCCTTTGATCAGTTTTCATACTTCAATGGATTATATAACTCGGTTTTGCTGAAGACATTTAGCCTTTGGATTCGCATTTTATTACTTGCCTGAACATTGATTCATTAAATTGCATGGGGGTTATGATTTATCTTTTTGTGATCCTTATTGTTGATCCTTGTTATAGCTCTTGGCGTATCAATTTATGCATTTGACACCTTGGTTAAACGTTTGATTAATGCATTGGCGAATACATGATTTTGGGGTTTTGAACTTCATGTCAGACATTTGAACATTATGGTATAACACTCGCACGCATTGGTATACTCATTGGACATTCCTATATCGATTGTGTGATTGGATTTCATTGCATTTGCAATGCATTAATGTTTGGATTGGCTTCTCATTTGGCCTACTCAACCTTTGGTTTCATAAGGTATATGGATAGTCATACATATCTTTTAATATAATGCCTATGGCTATTTTTGTAACTGTTCATATGTTGTTTTCATATATTGACACATTGGTTCAGCTATGGACATCGGTGGATACATTGGCACATAGTTAAGTTTGATTCGACCGTTGGTAGATTAAAAACTTTGATATAACATTCATTGCGCATGCACTTACTATTGTTCATTGGTCAAACCAATTGATGTAATTGTTGAGCTATGTTACAGGGGATGTTACAGTTGTAAACGCCTGCCTCCTTACCAAGAATTAAGCTATTCATCAGTTGCCACATTCATGCTCGCTAATTTGATGGTTTCCTTAGATTCGCAAATCGCGCAGAGGGTTTCCCATCTCTACTTTTATTTATGTTTGGAGGATTGGGCGAGTTTACAGACTGGATTTGAAAAACTTCATGTAATAATTCGGCCTGGATATAAACCCAAAATGATCTGCAACTGGGCTGAGAGGTCGGGGTTTCCCTGGACGATCTGGAAGGCATAAAGAGGATAATGAAATATCTCCAGCAAAGAAAATGTCACGAGGGAGAACAAATAATGCAATCTCTCCATATTTACGGACAGCTGGAGCTTCAAACCCCGTGGCTAATATCACAAGTGTGGATACATGTGCAGGGACTCCAATATCTAAGGATGTTTCAAGTCATATGACCGAATATGCCAGTGCAGGTGGGCCTTCTTATTCAGAGATATTGGGTCCTATATCTGATGGTATAATAGAAGACTACCCTGGATCCAAGAAAAAGGGTTTGAAGAATTTCAAAGAAAACCTTCTTTTGTTTTTCGACAGTCTTATCCTTGAGTCCCAGGATGGACCTGTGTTCGATTAAGTATTCATGGAGAAATGCATAGATTATGTCATTGCTCTTTCAAGGGTTTTTCGACAGGTTACGACATTGGTTGGACTCTGCTTATGACATCACTTGTTACTGTGGTAAAAACACTCGGTGGCCAGCGTGAGACTACATAACGTTAATTGAATGCTGAAAAGGAAAGATGGCCCTCGTTTGGAATCATTGAATAAGACATTGTCTGTGACGCATGAAAAGATAACTATGGCAGAGGAAATGATGCGTAAAATATTTACAGGGATTTTTATGCATCGTTATCGAGACATAGATCCAGATATTTGGATTGCATGTATCAGAGCTATCGGTTCATGGATTATGTCTTATCTGTCCCTATTCCTACAATATCTATACTTGAAATACCTTTGTTGGACTTTGAATGATAAGAATGTTGCTGTCCGCAAAATCTCTATAATGGCACTGCAAAATCTGTATGAGGTGGATGATAATGTGCCATCACTTAGCCTCCTCACAGAACGATTTTTGCAACCGTATGATTGAGCCAGCAGATGATATTGATATATCTGTGGTAGTTAGTTCCATAGGACTCTTGAAACAGTTATTAAGGCATCAACTTCTAGCAGATGAGGAGCTTGGTCCACTGTATGACCTATTGATTCACGAATCATCACTCATTCGCCGTGCTATTGGAGAATTAGTATTTGATCACTCAATAGCTCAGAAATTTAGCAGCTCACAGCCTATGCCGAAAGGAATGGAAAATGAGTCTGAACTTCCTTTAGGCAGGTTGCTACAAATATTAAAGGAATTTTCCACAGATCCATTTCTAAGTGACTATGTGATTGATGCTGTCTGGGAAGATATGAAGGCAATGAAAGATTGGAAACATATAATTTCTATGCTTTTAGATGATAATCCAAGGATTGAATTTACTGAGAAAGATGCCACAAATCTTGTTCGTGTTTTATGTGCCTCTATGAAGAAGGCAGTAGGAGAGAAGATCGTTCCTACTACTGATAACCGTAAGCCTTCACTCAGCAAAGCTCAGAAGGGGGTACTAGACAATAATAAACGAGAAGTAACAGTAGACAAGATGAAGGTATCATCAATAGTGAAAATTATCATGCATATGAAACCTGAGCTTTATTCACTCAAACGTCAAGAACAGGATTTCATGACTATGCTTCAGCTTATAAAAGAAGCATTTTTTAAACATGGGGAAGCAAACACTTTAAATACATGTGTCAAGACAGTCACATTCTGTGCTCGTGAAAGTCAGGCAGACTTGCAAGATTCTGCCCAGAATAAGTTGAAGGAATTGGAAGATGAGCTTGTTCTGAAGCTTAGATCTGCCATAAAACAAGCAGGGGTATATGAAGATCAGTACTTCTTGACAGTGAATCTTAGAAGGTTTTACCAACTGCAGTTATCAAAGTTTGTGTCCAGGCTACTTAACAGCTCGTATGGTGATTTCTTACAAAGAAACTTTGTTAAAGACCAGAAACAACAAGGAGGGATAGGCCTCATTCTATTTCAGGATTCAAACAGTGGGATTTCAACTGAGAAGCACAGCTATATGTTAAAAGGTTTGCCATAGTTTAATGCCATTGGCTATGTAGACTAGACTAGTAAGGAACAGAGAAGATCGTCTTTATACTGCCTTTCAGTATTTTGATAAAGACAACAGCGAGCACAACTCAAGATGAATTTAAAGAAGCTGGTGTTTATAATGGTCATGAGACAAATAAGGGAAAATTGATTAGTTATGCATAGCTAAAGGAGCCAGTGCCAATTGTTTGCATCAAAGCTATGAAAAGTTGTCAACCTTACAATAGTCACTAAAAAAGCTGAAGCTGTTTTAATTCCCTACACTCATTTTTAGATAGATTTTGCAAAGATTTATTTGATATTTGTTTTGATTGACATAGATTCAATTTGTATTTTGTTTGTTTTAAATTAGCATAACAGTTTTTGGTTTGTTGAGATTTAAATGATTTGCTTTCTTTTAAATTAGTAATCAAATATTTGTTTTAACATATTTCTGTTAGTTTCAATTGATATAGAAAAGGTCTGTTCTCAAATTAGACTAGATGATTCTGTAGCTAGTCTACAGGATCAGATTTTTACGATTTTCTTAACAAAATATCTTTTAAACTTGTTCATTTTTGCCTCTTTTCAGGTACATACGAATTGCAGGGATCAAATGGGCATGCTAGAACAATTTGGGAGATATTTTAGATTTGGTTTTGTCTTAGGTTGTTAAGTTTGAATTAGATTTTCGGAATATTTTCCCAGATTTTGTAAAACAATTTGCTATTATTCACAAGGAAGTTTCACCTTGTGAGAAACCTATATAAACCTGCGGTTTTTGTAATAAGAGGATCCTCAGTTGTGGGAGAACAAGGATATGTAATTCTGATTCAAACTGGAGCAGAATTGATGTTTTGTCATAGCTTTTTCTTTTTAATATATCAACATTGTGTTTCAAGTTTTGTATATCATTTTGTTTATGGTTTAGTATTACTTTGTTATCTAAATCAAATGAAAATGATATAATTTCTTTACTGTTACACATATCTTGTTCCTTCCGAAGAGATAAAAGACATAACAATTGTTAGTTCAGTTTGTGAATGATAGCTTTGTCTTCTTCATAGATTGAATTGTTATATAAGTTTGTTGCACAATAGGTTTCCCTTTTGCAGGAGATTTATCATCAGAAAATTGTTATGATTTTCTTTTATGTCTTGTTTGTCCTGTAACATACTTCAAGAAGCAGCATAGCTGATCATTTATGAAAGGCTTAAGGACGAAACGGTGTGAATTTCTTCCTCCAACCAGCTTAGGAAGTCATCATACACAGGGCAGACTTGGAGCGTTTCTAGGTCAATTAGTTAGATGTTTATTGTTTTGATTAAGTAGTATAATATAAATGATAGTTTAGCTAGATTTATATTACATTGTTTAATTTCAGTAATTATATTAGATTGTTTAATTTCAGTAGTTTGTATTTCCTTTTCATAAATACAAAAATAAAA
>JZKD02S1838135.1:470733-488528 GCA_000966675.3 Picea glauca
GTGTACATTTGTAAATAGGAAATATTATAGCTGATAATTAGATAGTTGATTTGAGTTATTATAATCATAATTAATATCTTGTATATATAATAGTTAGTAGTTTATAGTTAGATTAGTGTAGTTAGTTTAGCTTGCTTTATTAGTTTCTAGTTTCCTTTATTGGTTTAGTTATTTGTCTTTGTTTTATTAGTTTCTAGTTTCCCTTTAGATTTCTTAGCTCAAATAATTTCTCTTTGGTTTCCATACGAGACCTTAGGGCAGCCAACGGAGCCATTAAACTCATCAGGGTGGTCCATTCCAAACGGCTTGGGTTATTAGACAACCCCGGACCGGTTCCACTCTCCCAGTTGACGGACGATCAATTTCGCCCGTCAACACTACCCTAGAATATAATATTTTGATGAAGTGACTATGATTTGGCTATGTATTGGACTTAAGACATTTTGGCTAATAGAAATCAACTTCTCTTTCAACTTATTTGCTTCTGATGCTAAATGTTCATGATTTGAATGATTCACTTGAATGATTGTGATGATGTTATGGTGGATGTTTGATCATTATATTATCATGATGTTTATTTAGCTTCCTTAGTTTCTGAGTTCAAGAAGATCTTGTGCTAAGAAACTTTCTTCCTTAGGCTTTTTGTAGACCTAATGTTTACAACAAACCCTACATTCCTCTCATTTAAGTCTTCCCTCTATTCATACTTACTCCCAATTAGTGATTGAAGTTAGCCAAGACATTGATTGTTGGTGCATTCTAGCCCTATTTTTTGAGTTGGAACATTATCATTTTGAGTCTTTTCCATTTGACCCTTTAAAATACTATTACATTCACATATAACCTGATGGGTACTGGGCTTGCCTTCCATGCAATATGAAGGTGATTCATAGTGCTAATAGACTCTACTCCATTTTTTGGGGTGATGTGTCTCTTGACCTTGTTTTCTCAGATCATTTTCAACCAATGGTTGAAGAAGTGGTCATGCCGATGCAATCTTCGGTCGATCCCACTCTTCTCTTAGAGAGTGTCAAATATAAGGAAGTGGAATTGTCGATGCAATCTTCGGTCAATACCACTCTTCTTTTGGAGGGTGAGACATATTTCGACCATATCATTAACATTTCTATTCTTGCACCTTCTAAACAAGGGTGGGTTTTACTCTCTACGATTACTCTCCCTCCAAGTCTTCAAGATTTTCCCTTTGACTGGGATGGTCTTGTTGGGCTTCAAAATCCTTCTCCTATGCCCTTTCAAATAAGAGGCATTCTTTGATACATCATGGGGAAGGTAACCTTCCCGAGTATTTTATCCCCCTCTACTTGGAAAGCTCTGTGTTTTCCCAAGCTTGTGTCAACTATTCATAAGTTGCTAACCTTTTACAGAAGTCCCACATGAGAGCCTTGGCCTCCCCCATGACATGCCACCTATAAAACTCCCAATGAGTCTGATTTAATCTCTTTTCTTACTCTCTCAAAAAGTGAAAAGATTTTCGAGTGAACTTGTCTCTTTCATACTCGTAAATTGGATTTGAAAGGACGTATGTTTGGTGCAATTTTACACCTTTTTCATACCAAGTAGACTAAGATTATGAAAAAGGAAATTTTCTTGCGTTAAGTTGTAATTGCATCTCATTCTCTTTCTTGCAGTATTGAGCCTATTGTCGGTTCTCTCTTTTGCATTATAAGCCTATCACCTCAAAAATTTGCATCACTAGCCAAGTAGATCCTATCTTATATCCTTTGCATCTTGACACCCTATACCTAAGAGGAAACATTCCCCCGAGTGTCTATCTCCCGCATGCACCTCCTTGCATTGAGTATAGGTATGTTCCACTGCTAGAACTAGTTGCTTAGTTGCAACACTCGTTTCCTCATTTGTATCATAGCATTCATTTCACTATCAAAAAAAAAATATGGGTGGGGCAATAATATTATCTTATATTGGCAACAGTCGTGTCACCTTTGAATAGAGCACGGAATTTTTGAGTCCACTTGTCATCAAAATTTTGGGTTTAGCATGAACTTACGAAGCTGAGATTGTTACGTAGATTTTCTCCCCTGAATAGTTACTCTTCCAGTCCCTATGGAGAGTTTGATTGATGCCTCCTACATCTCAAAGTTTCATCATTGAATCTATGCTGCAATAATCTTCCATAAATCTCATGCTCTTGATCAAAGGATTTCTATCAACCTGTGTCAACCATTCCTCATAACGCTTAACTTTGCATGTCGGCCATACCCTCAGTATGTCTAAGAATTACATGAAATTGTAGTCCTATCATGCACCTTGGTCCTACTTTCATCATTGATAGGTAACCTTGAACCCAACAGTCGAAATTTCATCATTGGTCACTAACTAGGTAGTTTCCCTTGTGTTCAATGGAAATGAATCTATTCAAACATCGAGATTCATGAAATTTTTTGGATTCCATTATCCTTATTGGTGGTTTCCTCACCTTTGTCAACAATTCTCCTTATTTGATGCTATTCAGAGGGTCTTTTTCATGTATCGCTTGCATTTGGAACACGTGAAAGACACACAAATTTGTTGGTTCATGAACATGTTCTTCATCTGATTTCCTCCAAATCATCAAGCTCCTGCTTTGTACCTCATGTTGAATGATGAGAAATTCCTTAATGCTCTCCTTTCAGTGTGTCTCCTTCCATCGACTTAATCCCATCTATTATGGAAATGAGACCTAGAGTCCTATGAGTACATAGAGGCTTGTAGTCATTAGTGTCAAATTCTCCCGCCATCGACAACTGGGAATACATCAATGTATCCTAATCGATGGATTCTTCAAGTGTTCGACCCCAACACCTTTATTCACACTTGTAAGAATTTACTCTATGCCTTGATACCAAATTTCATTATCGGTAGGTTGTCTTGTGTTTTTTAACAGTATACCTTAATGACCGGAAATAAAATGAAGTTTAATTCTGTTTGACCTCAACTCCTCTATTCACACGATGTAGACTTGCAACTTTAGCAGAAGTGTAGAAGACTTGAAGATATCAGTTCATAGTCGCAACTTTCCTGAGTTGTTTCTATCTTTCATTGGACCAATACCTATGTCACTTCAATGATCATGGAGGATCAAATTGTACTCCAATGTATACATATATACATATATCTTCAGATTGATTTTGAGACTGGTTCTACTGGGCCTTGTTCATGAATATGATATCCTTTGGCATGTATCCACCTTTGTATTGCCTATTCATGGCCATGAACAATTGTTTGGTGTATTTTCACATGGATTTGCAGTGTAATTTAAATTGATATCCATGTGTGCAAAGTGAGTACAGATTCTAATATTCTCATGAGCAACTAGTTCTTCCAGCTAAGTCTCCATTACTCCACTTCTAGGTAGTATAATGTACTTCGACCATTGCAGATACTTCTCTGACCTCACATATTAGTGGGCATCTATTATAGAAACATTTTCCTCACCCTATGAAAAGTTTATCAAAAGGCCTATTTCCATTTCCCTATGCAGACTTGAAGTCCCTTTTTGGAAATCCCAGAGATAAAAAAAATATTTTTTCACATATATGTGCCCTAACTATTGTACAACATGTGTATATGTAAGTTGCACCACTACAACTCGTGTACATCATATTTTGTGCCAAAAATTAAAAGATAGTGTTGGATTTCCATGTCACATCACGGGATCCATGATCCTTAACCTTCCATATACTAGAAACATTATGACTTGACCCTTGAAGTCCATTTGAAGGCTATAAAAGGGCCATATCCAAGCTATGGAAAAGAGGATAAGAATTCAACTTTGAGAGAAAAGTTACCTTGGAGAAATTATTCACTTCATATTGAGTCTGCATTCCTTTGTCTTTTAAGTCTGAACATAGTGTTCATCCCCCAATATCTTATGTACTTGATTGAGAACCTCATTGTCTCTCTTGTATGAGCTTTCCTTTGGTGGAGGATTGAAGTGGTGGAGGCCCAGATGGAAGGGACTTCGTTTCTCAGTTCTGAACCATGCCGAAATAGAAGTTTGTAATTCATTCACTTCTATTGATTAAATTTTAATAGAAATACTCTTTTCTCGTCCAATTAATATCTTGCGAATATTTGAATTGTAATTTCATGGGCATATTTGTTATGAATGTTGATGGATTATGCTATTGAATGTGCTAACTTTATATATTATCACCATATGCTTGTGTTTCTTGGTTGTTGAGGACAAATTGTAGGTGTATTTCTTTGAGTGAAGTTCTCAATGGTGGACTTCATCGAACGTCTAAATGAGGTAGGCTCTTTATCTTGTCTCGTTAGCATATTTTCTTATATAGCATATCTGATATTAGAGTTTATTTCTGCAATCATTTCTGTCTGTTGTGTTTTTCCCCTAGCCATGGAGAGACTTTAATCATAACACAAGGGGTCATCAGGCCCAAATAATCTCCTTGTGGTTCTCTGATCATGATGGTTCCAAATAAATATGGAACATGGTGAATTTGTGTCAATTACCAAGCCTTAAATAAAATCACAGTGAAAAATCGATACACTCTTCCTCATATAGATGATTTATTTGATCAGTTAAAGAAATTTGTTTATTTCACTAAGTTGGATTTGCGTAGTGGATACCATCATATCAGGGTTGCATAACAATATGCATGTGTCAGTGTTTCATGGAAAGTTTCACAAGAGACCTAGCTAAAGCATACAAAAACAAAGCTTATTAAGAAAAGGAAGAGAGATACAATATGAAGAATGAGAATCAATGTATATTATGATATGTTTAATAAGTGAGTGATATTCACTCATATAGGCAATGACACCCCATCTTAGGAATGCATGCATAATAGTGATGGTCTAAAATTAGAAAGTCTAAAATAGAACTAGTCAGTTAACTCCCACTGAACTAGTGTGTCGAAAATAGAAATTTCTCCAACACCCCCTGAACATCACTATGGAGTAAAAAATGAGTCTCAGCTACTAGGACATATTAGGTACTCATGTACAATGAAACTAATGAACACTGAATAAAAATGAGGAAATAGGAAAAACCATGTGGGAACAAAACCCCCCTCTCAAAAGATAATGCATCAAAAGAAGAAAAGGAAGTTGCTAGGCAACTGTGTTCTTCACTGTAAGATGATCCCAAAAATTCTGAAACTTCTACTTAGTGAAGGTCTTGGTGAATATGTCGACATTATGTTTAGAGGAAGGACATAAATACAAATCAATGATCCTGTCATGTACTAAATATATGATGAAATGCATGTGGAAATCAATGTGTTTGGTTCGATGTCGCTGTACTAGATCTCTGAAAAATATCAGTGTACTATGATTGTCACACCATATGATCGTCGGATAGTGAAACTGGATACCAATCTTGGTAAGGAATTGTTGAAGATGAATTGTCTGAATGACACAGTTGACTACTCCTCTGTACTCGACCTCTGCAGAAGATAAAGCAATGGGTGATTGCTTCTTACTTGGCCAACAAATTGGGCCTGACCTAAAACTAAGAGTGTACTCGGACATGGACTTGTGATCTATTCTATCACTAGCCCAATATGAATATGTGAATACTATGAGATCTACTAAAAAACCAGGTGCATAGTGAATCCCATAAATCATGGTTGTCTGCACATATCTAAGGATGCACCTAGAATCCTTCCAGTGAAAGTCATGGGATTCCTACTACTGGTACTTAGAACTGGAAATGTGAAGAGTAACAAGAGACTAGGAAGACTTGACTCACAATTTCAAGGTAACTTTCAATTTTGAAGATGATACCACTTCAGTAGATACAACTCTGGAGAGTATCAAGAAGAATATTTTTACATAAGAAGACTCGATATAACTAGTACCTTTATGTAGTATCTAGAGATATTTTGTCACTATACAAGAGGTCTTGGAATTATATAATTTTTTTGAATAATACCAGGAGGATGAAGACCTAAGGAATTTGCAAATAAAAGAAACCGAAGGAGAGCGAACAATAGAGGGTCTTGAACTAGAGTTGGTTGAGTATGCAACTCCATTGAGAAAACACAAAGTGAATATTAGTATGACAGGATATACACCATTCTATTTAATATATGTCCAAGAAGCATTTATGCCCATGGAATTCATTATGGAGATTCTACTCATTTCCACATGGGCATAGCTTACATATTTTGATATAGTAGAGAAGAGACATTTAGAGCTAGTATAATTGGAGTAAGATTGTTTTGTGGTAGGATTTCATCAGAAAATTCAGAAAGCACGCAAAAAGGAATGTCATGATAAACAAATTAAATAGAAGAAGTTCTAGAGGGGAGACTTAGTTTTTCTGTATGATAGCAAGTTTTTGTATCAGCATGGAAAGTTCCAAATGCACTATTTGGGTCCATATGTGATAATATTTGTGACAAAAGTAGGTGTTGTTTAGTTGGATAAATTCAGTGGGGAAGTTGTGGAAGGATTGGTAAATAGTAGTCGATTGAGACGGTATAGGAATAATTATGCTTCTAGGAACTAGTCTGAGTGCACAGTATGTGTACCATAATATTTGTATTATATTGTATTATATATAAAAAAGAAAAAGAAAAGAAATAGAAATAAAGTTCTAATTTGAACATTGTTTAAAAGATCCAAATATGTATAATAAAATGTCAAGGAAAGAAAGGAAAGGTGAATTGTGCGCACAAAGATGAATTTAAGAACCAGGACAAAGAACCGCATAGAGGACGAGTAAAGAATTAAAGAGAAAACATCATGGAAAGACGAGGAGAATGCGTAGTCATAAATGAAAAGCGACGATTAAGCTATTGATACGATAGGAAAATCTAGACCATGATTTGTCGGATACTCCAAATTTGAGTATAAAAGTAGAATATGGAAGAAATTGAATGTGAGTACAATCATATGGGATTGAAGGTTTGGGCATGAAGAGGAAGATAACTGTTGGAATCAAGTTATAAAAGTAGATTAAGGGTGATAAAAAAATGTTATTGTTGCATGCACATTCAAGAGAACAGAGAACCATAAGAGAGCTAGAGCCTACAAAGAACATAGACAAGTGTGATTAAGGAAGAACCAAAGTACAGAGAGTTATGGACATGCCAAAGATAAGAGTTTCTACATCAGGAAAAAATAAACATTGATCTTAGCAAGGAACATCATCGGTGTAGGAAGAAGTCCCAAGGTTAGAAGAAGAAGATCTAAGTTTGGAAAACTTGCCCGGAGCGTATATTCCACTAAGAAAGTCAACCACAAAACAAGTCAAACTACAAAAGGAGGCAAAGTATGACATGATTACACCGGTGATTCCACTAGGGGTCACTATTGAAGGAGATGTGTTAGGAGCAATAAGGAGCCTAAGGTATGTAGACCATGACCTCACAGATTTAAAGATGTTTCCAAAACTAGAACCATAGAATTACTTGCGCACATGAATGAACCCCATATCACTTGTAATCATAGTTGAGCTGAAGGAATGGGATATAGGCTTGCAGTGAATAGGAATACTAAATCTATTGTAGATACCCCATTTTGTTAGGAGTGCGGAGAAAAACATTTGCGTCAAATTATTGTTAAGTTTCATTCATGGATGGTTCTTATGGTTGGACCAAATAATTTCCATTGATACCTGGCTGATTATGTTTATTACAGGATTACCTTTAGCAGGGGAAGACCCCCTACCATTGTTCACAGACAATAAGAAGGAAAAATCCTCAGTAGAATGGAAGAATGAGAAGTATGGAACATTCAAAGAAGTACACTGACTAGATTTTGTAAGTATCAATGATGATACGGTAAGGTTTAAAAAAAAAGTGATGTCATGCAAGATATTAAGGAAGTGTCACAGATATCGGATTCCATTGGGAGTCATAGTAGCAGTAGAGAAATGCATCACATGAGTGATGATGAATTGGTCAATATTTCTAATAAATCATTTTTTAATGGACTGCAAGGAGGCATGGGAGAAAGGATAAAAGTTCCATTATTCTTAGTTATTAATTTTGATAGCATTGACTACATGGAGGGATTTAGTGGAGATGCAGTGTTAAGAATCAAATATCAAAATAGCATAAAAAACTCAAAATAAGTACTCCACACATTGACAAAGGGATAATTTCAAATAATAAGCCTCTTCGAGGGGGAAACCTCCTTATACATTACATGAATTCAAAAATACAGTATGATTCCAAATGAAAATGTATCCTTGGTATATATAGATTAATAGGAGGTATAATTACAACTAATGGACCCAAGATGACATAAATAAAATAACAATACTAATGCAATATGCACGAATTAAGGGGTAATGTGCCACAATTTAGGGCTTAACATTCTCCTCCCCTTCAAACAAGTGGTGTCCTCAATGCTTGAGTAGTTTTATATGATTCTATATAAAATAATCATCTTCCCACGTGGAATCTTCAATAGATAGTTTCTTCCACTTAATGAGATACTCTGAAATTGATCTATTCCTAAGCTAGAGAATTCTTGTGTCAGTGATAGCTCTAGGATTCAATATGATTTTTCCTTCCTTGTCAAGTTCTAGAAATATATTTTGAACTGGGATCTTGTCAGCTATAACCTTCTTTAAGCATGAAACATGGAAAACTGGGTGTACTCATGAAGATGAGGGAAACTCCAATTTGTATTCCATAGTACCAATATTTTGCAACACCCTATAGGGACCGTAATACTTCGGTGATAATTTATTATCCTTATTAAATTGCTTGAGGGACATTTGTTTGTATGGTTGTACTATCAAAAATACCCAATCCCCTACTTCAAAAATTCTTTCACTATGATGTTGATTTGCTTGTTGTTTCATTTGATCTTGCGCCATGGTCAAGTTATCCTTTAAGATTTGGACAAATTTTTGTTGATGCTTGATGTGATATTCCACTGCTTGAACCTTAGATTTTTATTTTAGAGAAGAAGTGATGGATGATGGGTGATATCCATAAAGCATAATAAATGGTGTCATTTTTATTGTAGTATGAAAGGAAGTGTTATACCACCATTCTGCTAAGGATAACCACTTGAACCATTGTGTGTGTTTATCATAGACAAAGCAAGGAAGGTAGCCTTCCAGACATTTGTTCACTATCTCAGTTTGTCCATCAGATTGAGGATGATAAGATGATATATGAGCCAATTGAATACCCAAACAAGAAAATAATTATGTCCAAAAATGTTCAGTGAAGATGGGATCTCTTTCACTTACAATAATCTTTGGGCTTCCATGTATCTTTTTAATTGTCTCCATGAATGTGGTAGCAACTATAGTAGCCTTGAAAGGATGAGAGAGTGCACAAACCTGTGCATACTTGGTAAGTCTATCAACAATCACCATGATGACACTCTTTCCTTCAGACTTTGGTAACCTTGTGATGAAATCCATGGAAACCTCCTCCCAACACTGACTTGGAATGGCTAATGGTTGTAAAATACCTGGGGTATTAATTTTTTCCACCTTATTTTGTTGGAAAACCAAAAATTCTACCACAAACCTTTCAACATAAATTTTAAGCCCATCTCAAAAACATTCCCTCTTGACTCTGTGATAGTTTTCAAAAATCCTAGGTTCCCTCCTACCTGAGAGGTGTGCAATTCCAAAAGTACCTTTCATTTTAGTTGGAATTTCATACATAAATATAAGCGATCTTTGTACCATAGTGAATCATTTTTCCATGTAAATGTATCAGATGCACTGGAATCCTTCTACATCCTTTGAATGAGATTCCACACTTCTTCATCATTCTTATATTCATCCCTTTATTTTGTTATCCAATCAGGTTGGATGATAGAGATAGCACAAACAAATGCCTCAACATCTTCATCCTTTCTTGAGAGTGCATCTACCACAACATTTTTCTTCTTATTTTTTTGTAGATGATTTCAAAGTCATAACCCAACATCTTGGTCACCCATTTTTGTTTCTCTTATGAAGATATTCTTTGTTTCAAGAAGTATTTAAGACTATCATGATATTTTTTTACGTTGAAGTGCCTACCTATTAGGTAAGGGTGCCATTGCTTTAATGCATGTAGTATTTCCATCATTTCCTTATCATAAATTGGTTTGTGTAATTCCTTTCCCTTGAGTTTCCAACTTTCAAAAGCAAGGGGCCTTCCTTATTGCATTAGAACAACACCAATGTCATTTCTTGAAGCATAACATTACACAATAAAGGTTTTTGTGAAGTCTAGTGTGGTCAAGAAAGGAGCTTTGCACATTTCCTCTTTAAGTTGTTCAAAATCTTGAGTTTCCTATGGATTCCATGAAAATGCATCCTTCTTAGTTAATGAAGTTAAAGGTGCTACTATTCTTCCATAGTTCTGAACAAACTTGTGGTAGTAAGTTGTAAAACCCAAAAATCCTCTAAGATTCGTCATTTTTTTGGGAATTGGCCAGTACATTATGGATTTAATATTGTTAGGGTCTACCTTGGAACCTTCATGAGATACAATATGACCCAAATACTTTACCTACTTCACCCCAAAGAAACATTTGCACAATTTGGCATATAGTTTTTTCTCCTTCAGTATTTGTAGCACACTTTCAACATGTCAAACATGATCTTCCCAAAAATTTCTATATATTAGTATATTATCAAAATATACTAACACAAATTTTTGAAGGAAGGGATTGAAAATGGAATTCATCAACCCTTGGAATGTGGAAGGTGCATTCATAAGGCCAAAAGGCATGACCAAAAATTCATAATGGCCTTCATGAGTTCTAAATGTTCTTTTTGGGATATCTTCTTCCTTCATTCTAATCTGATGATACCTTGAACAAAGATCTAACTTTGTGAAGTAGATAGCTCCATGTATTTCATATAAAAATTCATTAATGATGTGAATGGGAAACTTATATTTAATGGTGATCTTGTTGGTCTCTCTATAATCTGGACACATACACCATGATCCATCTTTCTTGAGTACCATTACCATCAATGTAGAGTAAGAACTTTGTCTAGGTATAATAATGACATCCTCTAACATTTATTCAACCATATGCTCAATTTCACTCTTCTGGGCATAAGGGTATCTATAAGGCCTCATGTTAGGAAGAAGAGTCCCAGGAATTAAGTGAATAACATGATCATGATCATGAGTGGGTGGAATAACTCTGGGAATATATTCAAATACTTTGGAATTCTTATCAATGATCCCTTGGAGATCTAGGGGAATAGATGGATTAGATGTTTCAACATCTAGTTATCATAGTTGTACAATTATACCTCGATGCCTCTTTTTAAATGAATTTTTCATGTCATTAGAGATTAACACCTTATTGGTTTTCCTTGTGATACATCTTAACTCAAATTCCTTTCCTTCCAATGAAAATTTCATGAAAAGTTCTTGAAAATTAAAATCCATTGTTCCCAATGATTTTAACCATTGGACCCCTAGTATGACATGAGCACCACCCATGGGTATAGAAATCATTGAACTATCCATTACATATCACCCCATAGTAATATTGATCTTATGGAATTTTCCTAATCAATTGATAGTTCCTCCATTTGGAATCATTAGTTGAAACTATGGCATTGGATATATAAATCAATTGAGAGCTTTGGATAATTTATAGTGAATGAAATTATGATTACTACAAGAATGAGTCAGCACCATTACCTTTTTATTTTGGATATATCATTCGATATTGAGGGTTTCATGAGTGCTAAATTCAACTAATGCATGACATTATATGGTGGGAGTCATCTCTTTAGAATAAATAGCTTCTACATATTCATCTTGGGATGGTTCTTGTTCTTGTTCTTGTTCTTGTTCTTGTTCCTCTTCACAATCTATGTAGAATAATTTTTTCTCACCACACTTGTGTCCCTTATTGTACTTGTTGTCACACTTAAAAAACAAACCTTTTGATTTTCTTTCCTCCAATTGTTGAGGTGTCGTACTTATAGGTTGAGGTTGTTTAGAAGAAGGAACATTATTCTCTCGATAGATGTTAGGGTTGGTCCTTCTAGTAGCCATAGCCATATTTTTACTTTAAACATTTCTTGCCACCCTGAACGCATTCTCCAATGATTTGGGTTCCCAAAGGAGAACCTCATGTTGAATTTTATCCTTTAAATTTCCTATGAACCCATCAATCAGGTGCTCATCTAGAATATATGTTACCTTTATATTCAATCTTTGGAAGTTCTCAATGTGCTACACAATTGAACCCTTTTTCTTGAGATTTATCAATTGGATGAAGAAGGTATTTATCCTTGTATCATCATAGTGTGCTATCATTTCTTCCATGAAAATTGTCCAAGTCACAAGTGATTTGCAAGAAATAGGCCATTGATACCACACAAACTGATTAGGTTCAAAATACAAGGATGCAATTCGTACCTTTTGTGTGTGTGGCACATCATGTAGATCAAAGAACTATTCCATCTAGAGTATCCATGTGATTAGATCCTTTCCATCAAACTTCTTCATATTTATCTTAGGAAAGTTGTTGGTGTTCAACCCAAAGATAGAGTTTCTGCAATATTGATTAATATTCCTTATGTACTCATCATGAATTTCATGGAATAAATTATCACTTTCAGGTGGCCTCTGTATTAGAAAAATTTTCAACCCTTCCATGATCTCCCCTTTTAAGACATCCATATTAGTATCCATCATCGCTTCCATATTATCTTCATTTGAATCCATTATCCTTTGTATTTCATATTTTTTTACTTCCTTCTTTTGTAAATCATCTATGTCCTTGTGCATTTCTTCACCTTCATCAATATTCAAAGTAGGACTATCCGAGGGATTATTTGGTGTAGAATTTCCCTTTTTTGGTGGCACATTGGCCAAGAATCACTGAAAGGTAGTAATTCCTAATTGGCTTAGGAAGAGGTCCTCACAGACAAGGGAGTATCAGGTGCTATATATTTTTGATATACGTGCCAAGTCCAACAATAATACTCTACCTAATATCTTAGGGCGCTTACTAAGGATGCTTTACCATGCCTTTAGCCATACTATCCAACTACCCAGGTACTAGAGAGTGATCTCCCTAAGTGTTTTTCTTGATGTACTATATAAAATAAACAGAAAAAAGGTTTACTCAGTTGGTCTTAGGATTCTAGGGGGTCTCTCGATATACGATAGGTACGTCGGAGATAAAATCCATAGTAGTGTTTTCTAATGAAAAACCATTCAAAAGGGGCCTTACTATATACTCTAGGTACGTGGAAGAACCACACTGTCCCCGGGTTGTAGCACTGACAAGTAACGAAAGCTCCTATGTTTAGATACGTCGGAATACGTGTGTACCTAAACATTCCTAAGATTCTCCAAAAATTATGTGATACTTCTTTTATCCCAATTTATTCAACTTTTTTAATCACCCCAATTGGATCTTCTAGTTAAAAAATATGAAAATTTCCAAAAACAAAAAACGCACCTTTTAAAACCCTAATTTGGAGATTGTTCTGCTAGTCGACCTTTCTTCTGTTGTAGCTCTGACATTTCGGCGCTTCTGAGTATAAAATTTTGGCCTGAGGTAGTCTGATTTGTCTTGTTTCCAACCCCACAGGCTAGACAAAGATTGGATTCTCCAACATAATTTTATGATAACCTTCCCAAGATGTGATGATGTTTTCCCTTTCAAGAGAGCAAACTTGTATGAAAATTCATGTGTCACTGTATTCACTTAAGAAATTGAAATGTTCACCCAAAAAATTTGGTTTGTACCCTAATGAATGGAACAATTCTCACACAATTTAGAGTTTTGTAGCTTCAGATATAACAATTTTCCCAAGAACACCAGTTTTAGACTAAAATTTTAACCATCCAAAAACCCTAATTTCCTCAGAGAGTAAATTTAAGAGTGCAGAGAATAAAGGGATGAAATTTGTACATAAGATACATACATATTCCTAATTCATACTATAAAAATTTTAGAACCTGAAACCAAGATGAAAAAATTTGAGAGTGAAAATCCCAAGAAGACTTGTTTTAGACTAGTTTCAAGACTAGTCAAAAACCCTAACTTGAACATAATGTATCTCCAAATATATAACGAACCAATATCTGAAATTTGGACCCAAATTATATGTGTGTGTGTGTGTGTGTGTGTGTGTGTGTGTGTGTGTGTGTGTTTTATCTACACCGTATAAATTCCAGATCATGAACCCTTCAATAAAAATAGTTGTAGTGAAAATTCCAAGAAGACTTGTTTTGAAGAAGCCAATCTTGAGGATTGTCTAGCTTTGATACCAAATGTTAGGAACCAAATATCAAAATAGCATAAAAACCTTAGAATAAGTACTCCATTCCTTGAGAAAGGGATAATTTCAAATCATAATTGTCTTTGAGGGGGTGACCTCCTTATACATTACATGAATTCACAAATACAAGATGATTCCAAATGAAAAGATCTCCTTGGTATATATAGGAGACTAGGAGGTACAATTATAACTAATGGACCCAAGCCGACATAAATAAAATAACAATACTAATGCAATATTCCCCAATTAATGGGTAATGTGCCACGATTTAGGGCTTAACACTTAGTTCCTAGTTGGAATGCAGAAACCATTCTTAGCAGTGAGATATCTGTCATTGTGGCACACTACGCATAAAAATAGATAGTTGGAAAATGACATAACATTTGATGTCTATAAGGAGACTATTTGACAATGCATGGAAGACACTTTGTGGATTCAACCACATATCGTTGAAGCTTATAAGGAAATTATGCGATTTAAGGCAGGGTAGCACCATATGTATATTTAGGAAAAGAAGGAACTGACTCAACAATGGTTTTCGATGCATTACAGGGTGACAGAGAAAGAAATCATCCATATTGTAAATGAATGGGAGGAATAGTGGGGAATGGGGGAATCCCAGAGATAGAAACATTACATAAGGATATGAAACAACCAAAAAAGGAGACACAAGAACCAAACAAGGATCAAGAAGAAGTAGAAAGGGAACAAGAAGAATGAGGAAATGGTGAATGTGACATTCAGGAAATTCCATTTCCCATTGGAAAAAATAGGAAGGAACATTTGAAGGATAAATCTGATCATTATCATAGAAAGAGGAAATTCATCAAGCTACTTAGCGATCCGAGATTTTACTAAGGAGGACTTAGAGAAAATCAGATATCAAGTAAAGGAAGTAATAAAATAAACATTTATGCAAGCCATTTAGAAATAGGAGGAGATGAATATGACTGTGCAATAATAGATAGAGACACTACACCAACTCTTGGAGGTAACAATGGTATTTCAAATCAGAATGGGAGAGGAACTATAGACATAGTACAACCAAGATGACAGAGTCACAATAACCATCAACATCAACAGAGCACAGAGTAATGAAGATATAAATAAGGGAATTAGAATTCCCATCGACAAAGATGCATGAGGAAACAAAGGCATTAAATCATATTGAATTAGTGATATCACGACTATCTATGAATGTACTACACAGTTTGTAGTCAAGTGTAACATAGGAAATTCAATTTCGAACGGATTTGACTATGTTGGAGTTGGATAAAGTAAATAAGGACAACACAACATAACAAGCATAATGCAATAAGCTAGTATTGGAGTGGTATGAGGCTGAAAAAAGAGAAACAAGATTAAAAAATGCAGTATAACAAGTATATAAAAACTTCCCAAAGATAAGAATGGAACTGGAGACTCCATTACAAGATAGAGTTATGAAGATCGGTGAATCTATTTAGGGATTTCACATGAATATTGTTGACTTGGAAGCATGCACAACACCAAATACTCCACATGAAGAAAGAGAGCAAAGGGATAAGAAAATTCTGATGATAGTGGAAAGAATTAAGAGTTTAAATGAAGAATGTGTGAATTTATATGAATAAAGAACACAAGTATGGACTCAGTTTCTATAAAACTTAGAGATACCAGAGTTGGAACAAATACTATAGACTGTATAGGAGAAGGAACAAAAGATCATAGATACAATGAATACTCTTCCACCAAAAGAGAGGCTGATTGCACTTATTGAGAATAGGTAGTTGAAACATAAGATAAACCAAATCAGAGTGGAGCAACAAAATATTATACAGAAACTAGATCCACTACAGGAGGAATCCTTCAGAGTTACAAAAGAAATTGCAAAAACACAAGGAATAATGAAGCAAGTAGCACAATATAGTGTCGATAAGTTGAAGAACCCTATTAATGCACATATGGTAGATGAGATTGTGGCACAAGAATTTCAAGAGAAGGAAAATATCGCAACTGTAAAGGGTATTTTTTAGAAGCTCATTGTGATAGCAAAGGGAGCACAACAACATAATTGAGTGGCTCAGGATGAGCCACATGTGAGTGTTGGAGGCTTGTTGGAACATGCATTTTGGGACTAGTTTTGGGAATTGATCAAGAGTTCATGTAGAAGAAGGAAAGAGGTTAGCGCATTTTCAGGATCAATGCACACAAAGGAAGGAATTTAGTTAGAATTATTTAGGAATTTTCGTCCTTTATAATGGGATAAGCCCTAATGTAAATGTATAAATATGTAAGGGATTTTGGGTAGAAAAGTAGTGAAGTAGATGAGAAAAAATGAATGAGTCAAGCATTGAGTAGCTCATGAAGAGTGAAGTATGATTGGATGAGGGTAAGTCGAGCATGAGGATTTGGGGATGAGTAGAGAGATGAGTGTGCACCATATGCATGAACAACAAGGGAATTTTGAGTTATAACTAAGATATTATGTATGAGTGTAGTCCACACATTTTATACATGATGATTCTAACTAATAACAGAAGAAGCCTATAATGAACCAAATGATCAAAATATCATTAAATAACAGAAGTAAACACCATGTACATGATGTGAACGTGGCGCACAAATACAAGATAGATAAGTTACACAATAACTCCTTAAATAATATGGGAACCCCCTCCAAATAACCAAATATCATTCATAATTCACAATTCACATGTCACAATAATGGATACATTATATCTTATATATAGTTGTTCACACTTTCAGATGAGCCCCCTTTACTACTAGGTTGAACCTATTGCATATATATTTACACATTACATGTAAATTCAGGTCCATATATGCCCCCCCTTGGGGTCATGTCATATACATTTAGCCATATATATGCCCCCCTTGGGTCATGACAAACTCGTTCATTGTGGACGTATCCCATATTGGGTGAACCAGGTTAAGTATGGTGTCTATGTGTTATGTTATGTTGTGATGTGTTTGTTTACTGTTTTATTTATTGTGGACTGATAGTGTATGAATGGTTAATATGAATGTGTTATTGGTTATGATGGTTCTGTGCACATGATTTATGGTACAATGAATGAATTTTAAGTATAATGGTTATAGTGAATGCCTCCCATCAATTCATGACTATTGTTGGAAGCATGCCGAATCTGAAAGAAAGGTTATTTTTGGAAGAAAGGAATGCACAAGGAAAGTGACATATGGAAGGAAAAGCAGGACGGACGCATGCATGGGAGACCTAACGATGCTAGGTTTAGGGTTTTTGTAATACATTGTAATGGTTGTTGAGCCAAACACACACACACACACGCACACACACATATACCTAGGAGGCCTAGGTGGGGGGGGGGCTATTTCAGGGGATTTGATTTATGGAGTGTTACACGTGTGAGAAGAGGGAGCGACATTTTATTTGTAATAAGGGCGGAAAGAAAGGAATTTGCTTTCATTTGCGTGGGGGCATTTCCTCAATGATGGGACAGGGTGAATTGTCTGGTTCAGAATCATCGCTAAGGATATGAATGACAGGAGTGGATGATTCTGGTAAAATGTGGGGTAGGCTTGGTATGGTAAAGGG
>JZKD02S1838135.1:504722-518430 GCA_000966675.3 Picea glauca
ACTTTGGCCTCTTCTCGGGATGCAACTGCCAACATCTATCCTCATCATGTCCCTCTTTCTTGCAATGCTTGCAAGAGGGATTTCCTTCCTTCTTTGCCACTGCATTTGCATTCTTGCCATTGCCATGCCTTTTCCTCTTGTCCTCTTTCCTCAAAGACGGCGATTCCCCTGACACACCTTCTTTCCCTGCTTCAATATACATAGCTTGAACAGAAACCTCATCAAGGTTAGTGGGTCCAAACATGAAAACAGTGTTTCTAATATGTGCAGGAAAACCTCCTATATACTTCATAAGGGTTTCTTGTGTTTGCAAAGGAATGTCTAACATTAATGCCATTTTTCGAAATCCATCGGTGTATTCTTGCACTGTTTGTCCTTTTCTTAGTTTTAAATATTGTCATTCAATTATTGATTTTTCTTTATAACCTAAAGGATAGAATTTTTTCCTAAGTGTAGAAATAAAATCCTTCCATGATGGAAATACATTACCCACATTTTGTGTTCCTTTTTGCAGCTTGCTCTGCCACAAGATAAGAGTTGTACCTGCAAGTCTCAAAGATTCCAACTTGATTTGTGTGGCCTCATCCTTGATCTGTTGTACACTGCAGTATACCTCCATCTGCCTAATCCAGTTATCAAGTTTTTCTACATTCACTTCACCATCATATATGGGCAACTCAAATTTTACATGAAGTTTTAACAATGGAATTTCATGTTTATTCTTATGAACATTTTTCTTTCCATTAAATTTAGAACTTGAACTTGAAGAAGAAGGAGAAGAAGGAGGTGTTGATGGAGGTGAAGGAGGAATATAAGGATGATCCTCTTACTCATCACTCTTTCCCTTTGAAGAATCACCCAAAACTGGTCACTTTTGTTCCAAGTAATCTTCGTACAAGACTTTCACCATCTCCGACATGGCAAGGAATGTTTTCTGGAACTCTTTCTCATCTTGAGAAATCCCTTCTTCCGATGCCATATTCTCGCTGTGAGAAGCTATTTTTCTCAATCCAATTAATGGATTCTCTGGAACAATCTCGCCTTCACCTTGTTGTATCTTTTCCCTAGTTAACATGCAAAACTCAAATCCAAACGTCAACTAGCTATGATACCACTTGATCTGTCAGATCTTTTAATGACTTATGGTTGAGTTTTAATTTTGCATGAGTTAATTAACCATTTGAGTAAACTTAGTTAAAGAATGAGGAAAGAAGAGGAATTATGAAACTCATATACATATATGCATATCTAAAATGAAATAATAGACAACAAACCATAACATGCAGATTGATAACGGAGTTCGGCACAACTTTGCCTATGTCTCTGGGCCTTTTCTCTGTGGGGAAGGATTCTTTATTTCTGTTCAAAAGCTCAAAATTACATCGCTGCAATGCCAAATGGCTACAATACTAATCTGGTCATGTTCTTCCAGATCTCTAGTACCATGCAAAGAAAACGACACGCAAAATGGACGTCCGGAGCTCCCAGAAATGATCTGACAACGTCTCCTCCTCAAAAGCTTCTCTGCCTCAAAAAGGCTTTGGCTTGGCTTCTCATCAGCATAATTATTCTCTGAATGCCCCCTATGGACTCAAACAGGCCTGGATTATATAGTTGGGATGTTGGTTGCTCATCTCCAACTTCCTCCCAAAATTTAGGCTCCAAAACTACCCAATAACTCCCAAAAATGGAGAAAATTAACTAAAAATAGGCTTAATTACAATAAAAACCCAAAAAGTAGTTTAAAAACCCACTTTATAGTTATAATATGGGCGCATCCCCCTTCAATGGCGCATGCCCCTTTACTCCTGGTCATATGGGGTTTTACACAACCACGGGTTGGGGTTTAACCCCCAGCCCTCTCCTTTATGCGCCATAATACCATACAATATATTTAATATTGTGGGTTTTATAACATAAGAAATAATGTGGCGCAATTGTAAAGAACCATTTCTTAAGTTGTTGGGCTTGGTGGTGGTCATAGGTTCAAATCCCATGGACCCCAAAACAATTTTTGAAACATGCCACTTCAACTAATGACTGGGTGCCACGTGGCTACCCATGACTGGGCCACGTGGCATCTCCCCATTTGACAGATTAATGCCACTTGTCAGCTATTGACTGGTCCAGTTGACTGCCACATGTCTGCCTTGTTAGAAAACCTGCCCAATCACCATCAGCCAGAGAGTGCCACATCATCTCCTATACAGTCAGCATGATGATGTCATCATCATTGACTTTTTGACTAGTTGACCTTTGACTTTTTACCTGTTTGCGCTTCCGATCAAAACGCAATAAATTTCGCATACGGAGCCCATTTGACAAAGTAAATATACCGCCAGAATAGGGAAGACGAGATGGACGCAATGGCGTTGGTTTCATCGGATTCTGAGCACTTTCATTTTTTAATTTTTCAAGCCCTGTCAGGCTTCTGGATCCGATTTCGGATCAATCCATGACATCACTTTGTAGAAGCTATAAGCTTCAATTTTTGACATTTTGGTCTTCGGACAAACTTTTGTAAAAAACTCTTTTGATCGTTATATATAAAGACGACTTCTACCGGTTTACTTTATATTGTGTGAATTTCGATGTGTTTGATTTATAAATGATTCAAATGTCTGTCCAATACATAATTATCCAATGCATCTATTAATGTATTTAGACATCTAGGAATATGTTGATATTCAATGTGATCAAAATAATGTTCCTAGAGGCGAATTCACAAATACACCCGTAACAAAGTAGGACTTCGAATAGAGTAGATGTTACTTAACTGTAGTACTACAAGCTGGGAGTCCAGTCGCACAACCAAATGACGAATTCTGAGCGACATAGCATCAACCAATAATTCAATAACAACGCTATACTCTGCAATGTTGTTGGTCGCACGGTCGAGACACACACCTCGTAAAGATACAAGTTCGTTTATTGGGGCATAGATTTCCCATGCAACGGAAGCAAATTTCCTAGTACTACGGCTAGCACTGTCAGCAAAGCCAATATAGGGTAGCGAAGACTCTGACATCTGGAAATCAAAACACAACATCACATAAGGGCAGAGACCAGATAACGATAAAAGAAAGCTATAGTAACACACACAAAGTATGATACATTAAAAATACAAGTACTTGTGCACAAATGGTTTATGCATAGTACTTCTTCAAGTACAACCCATTCCTAGGTTCACTCAAAGGGATACCATCGTAATCTACTAGCTCATATGCTCATTTTTCCAAAACTCGGTGAACAATATAAGGACCTCACCACATAGGTTCGAATTTCCCAGCTCCTAACACATCTTCATCTTGTTCATAGAGAAGAACAAGATCACCTTCGAAGAAAACGCAAGGCTTGATGTGCTTGTCATACTGGGCCTTGACACGTTTTTTCTAGGCTTCTAATACTAGAGTGGCGTCACGTCGAGTTTCATCTAATTGCATTAGATACAATAGAGATTCTTCTTCAGTAGAAGTGTTGGGTAAGAGTTCGAAAGCTATCTTCAAAGAGGGTATCTCGCATTCTATAGGAAGAATGGCTTCCACACCATAGACTAACCAAAAAGGCGTAAACCCAGTAGAGGACTTGATAGATGTCCGGTATGCCCACAATGCCGAAAAAAACATTATGTGCCAACTTGTTTTATGAATCCCTATCATTTTTCGAAGCATAGTTATGAGAACTTTTTTAATCGCTTCGACTTGGCCATTAGCTTGTGGATAATAGGGTGTTGAGTTATCATGATGAAGGCCCAACTTTTTCGTAAGTTTAGACATCATAAAATTCCTAAAGTGGCTACCGTGATCAGTAACAATAGCTTGGGGGACACCAAAACGTGCTATGACATGGTTAAAAATAAATAAGGTTGTGTTCTTTCCAGTATTATCAAATGTTGGCATCGCCTCGGCCCATTTCGTAAAGTAATCAATGGTTATAATAATGTAACCATGCCCCCCGGCCGAGTGAGGGTGACATGGCATGAAATCAATGCCCCATTTCTCAAAAGGACCAACTGAGACCATAGGATGAAGAGGAGTAGGATGTGACCAAATTTTCTGATTGTAGGTCTGGCAGGCATGGCATTTCTGAATGACAGTAATGCAATCGTTAAACAATGAAGGCCAAAAATACCCTGCTCATAAGATCTTCTGGGTAGTAGCATACCCAGACATATGACCACCACATGCTCCAGAATGGTAGTCATTCAGAGCTTTCTCGGCTTTGTCGAATGTTAAACAACCTTGAAAAACAGAGTCAATTCCCCGACGGTAAAGAGTATCCCCGAGGATAATGTATTGACGAGCTTGATAGCGTATACGACATCGTTCAATACTAGACAAAGCAGGTCAGAAAGTTTGGGTTTGGAGATATATAATGATATCCCCATACCAAAGATCATCAGTGCCAATAAGGAAAAGAGATTCATCAGGTAATGAATCTACTGCTCCACGTTTCGTTGTATAGTGAGGAAAATTGCATATCAACTTAGCAAAAACTAAGGATTTCTTAGACTTGGCATGATTGAATTCCAAGTCAAACTCTTGGAGTATGACAATCCATTTGGAGTACTTTCCCCCAAGCAATTGACGTGTCAAAATATGTTGCATAGGGTTGCAATGAGAAATCATTGTAGTCTTGCGCGAGAGGATATAGTGTCGAAAGCGTTGGATGGCTTGAACGGCAACCAAGGCCAGTTTTTCAACATGTTGATACTTGATTTCAGTTGGTGTGAGACTTCGACTCAAGTAGTAAACAACATGTTTGTCGTGCGCATCATCCTCTTGGACAAGAACCATGCCAATAGTGTACTCTGAGGCAACAAGATAAAGGAAATAATCGTGACTGTAATTGGGAGGAAAGAGAAGCGGAGCTCTCGTAAGGGACAACTTTAAATCTTCAAAATAATTGTTGGCAATGTTATCCCAGATGAACTCTGAATATTTCTTTAATAGCCACGTAAAACCACGAGTGATCTCGGCGTAATTAGGGATAAAACGATGAATAAATTTTGCTTTCCCCTGCAAACTTTGCAAATGGCACAATGTAGAAGGAGGAGGGAGATTAAGTATCGCCTCAACCTTAATAGGATCCACCCGGATCCCTTGACGCGAAATGATAAAACCTAGAAGACGGCCGGATTCTATGCAAAAAATGAATTTATGAGGATTTAAATGTATATGATAGAACCGACAGTGAATGAAAATGGCTTGGAGGTGGGTAGGGTGATCGACTCGGTGCATAGAATGAGCGGGTAAATTGTCCAAATAGGGTTGAACGATATGCTTGATATGATGAAAATCATAAGACATAGCGCGTTGAAAAGTCGCGCCCGCATTCCTAAGACCAAAAGGGAGTTTTCGATAGGCAAAAGTACCCCAAGAACAAATAAAAGCAGTCTTATGTTGGTCCTCAGGAGCAATGTTAATTTGACTATAGCTGGAGAAACCATCCATGAGAGAGAAGATTTCACTTTCGGTGTAGTCATCGACAATCTGATCAACAAAGGGGGTAGGAAAGTTGTCTTTGGGACAAGCTTTGTTAATATCCCTATAATCAACACATACACGAATACTGCCACCTTTCTTGTCAATCGAGACAGGATTGGAAACCCATTCTGTAAGAGCCAATGGGTAAATAAAGCTAGCTTTCAGAAGTTTCTCAACTTCGAGCTTGATAGCAGCTGCTTTACGTGGGTGAACTTGATGAAGGCATTTCCAGATAGGTTTAGCTCCAGGGTATGTCTTTATCTCATGTACAACAATAGTAGGGTCGATACCTGACATCTCTTCGTAGCTCCAGGTGAAGATGTCACAAAATTCTTTGAAAAGAGACGTATAGGTGATTATTTCATCGGAAGAACACGAAGTGCCAATATGAACATTTTTAACAATCCCAGGTTTAATGGATATGTCAATGGGAATCATGGGTGAGATTTTACTTAATTTCCCTTCAACAAACAAATCGTGTGTAGTCGTGGGAACCGTCGAGATGACAACAACAGTTGACGAAGGTGAAATCCGTTGATAGTTCTCAAGAGTGTGTTGTTCCAGAAAGAGTATAGAACGATGATGCCCATCGTCCCAAGCGGTGTCCTCCATGACGGACATGATCATCTCATCAGTGGGAAAAATAACACGAAAAGGATTGGGAGACAACTCATCAAGAGAGGGGGTAGAAGGTGTTTCCAATTGAATGGCCTGATAGGCAGATTCAACTGGACTTAACGACATTGCGTCACCAAAATGAAGATGATCCCCAGGGTCAGGGACAATCCAAGGGTCATGTGACGTAGGAAGTTCGTGAGGCATGGTGGAGATCATGTTGATAGAAGCAAAAGACAGGCGTGGAACATCGGGCGGTGGAATGGGAAAAGTACCCATTAACAAGGAGTCCTTTAAAAGGCCTACACCGACATTCTCATAACCTGGTGGGGTTTTAGCAATAAACGACACGTTTCCAGTATAGGTATCAGAATTGAAGAAGGCGAGTTGGTCATTGGTGACAACCTTTCCTTAATGAGGAAAACATACTACATGGAAAAGTTTCGACACAATAGCGCACATGGAATCGATCCAGCTACGGCCAAGAAAAATATTATAATCAAGTGGAGCGTCAAAGACTTCCACTTCAACTTGGACTGTCTTACCTTCTAGTGTGATAGGAAATGAAGGAAGAACACTGCAAGTCTTAAAACCAGAGCCATTGAAGGCTTTAAGAGTGCTCTGGGATTCATTTAAAGGAGGAGAGCCAATGGCTTTCCAATAAGCAAGAGACATAACACAAGTCAAGCCACCCTCATCAATAACAGTTCGACAAATGTTCTTGTTAGAGACACCAACTTGAATTTGAAATGCGAGTTGAGGAGGTAACCTTGGAATGTGATCTTCCAAGTCAAAGACTATAAAATTCGTATTTGTGGGGTCAATTCCACCTATAGCTTTCAACAGTGCGTTCCATTGTGTAAGACAAGACTGAAGGACTTTAAGGGATGACATCGCTAAAGGTGCCTAGGCCAGATCTTTAACAATACTGTAATTCTAGACTGCACGAACATGAGGATTGCAAGCTGATTTCTGAATGACACCTTTTGGGGGTGGTCGTAGAACTGTATCAAGGCTCAGTCATTTGAGATCAAGAGGACCGTTAGTAGGTGGATCAGCGGGAGAGGGTTGGACCAATGAAGGAGGTAAATCATCAAACTTCTCCTTATATGGAGAATAATCTTTGGCTCGAGTTGTGAGTGCAACGTTGTTCTGCTTAGAATCGCCAGTACACATCAAAACATATGATGTCGTAGAAGAGGAGGGTTGATCTTGAATGACCAACTGAGCTTGTTGCTTAGATGGGAAGGGTTGGGACAAGACAGCCAGTGTAGATGGTTTTGGCATTCCTTGAAGGAACTTAGTAACCTTGGCACAACATGGACAATCCTTCATGTAGTGATCGTCACCACAGATAAGGCAAGGGTAGCGGGGTTTGCATTTATCCCGATCGTCAACAGGAGTGGTTTTAGTTTTCTCTTCTTGATTATTATTTTTTCCCTCCTTATTCTTGCCTCTCCCCTTTTTAGATTTGTTTTTACCGGCTGGGGTAGATTGGAATTCATTTACCTCAGAAGTTTTGCCAGTGGGAGCGGTAGGAGATGGAGCATTTTGAACATTAGAAGAAACATATTTAGGGGTTGTGCTTGAAACAGAATGTGATTGGGCTTGGGTTGTACCAATCACACCGCCAGTTGCATGCGAGGTAGCTGGAGTAGTTGAAGTGCTAGAAGCATTAGGATGAGGTAACTCAGGTAGTAAATCATAAAGTGTGCCCATTTGTGAATAAACAAGATCAAGATATTGAGCACGACTTATAGCCTGTTCTTTCGTGACAACGCCACCCATGGAAATGTCTTTACCAATTTCATTCACAAATGATTTTGTAAACCATTCTACCAGTAACTGATCAGGGAGTTCAAGTTTAATGAGACGTCATCTCCTTCTCCACTCATGGATATGATCAGATATATGAGTGCCTTTAGTTTGTTTCAAGGAAGTCAAAATCTCAGTCCCGGTATCATAACAGATCGGTAATTGGTAATGCGTAAGGAAATCCATGGCTAGGGTATTAAAATTAGAGAAGAAACCTCATGGCAATTCGATATACCACTTCGCAGCATAACCGGTAAGGGTTCGTTGAAAAATACGTAAACGAATAGAATCATCCATCAATGAGTTGGATGAACACCATAGGTGAAAGGTCATAACGTGATTGTTTGGGTCCTCTCCCACTTTTCCATCAAATTTAGGAATGTCCGATGGAAGTTTGGATGGAATAACTGGCCATTGAGGAGAGTGATGAATAGGATCATTTAAAATCCTAGACAAATACGACAAATCCAAAGTAGCAAGAAAAGGTGACTGTCGATTCACCTGTGGGTACTGGTGGCTCTGGGGTGGAAGTCCTGTCAGAAAACCAGTAGGACCGTAAGCAGTCTGCCCATAATGGGAAGACCCAGGTAGATTCGATGGTGGTTGGAGAGGATAGTAACTCTCGGAATTGTAACCTTGAGTGGGGACATGAGTTTGAGCATTCGTGCCCCAAATAGGATTGGGTATACCTGGATATGGTTGGCCTATAGTAGGGATAGGCAACTGCTGCCCCTTAGTCGTTTGAGGAGGATTTTGTATCATCTGATTCCAATACTGGGCCAAAGAAGGAGGTATATTTTGCCCAAAAGGTGGGGTTGGTCCCCCTATCGTAGGTGGAGTTCCAACCGGAAATTGTGTCCCAATCGAAGGTTGTGTAGTAACTAGAATGTGTCTGGTAAGAGGAGGTTGAATTGTACCACCTTGTCCACCAACAGGAATCTGCAAGTTCAGTGTAATGGATGGGATAGTGCCACTAGGATTAGGATTACCAGTAGGAAATTGAGGGAGTGTCGGAATAAAACCGGAAATAAGGTGCCCAGAAAGAGGACCACTTGGAGAACCAGATGGGGTTTGCGGAGGTGTTGGAATAGAAGCATTCAACAAAGAATTCAACACATGGTATCTGGGTGGTAGTTTCGGAGTGACAGTGGGCGTTCCCTGCGTGTTAATAGGAGCAAGACTAGCTATAGTGAACTCGGTTGGGACATTCGTAGTGTTCGCAAGATGGGCCATTTCGACAGGGACAGTAAAGTGATAAGTGGTAGTCAAGGGTACTGTCTCTAAATTAGAGATTTCAAAAATCACAGGTGGATTAATTTCAGAAATCACAGGTGAACCAGGACTAAAAAGGGTCCTTCGAAAATCACCTGCAGACCAAAAAGGATCTTGGCCTTCTACACTAGGAAAAGGTCCAATGGGTGATCCAGAAGAGGTAACAACTAGATCTCCTGAAGAATTCAGTCGCATAAATAGTTTCTCAGAACCACAGTGAAGTCAAAATTCCTGTCAAGTGTTGGTAATTTGAAAATTTTCTAGAGACTCAATGCATTCCACTTGTGGCGTGGTGACGACTGGAACTTCACTCTGCCAAGGAGAGCCTCCAGGTGTGCTTGTGGGCAAGGGTTGAGAACCTTCCAGTTGCTCTAGAGATAAACCTTGGATTCTACGTGAACGATGTGGAGGAGCTATTGTAAATGAGAGACAAACTCTGCGAAGAAACTCCTATGGTCAACTTCAAGAAACAAACAACACATGCTAGTAAACAAAATCGAGGAAGCAATCACAAGGCAATCAAAACCTTCTAATTTTGAAGCCACTAGTTGGTGATGAAATACAACATCGCAACAACGAGACAAGAAGGGGCAGGGCTAGGGTGAAAAAGTTACGCTGGCAACCTGATTAACGGACTTACACCCTGGTGCAAGCTCCCACACATAATCGTGGGTGTACCCTCCAAGGAGCCTGAGTGAGTTTGCTCAACATCAATTCCAGGTACTGTGAAGACTTTCCCCTCCATAGTCACCTCAGGTAAGAACCTAGAGAGATAGGCCACTAAGGTCACCACCAACAAAAATAAAGCCCGGGGGAATAGTCGACAGTCTGATCCACACGCAAGGGTAGGTTATCTAGCCCGCAATCAACTCAAAAGGCTTCCACTCATCATTGTGGGTATACCTCTGAGTGATCCCTGTAATACGTGCAATCTCTACACTGATATCAACAAAGCAGGGTGAGTAACTCTGCCAATATCAATGCAACCTAGTGTTTGACCCTTGTGTGAGAAGGGCTTCCCAGGACAAGACATTGCAAATGGAATTTAACACTCCCTAACACAAGATGCTATTGTGTGTTTTATGATTTTGGGGAGTGTATCTCTCTTCCTACTCCAAAGTGCTAGCCTAACTAAATGTTGGTGTAAAAGAGCCCTAGAAAAGAGTTACTAGATAAATTTTATGATTACGCAGTGTTTCTAAGAGTTGTTGTTTACTCAAAGGAAACGGAAGTGAAACTTATGTTGTATGACTATAACCCAACAATGCAAGGATGAGAATGAAATATATCACTTTTCGTTCAATGAATCCTATGTATGGAAGAGAGAGAAAGTTATCTAGATCAACCTTGAACTACAATGCACAATCTCCTTTAAAATGCAAATGCAAACAATCACTTATCAAATGACAATTCTCTATTGTGTCTTTTTCAAATACTTCAACAATCTCAATATTTTGATTTTCAATGTTTTCTAAAGACAAAAATGATTTTTGAAAGAAAAACTTGTTGTTCGATTTTCAAAAAGGACTCACACTATGACAGTGAGAGTACAAAAAATCAAAACCCAAATGAAAAAGCAAATAACCCAATCCACTCTTTCAATGAAAGAAAAAATAAAGAGAAAACCA
Organism: Picea glauca; assembly: GCA_000966675.3. Lineage (NCBI taxonomy): Eukaryota > Viridiplantae > Streptophyta > Pinopsida > Pinales > Pinaceae > Picea > Picea glauca. The sequence continues at coordinate 515,539 of JZKD02S1838135.1, forward strand.
ATTTAGTCTTTTCAAATGAAAAAGAAAATGATCTTTCAAACCAATAAGCAAATGATAAAAACCAAGCACTTAACTTTCAACCAATCAATGGTTCTTAATTAATCAAACACACTCAGATTCTAAAAAACTGAGAGAATGGTTTTGCCAAGAAAAGCCAAGAAATGAAAGTCGAGCCAAAAATGACAAGAAAATCCTTAAAACCCTAAGACTGTTCATACATGTAAATGAAGACAAGAAGAACATCAATCATTGGTCCAAGAAACTCATATGAGGCAATCAAACTGATCTGGGTAGTTAAAAATGCCAAAACTCAAATTCAAACTTTTGAAAAATGATGTTTGCAGGAAGGCAATAATACACAGTGCGAGAATCACTGATTCTCATAGGTAACCCTTGAGCAAGGTGCAAGAATCTTGCACTGAAACCTAAAGGCAGAGTGTGAACTCTACCAGTTCTGGCAGGATGCAATGAAGTGCAGTGCGAGAATTCCTGAACATAATCAAAAATTTGAAAAATGAAGCAAAATGTAAAAAGGCTTCTGGACTCAGAGGGTCTATCAGGATATCTTGAAGACTCAAAGATGGATAGGACAAGAGAAAAATGAAACCAGAGCAAATGGCCACAGAAAAATATCAAAATCCATAAAGAAAATGGGATTTTTCCCTAGTGGAGTCGCCAATTTTTTTATTAGATAAATATGTAAGTGCGGACACAAACTGATCTCCTTAGATCCACTTGGATCTAGAACAAAGCAAGACAAAACATGACTCTTTCCCTAGATTTTGACCATTGAATTAAATAGAAGGCAAGAACACATGACGTACCTTATGATCGCTTCCTATGGTCTTTGTTTCTCCCACTTCACTCCAGTGCTCTCGTGCAGCCAAGACCAAGACAACACAAACCAACCAAAGTGAAGAAAGCACAATCTATTCAACAGTCAATCTATGTATATGATCAAGGAGTTATACAATAAAGTGGACTTAGCTTTATGGGAAAGGGACATATTATTGTATCATATTAAAGGAAAGTAAAGATTACAACCCGAGCCTTGATGTTGCAAACTTCCTTTCGATGGCCCTTGGCTCTGACACACACACTTTCTCACTTGCATGAAGAAGACAACCACCTTTGATAAACTTGCTGGAGTTTCTTAGCTATTGTAGCATCAGTCCTTCACACAATTCGTTCACTAATTCTCCAATGAATCTTGCTTAACCTTCTTTTCTTAACCTTTTCCATGAGAATTCCCTCAATATGTAGGAGAGAATGAATTAGTTACTTGGATAAGAATGATCCCAAAATATCAAGGCATCCAGTACTAGGATAACCACTCGAATTCCATCTCATCCTTCTAGAAGATTCCCTTCTAGAAGCATCGAGAATTCATCTTTTTCCTTGCTTTAGAAATAGTTTGCACCCTAGCAGTTCAACACAGTGTGAACTTCTCGCACCCTGGCTTAAGGCAGCCTACGAGAATCATGCATTCTCGCAGGCAAATATACTAGCAGCTTGTGAACAGTCCTCAAAAATGTGATTTCTGGAAAGAGATGTAGGTAACTTTTCTCAAGAGAAAGTTCTAATGAAGAGCCTGAGTACACCATCATCAATACATCATCATGATGACCAAAATCATGGGTAACAACCATTTCCTGTGTAATTATCATCCATTATGATAATGTTCATTTTTTTTTTTGAACCACTCTCTAAACCAATCTATGAATCCATTCTATCATCCACTATCATATATCTATCCAAACCTGCTAAGTGTTCTTATGAATCCATATCTATCCATACTTTCCAAGACTCTACTTACACAATTGTCCATAATGCTAACCCATTTATCACTATACTATCATGAAGTCTTCATTAATATATAAAACTATACTTTTGCTAACTGATTGCTTTGAATCTATCTTCTCAAACTCTGCAAGTTGCTTGAAGGATAGTTCTTTTGTCTGTCACAACTATCACATAGACTCTGCCTATCTAATATTCATATTACTTGGGAGTCTCTAAGTTGGATGGTTCATAACAATTCTTTCTCTGATGTGTATTCATAATAATCTTCATTGGTAGATTCATCATCATCTTCACTGGTAGATTCATTATCTCTATGAGTTCTAAATTCTTTCTTTCTATCTGTGGATTCATCTTTCACTATAATTCTTGAAGGTACAATATCTTGAACATGTTCCTTATTTACCTGTCCTTCCTTTCTTTCAGTTATTTTCCAAACCTTTATGTATTTATCATATTTCATTTTCTCTATAGAATTTTCTTCATCTCGTTTTATTGTCAATCTTGCGATCTCTGGTACCTGGTCTTTGTTCACCTATTCTTCATGTTTTCTTATACATACTTTCTTATATTTGATAATTAGTATTCTCTTTCATGGAAGTATCGATCATGCTTCTACAATCACTGGCTATGTGTCCATAGTTATGACATTTGTAACACTCAATGTTTGCAAGATACCAGATATATAAAATATGCGAAATAGAAATAAAATGCTAGAAATGGAAGAATAACAGTAAAATATCCAGCATAATCTTCACAATACACATAAATGATATAACAATAGCAATGGAAATAGCACTTTGATTCAGAAAGCAATGTTCATAGACCTCTTCTAGGGGGCAACCTCCAATTGAGCAACACTCTGTTACAATAATCTCTAAGCTAGGGTTCTCATACCCTTGACCCTTATTTATACTAAATATGTCTATTAAGAGAAGCATCTAAAGGAAGATCCTTATAAAATCTTCTATTAGGTTTTCTTACATCCACCTTATTCTATTTTATTGAAAGGCCTTATTAATATTGACCTTTATTACATCTGAATACATTGATCTACCTATGTGCAGGTTAGGACCTTAACATGTCCGCCCC
>JZKD02S1838135.1:522661-536108 GCA_000966675.3 Picea glauca
GTGAACTGAAAAGGGAGCGGGCAGGGTTAGAATTTTTTGCAGAAAAATGATATGGATGAATGTGATAAGGGAGAAGAGATGAATCTAATGGAATAGGTCTCAAATAATGGTGAAACAATTTCCAGACTTTTTTTTTTTTTACAGTTGCGGGGTTATACTTTTGTCTGAAGAATGTTGCAGTGTTGAAATCCCCAAATTCTGAACCAGAGAGAAATGTGTATTTACTTAGCAACCCAAACATATATGCGCGGAAATAAATCTCGCCGGTTTAATTTGTTTATGTTGATGTTGATGTTCCCCAAGGGTTAGGTATTCAAGGGTTCTACAAATAAGGGTTTTCCTTGTGCTATAGCTCTCTGATATATGTGCGGGGTCCAATATTAGTACTTGGCCCAATATCTTAGGGAACTAACTAAGGAGGATAGACCGTACCCTTAGCCATACTACCTGACTACCTAGGTACTAGAGAGTATCTTCCCGAGTGTTGTTCTCGGTGACACTATAGCAGTTCGGCAGCTGATAGGTTTATCTAAAGAGGTATTCAGGAAATCTAGGTTGATCCATACACAGGTGTTGTCTGATGTGCTACCACTCGAAGGGGTACCAACAGGGATTACAAGGGTGGCCAACAGATGTGTGCTTAAGAACCACTTGTATTTCCTGTGCGTATGAATCCCTCAACCACGGGTTTATGTGCATAACGACAAATCTCTGTGGCTTAAAGACACTGGAATACGTCTCTACCCTGAAAAAAAATAAAATACCCACAATTTTTGCCAAGGAAAGTGCTCTGATACCACTTGCAAGATACCAAATATATAAAATATGCGGAACATAAATAAAATGCTAGAAATTGAAAAATAACAGTAAAATATCCAGCATAATCTTCACAATACATAGAAATGATATAACAATAGCAATAGAAATAACACTTTGATTCAGAAAGCAATGTTCATAGGCCTCTTCAAGGGGGCAACCTCCAATCGAGCAACACACCGTTACAATAATATCCAAGCTAGGGTGCTCATACCCTCGACCCTTATTTATACTAAATATGTCTATTAAGAGAAGCATCTAGAGGAAGATCTTTATAGAAGTAGAAGCTTATATTAGGTATTCTTACATCCACCTTATTCTATTTCATTGAAAGGCCTTATTAATATTGACCTTTATTACATCTGAATACATTGATCTACCTATGTGTGGGTTAGGACCTTAACAATGTTACATGTGACCACATAGGCACAGTTTGCTTGAACATTTCTTTTATAATCCCTGCTGTTGTAGGAAAATATCCCTGCAGACAGGTAGATTGCCTCAAAGAGCTTCACCTTAAATCTAAGATAGAAAATTCTTAACGTGGACACTGACTTCCTTTCAAATATATACAAACTAACACATGAGAAGGAAGGAGAAAAAAAGTACCTCTTTATCGACGTTTGTCCCTGCACGCTTCGAGTTGAGCTCCAATCCTTTTCTCCTCACTGAGTCCCGTAGACAAACAAGATATGACCACTTCCTACTCTATTGATATTAGCTTGAAAATAAATCTATCTATCAATGATAAGTTCATGTAACATCAGACACAAACTAGAAAGAAACAGGCCAAGCATGTCATATTAATGAGAATAACGACAGCAATACTTACAATCGTAGATGCGAATGCGATGGCTTCATCAAGTCCTCTTTGTCTAACCCTTGCTCGAAAGATCCACAACCTAGATGAAAACAGCTTCACTGATCACTCTCCTTGGCTGACTGTGTGTTTCCTATGAGATCATAGGTTTCATGCTAGCAATTCTTCCCCCTTTTCACCATCATAGAGCTTGCTTATATAGGTTAAGAGGAGCTTAACCTCTTGAGTTATCTTTAGAACAAGTTGAGTGTTTTCACCCAATTCGTCACTTGGTGAGAAAATAAAGGGTGCTTACATGCCCAGTTGGGTCTTGCTGAGCATAACAACTGTAGAGGAAAGGGTTAGAAAAAGAACAACAAAACTATAAGAAAGAATTAAATTAAAACAAGCTAAAACTATGAGCATATGGATAAAGAAATAAAAACACAAAAAGACCAATATCACTAATGCTTTTAGGCTGATCAATTGATGAAATCAAAGCACAATGAAGGAAGGGGACTATGAGTCCCTTCTTTCTCCAATGGAAGGCTCTTGAGGCCCTCACAAACTTGCTCTACTTACAATAAGAAAATGAGAATGATGGTGAAAGAACTCCAAGCACATTCACTCAATGGAGAGGTGAATGGCTCAATGAAATGATGCTAATGTGTTATTGTCAAGGAGTGAGTCCTTAAAAMAATCTAAGCAGCATAACATTACATGAAATTCCTTGAGAAAATGATGTTTCTTCATGGMTTTTTATAGCATAGCATTGGGTGATTATGTAACTCCTTTGAGGTGTGAAAAGGGGCTCTTTAGGGCTCAATTAGGTCTTTGACCAGCCTACCATGCGGATTCAACTCAGATTTGATGGTCAAATCAGGTTAGGAGCTGGTCCATAAGTGGTTGGGAGGCCGACCAATTCAATAAATGCACCGTTTAGCAGGTGCGTGGGTTTTTTCACTAACAGTCGCGCATCGTGCGTGCATGCGCACATTGTACGTTCCTGTTCCGCGCATATGCGCGCCCACCCATCTTTTGTAAAGCACCCTTCAATTTTTGGTTACTTTGTATAGTTTTTTACCCTTTTGCAATGTTGTGAGATTAATCCAGTGCTATGAATGACTTCATTACTGTTTGATGAAATTTCAGTGATAACAGATGCCCCCTGATGGATGAGGTTAGGAGCAAACGTATAGTCGAAATCCATCAATGTTTCTTTTACTAAGAATGGTGTTGTAAGAGAGAGAAATAGTGAGACCGTTCAAAGCGATCCATTGGAGAAGAAAGGAACCGGTAGAAATCGACCTTCCATAAGGTGCGTAAAAATATACAACTGTGTACAAACGAGGCGGGCATGCCCCATGCTCATGTTATGTAACTCTGAAAAAATATGATGGAAGTGTTGGTGTAGATAACTACAATGCCCTCGAGGGTGGTAATAATAAAGGAAGAAGACAATTCTGCAAAGGAGTATACTCTGAACAATAGGCAATGATCGCGGTAATAAGCAGCGATGATGATGTGGGCATTGATGGCCCTACCAGGTTCAGAGGTCTTCGTAAAATGACAAAAAGAACTGCAATAGTCGCAAAGTAAGACCCACCATAACATGAGAAAGTGTTGGCGTCGAATGTGATGGGGGCCAACGACAGCAGGGAGCAATGGTGTTTCACCCTGTGTCATCCAAGATCCCTCATTAAATGGAGAATGAGAATCAAGATACTGTCGCCCTTCTGGAAAAAGTGTGTTGTTGTTGACAAAAGGGGGACGCGACTCCCAGAAGAAAAGGGCTTCATAGAATCTACTGAGGTGAGGAAGTGGCAGAGGTACATCGATGAAGTCAAAAAGTGGGGAGACTCAAGACTGCCCTTGGTTGGAGAGTATATGATATAATGAGTGTCCGCAACTGTGTGACAAGGTTGAGTGTCAGGGGGACGCCAAGACCGAGGAGAAGTTGTGCCAGAGGCGGGACAAGTTGAACAAATTTAGAGGGTAGAGGCAAGTGACCTGTGAAGTACTCTGAAGATATGGACGATGTCGGCAAGGGTAGATGAGAAGAAATGCTCCAACCAAGGGTGACATGGGTTGCGTGTGGCCAAAAAGGAATCAAGTCACCAACGGTGATGACAAAAGAAAATGTAATGACTAAAAATAAAGGCGTTTGTACAATAAATAATGAATAATTTGGGAAAAATGTACAAATACAGAAATGGGTGCCCCAGTGTGAAATGAGTGCCCCAGGGAGGGCAGAAATTTCTTGGGAAATAGATGAAGGGTGGGGGCCCCATTGGTGAGTTTCTGTATAAGGTAGGTGAAATGAATATAGGCTCACAGATGGGCAAACTAATGGTGGATGAAATGGAGGGTTCAGGATCCTGCGGAGGTGCAGGTAAAAAGAATAGAACCATAAAGAGATGATTTGGGAGTCCATATGGGAAGCTATCAAAATGAGGAGAAGGAGTATGTGGCTGATTCACGACATGATGAAAGACTATCGGGACTCCCATCCCTAAAGGGTAATGAAGAACAACATGAGTGTCAAAAAGTGTCAAAAGGTTCTATGAATGGGACAACTCATGTGGGTGAGAATGCTACCGGGATACAGTACCAATGATGCAAATGGAGGTGTGGGTACTGCAGAGCCGGGAATGAGGATCCTAAAGGCCAATATCAGTGGGTGTGACTGGAAATGTAAATGCAATACCACGGGAGAGACTACATGCCAGTGCTGAATATATACCTGAAGGGATGATGTTGATGACCAATGAGCAAATATCTACGCATAGAACAACCAAATACCCAAAGTGAACAATATATGAAGAGAATCAAAGATATGAGCATGTATTTGAAAAATGTGACAATGCGTGTGCATACCTGACCATGATATGAAAAAAGGCACCCCGGGGGCTCAGGATGAAAAGTCACCTAGGGACAGCTATGATGTAGGTGGCAGGACGCTGATCCCGTGGCTGAAGACGGTTTGAAAAATGGACACCTTGGGCTCCTGGAATGGTGAGTGGAAGTTTGGAAAAATGCCTATATATAGCTGTAGGGCCCACATTGCCACCTCATTTATACCTACTGCCACAGTGACTAGACAAGCATATTGCAGAGGACATTTGGAGTTTCAGGGAGTACGAGGTATCCGATCGACGTTGTGTGAGTCTCAAGTTAGTGTTCTGATCATCCTGCATAGAAATAGGCTTTCAATTTTTGGGCAAGGTAGGTACGGGGGGCCGTACAGGGGGTTTGAGGTGATTTTTTATAGGATGTGGGCCCACATACACGGGTGATTCGGTCGAAGGTGTGCATACGTGCACGCCTATACACCGATTACACGTGCATGGGTGAGCGAGAGAGAGAATTTAATGCACGCCTGTGAGCTGAACAGGCGCGCATAAGTGCACGCCTGTGGGTTGGACAGGAATGCACTTGTGCACGCCTGTATATTGAACAGGCGCGCCTGTATAGTGAAGCGCGCCTGTGAAGTGAACAGGTGCACATGTATAGTGAAGCGCGCCTGTGAAGTGAACAGGTGCGCATAGATGCACGTATGTATAGTGAACAGGCGCGCATGTATGCGTGCCTGTGGGTGAAAAAATCGTGCCTGTGAGGCAAGTTTTTAAGGGTAGAAAATGAGTCTGTTTGATGCATTTGATGGGTTGCATAAGCTGATATAGGACTCTGTGTGGTGTGCATGTGGCTAGTAGTGACTATGGCTATTCGTTGGCATGAGTGAGACTGGTCACAGTTGCGAGATGTTGTGGCCAATGTAGGGCCAGAGGTGCGAGCGACTTTAGCAACCTGTGGGTTGCTAAATTTTTTTGAGTTCCCGTTGATACGGGCACATAAGTACTTACTACAGTTCCTGCTCCAGATGTGGAGTCCGGAGTTGCAGTGCTTCCTCATGCGAGGAGAGCAGATCCCCTTCACTGCGGTGGAGGATGTGTATTTTTTGACTGGGCTCCCCTTCCGGGGAACGCCTCTGCTGGCAGAGACTGTGCTGCCGAGGGATACACCCCTTGCTATGATCGTCGAGTGATATTGCTCAGGCGAGAACATCATGTCCGGGACTGTAGTGAGTGTTACTGCTATAGAATCCCTAGCGCATCGTTGCATAGCGACGATGATTGTGCACGTGTATGGGTCACTTGCGACCCAACGGATTAGTGGTGGCTAGCTGCTGGTGCTGGAGAGGGTGGTGGTGGGCCGTGAGCGGTTCGCATGGGGGTTGATGCTACATGCGCGGATGATCGCGCAGTTGGATCAATGTCGATCCACAGGTACAGGAGAGTTCGCGTTTGGTTCTATCCTGGTAGCCTAGTTTTTGGAAAGGGTGTTGATGCTACGCCTGAGGGTTCTACTAGAGGCGCCTGGGGAACGAGAGCCACGATTGAGGTGATGGTCTGCAGTTTTGGTTCGCCACAGTGGTGGCAAAGGTGGGAATTATTTTTCGGAGCAGGCAGTGCAGATATGGCGACAGATGCCACAGGTGATACTGTAGTACCCCTATGCTGGGGTTGACTTTCGGGGAGACCCAGACATGGTGCTGCCTCCTGGGGAGGCTTTTGACCATCGAGGTATGTTGAGTATTGTGTATGTTTTTTATTTATGTTATCATTTGAGATATCAGTTCCTATGTATGTGATATAGATGCTGATACGATCTTTTGTTTGTTGTTTTGTGCATGTGCAGATGTGGCACCTCGCGAGCACGAGGTGGAGTTGCAGAGAGTGTCGGTTCAGCGAGAGCCGGAGAGACTGCCGCATGGAGAGAGACATCAGTGGGATGAGGCCGTGGGGTAACCAGCAGAGCCCGAGAGGGCAGCGAGGAGGCGCCGGTTCGATGACCCTGGTGCGGGGCCATCACACACTCCTCCGGCGGCGGTCGGAGTTGATTTTGATGATATACACCGTCATCTGGAGATGGTGTTATAGGACGTGCTTGAGGGCATGTGGATACACATCCAGGATGAAGGATTCCTAGAGTAGTGTATAGGAGTACCGCCACCATGGCAGTCTATAGTGCGACGAGCAGCTATGCTTGCCGCCATGACTAGTGGATGCCTGCCGCCAGGGCAAGAGGGTCCTGTGGGTGTTCCACCACCACCACCTGGGGCAGGTGGGGGTGGGCCACCACCTCCTCCTGAGGGAGGAGTAGGTGGGGGTGCGATAAAGGAACCCTGATGTATGATGTATACCTTTTTTGATTTTATATAGGCTGGTGAGCCGATTTTTTGTACCGAGGTGTGGCACTGGCCTGTGGGCATATGTATTTTTGTATGTAAACATTCGGATGGCCTAATGGGCCTATATATATATATGAGTATACATATTTTGAGATCATGATGTTGTCTACATGTGTGTTTCTTTTGATGATGATGATGTCTATTCTATGTATATGATGTGACAGGATGTATGAGATATTTTATGTATGTGTAGCTTGATGTGATATATGCCAATCTAATACTATGTTAGCTATTTCATCTGTTGTTTGATTCAATTGTCTAGGAATATGTGTAAATGTAATGGAATCAAAATGTTGAGATAACAGTCTAACCTGCAGGTATTTGCGAAAGAGGCACGGATCGTGTACACGGTAAACATTGTTGAGCTGAAGAACGATGAGTTGAGAGTCAAGGAAAATGCTAAGGCGGCGAATATGATGATGCTGGGTGTCGGTCAGGAGGCGAATGACCACAGTGTATTCGGCTTGGTTGTTGGTTGTTGGTCCCAAACATATATCGCTTGAATGTAGCATTTCATGTGAGGGTGTGTAGAGAGCCCAAGTAGCCGAAGCGAGATTTTGTGTCCAACGGCTGGTGCCGTCAGCATAACCAATGTGGTAAGTTGGTGGAGGGAGCATCTGTCAATAGCACAAATGATAGTTTAGACGAGAGGGTAGGAGAAAAAATATTTAAAAAATGCTAGAAAAGAAAATAACCTAAAGTAGCTTGACTATGTTTAAGCATAAAATTTCTTGAGATACAACCCATTGACGGGTTCTTTGAGGGAGAGGCCTTCAGGGGAGGCCAGGATGTATGCGCCTTTGGTGAGGCAATGTTGGATAATGTAAGGGCCATGCCAAAGTGATTTGAACTTGCCATGGCGAAAGGTATCATGGGCGATATCATAGGCCAGGACGAGGTCGCCTTTGCGAAATGATCGAAGGTTGATATGGCGATCAAAGGTAGCCTTGGATCGTTTTTTAGCTGCCTCATTGTTCTGTAAATAAGATCGACGATCTTCATCCAGAGACTCCAAGTTCAGCAAGTGCTTCTCCATTGGAGCAGTGTCAGGTAAAAGATCAATTGCAGTGCGTAGGGTGGGAATTTCGCACTCGATGGGAAGAGTTGCCTCGACCCCATGGACTAAATGAAATGGCGTGAAACCTGTAGCGGTTTTTACTGTCATTCGATAAGCCCATAGTGTGGAAAATAACATATAATGCCAATTTGTTTTATGATTATTAGCCATGCGCTGTAACATGTTCTTGAGGACTTTGTTTACTGCCTCGACCTGTCCATTTGACTGAGGGTAATATGGTGAGGAAAAATCATGAGAGAAGCCTAACCGAGATGAGAGTTCGACGAAGATCTCATTCTCGAAGTGTTTCCCATGGTCGGAAACAAGTTGGAGTGGTACGCCAAAACGAGAGATGATGTGGTTAAAGAAAAAATGCACTGAAATGTCAGCGGTGTTGTTGAAAGTGGGCATAGCTTCGACCCATTTGGTGAAGTAATCAACGGAGACAACAATGTATTTGTGACCATTGGTGGAGGGGGGATTACAAGTCATAAAGTCAATGCCCCATTTATAAAAAGGGCCCGCAGTAATGACAGGATGAAGAAGAACAGGGGGGGCTCGGGCTTTGTTGGCATAGAGTTGACATTGCTCACATCTTTTCACGGCATGAATGCAATCGTGAAACAAGGTAGGCCAAAAGTAACCAGCTCGGATAATCTTATGAGCCGTGGATATACCCGAAAGATGGCCCCCGCATGCACCGTTGTGGCAGTCATTTAAGACTCTGTCGGCTTCGTCAATAGTTAGGCAGCGACGAAGGATGGTGTCGACGCCCCTCCGGTATAGGATGTCTCCGATGAGAAGATAGCGGGGGGTATGATGGTGTATGCGCCGAAGATCATCTCATGATAAGTGGTTACCGAACTTTTGATTTCGTAGGTAGACGAGAATATCGCCATACCAAGGATCATCGGAAGCGATGTAAAAGAGATGTTCGTTAGCAAAGTCAGTTTTGACGGGGGCATTGAGTGTGTCAGAGGGGAGGGCCGTGACAAGTTCGACGAGAACGAGGGCCTTCTTATTATTAGGGGTTGAAAACTCAAGGTCTTACTCCTGAAGGATAACGATCCAATGAGTGAATTTTCCATTAACTTGACGTCGGCTGAGCAAATATTGCATAGGGTTGGAATCGGTGACGACCTTGGTGGTGTGAAGCAGAATGTAATGAAGAAGTTTCTGGACTGCGAGGACAACTGCAAGAGCAATTTTCTCTTCATGTTTATACTTCAATGGTGGTCCTAAGAGGTTCTTACTAACGTAGTAAATGACGTGTTCATGATTGTCATCTCCGAGCTGGACGAGGACACCGGCTACTGATACAGCTGATGCTGATATGTAGAGGGTGTAGTTGCAATTATAGTCAGTCGCACTAATCAAAGGTGCATTTGAAAGCGTTGTTTTAGGATCGTCAAATGACTGTTGGGCATAGTCGTCCCAATGAAAAGGGATGTCGTGACGTAGTAAGCAAAGGAAACCATGTGCGCGGATGGCATAATCAGGAACAAAGAGTCTAAGAAAGTTAGCTTTGCCCTGTAGACTCTGAAGTTGTTGTAAATTCCGAGGAGGTAGAATTTCAGTGATGGATTTGACTTTAAAGGGGTCTACGGTAATACCGCTTTGGGAAATGATAAAACCGAGGAGGTGTCCTGCGGTGACACAGAACACACACTTGAGAGGGTTCAAGCGGATGTTGTACTGATGACACCGTTGAAAGATGATTCGTAAATCATAGAGGTGCTGGGTGCGTTTTTTAGATCGAGCTGTGAGGTCATCCAAGTAGGCGAGAATGATTTTAGCCAGATCGTGAAAGATGTATTTCATGGACCGCTGGAAAGTTGCGTTGGCATATTTTAGGCCGAAGGGCATGACACGATATGCAAAAGTACCCCACGGGGTAATGAATGCAGTTTTGTACTGATCAGCTGGGTGGATTTGAATTTGGTTATAGCCAGAGAATCTATCCATAAAGGAGAGAGCCTCGTGGTCGGCGCAGTCATCAATAATTTGATCGATGAAGGGCGTTGGGAAGTTGTCTTTGGGACATGCGTTATTGAGATCATGAAAGTTAGTGCAAACGTGGATAGTGCCCTGTTTCTTGTCGACAGGTACAGGGTTGGAAACCCATGAAGTGTAAGCGATGGGGTAAATAAACCCGACCATACGTAATTTGTCAATTTCAGCTTTGATAGCCACGGCCTTGGACGGGTGTAGCGGTCGTTGTTTCTGGCGAACTGGTGTGATGTTCGGCTAGGTGTCGATGCGATGTTTGACAATAGATGGGTCAAGGCCAGGCATTTATGTGTATGACCAGGCGAAAATATCCTGATATTATTGGAAGAGGGATTTATATGCGGCGATTTCCTGAGGAGTGGAAGTAGCTCCAATGTTGATTTCTTCGACAATGCCCTGTTTAATGGAAATGTCGATTTTGATGGTGGGGGAAATGTTGGCCAGATTACCTTCTTCAAAAGTGTCAGGTGCCGGAATGGGATTGTTGAACCAATCGATAGGCCCGAATGGGAGAAAATATTTGGTTTCGACCGTGTAAATGGGGTTTTGGCTAGGAGGCATGAGGGCTTCCTGTGGAAGGAAGAGTGCACGATGATGTAGTGCATCCCAAGGAGAGTCTGGGCAGTGTACCTCTTTCAGTATTTCCTTGTCGTATTGGAAACGACGAGAATATAAGGGGTCGTGAGGAGTGACCTCCATGATGGAGTGGTTGCCCCCTGTTGGAGAAGCAGAGGGAGCAACGTTGGGCGAGGGGGAGGGTTCACTCGACATGAACCATATGTTGAAGTATGGAGGGGTACCCGTGGTGGTTGGATGGAGAGTGTCCATAGGGGAATGATCAGGAGAGTTGGGGGGGTTACGAGGTAAATCCTCAGAGATGTCATTTAAGAACCATGGAGGTGTTGGGAGTGCCTCAGGCTCTGGAGAAATGACATGAAGATCCTCGAGTGACAACGTAATGTCAATTACCGTCGTTGCGAGTTGGTGACGTAGGGTTAATTGACGTTGCCTATATGCGAGTATCATAGGACATTGGTATGTAAAATGAGCCAATGAATCACAGAGAGAACAAGGGCATCTCAAACGTTCATTGACTGATGTGGTGACATAATGAATGTCAGTGATAGTTGAAGAGGACGTAGTAGGGTGTGGGTTGTTCTGAAAGTTCTGGCATACAGCAGCTAACATCTACCAAAAATGTGGTAGTGCTGGGCAATGATGGGTGCAATGGACATACTCGGAATAGATAGCACACGCGAATTTGGTCCTCAACCCTTTACTACTGGAAGGTTGGGTGGTAGTAGGACTAGTAGTAGTAATGGGTGTTGTGGGAGTTTGAGTGAGTGGAATCAAATTCCGTAATTCCGGTAGTGATGGGAAGTTGTTGGTTTGGTGACCCTCTTTCTCACATAGTGCACAAGGTGGTGGGATGCATGGAGGAAGTAGAGTTGTGGGCTCCTTATTCTTTCTCCTGCCCCCAGCTAGAGCAGGGGGGGTAGGGAGTATGGGGGTAGTGGGGGTGAGGACGGGAATCATCATGGGGAAGCCTTCCTGTGGAGGAAGGGATGGGCAGGGGACCATCTCAGGTGGATGTAAATACCACACTGGGATTGCTAACACCATATTAGATAGTGTGAGTGTTGCGGCTACCTGGAAAGCTTCTATACCGGGTGGAGGGTAAAAGAAGGGAATTTGAGTGAGGGGTTGGGAAACTGTCTCTCGAATAAGACTATGCCCCTGGGGGGATGTGGATTCGTGGACGGTTGGGTCCAACAAGTGCGTAGGAGGCTCTGGCTGGAGTGGTTCTGCGACTATTGAGACGTCAGGAATGACTAAAACCTCTTGAGGAGGAAGAACATCCTCCATGTGAGTTCCGTTAGATGAGATGACGCATACTTGATTAGGGGGAAGGAGTGGTGGTGCTCCATGGTATGTCCCTAATAAGGATGGATCTTTGAAAATCCCAAGACCCATCTCTACGAGTGGGTAGTTGTCCCAGTTTGTGTGAATGAGGGGAAGAATGTTATTGAGATTGGCAGATGGGTTAGGCTCATAATGTGAGACTTGGTCGATGGTCATAATCTTCCCATTGTGGGGGAACATGATTGTCTGAAAGACGGAAGATGCCACTGCCTTCATAGCATACATGTAGCTACGTTCGAACAAGATATTGTAATCGAGCGGAGCGTCAATAACTTTTATGTTAATGAGAATAGTTTTTCCCCCAAGCTCCACGGGGACATTCTGGAAGAGCCCTTCAGGAGATGATGGTCGTTCGTCATATGCTCATAATGTGATGGTAGAGGGTATGATTTCCAGGGAACTAAGCTTCTGCCATACCGTTTTGGACATGATGCATGTAGATGCCCCCTCATCGATGATACACCGATGGATGGTGATGTTCCATATTTTTACTGGTATTTGAATAGCGACCAGGGTGGGAAGACGAGGTTTGTTGTTGTCGAGATCAAAGGTGATGAGTCAAGTATCAGCAGGGTCAACTGCCCCTAAGGCGGAAAGTAGAGATTTCCGTTGTGTAGGACAAGTCTGGAGGACTTCTAAGATTGACATGGCAGCTGGGGATTGCGCTAAGTCATCTACTAGGCTGTAGTTATGAGCGGCCCTAGCTTGTGGGTTGCGGACATTCCTACGCAAGGGGATGTGAGTTATGCAAAGTGGTGGTTCGGCGGAAGGGCGAGGGATCACCAACGGGGGTCCCGTCGGTGTAGGGTTTGTCTCGGGAGAGATAGGGGTAGACTCAGCTGGTGTCTGATACTGACGATTGTGTGTTTGCAGAAGAATTTCTTCCTCACTGGTGAGGAGAATTGTTTGCTTTGCTGGATTGTTAGGGTTATGGTATTGACCCACCTGAGGTGGGGGATGCTGCCTGTCCTGTTGGGTGTTTATCACCCCTTGATGTGGGATAGGATTTTGTAGCATGGAGGGAGGGGGTTGTTGAACATACTTTTTTGGTGCCTGTTGAGGGACAGTTTGTGCAGGGGTATGGGGAAGACTCCCTAAGTCTTTCAACCTTTTGAAATCAGCTATCTGGGGGCAATGGTGAGTGTAATGCCCGAACTCGCCACACAGAGCACAAGGATGGATGGTTTTAACATTATTTCACCCTGGGCATTTGTTGTTATTGCCCCCTTGGGGGTTTTGGTTTCCTTGGTTCGGGTTGCCCCCAGTGGGTTGGTGTTGTGGGGGTTGATTCCCGCCTTGACCAGAATTGTTATAATTCTTGTTCCGTCCTTTCTTATTGGCATTGTTCGAAGGATGAGTTGGGTTGGCGGTGTTCAACTGTTCAAAATTTTAGTATTGTTGAGCAGCAGAGGGTTGAACAAAATTTACCCCCGCATGAGGATGTGGGGGAGCCATGGGTTGTGGGGGACCAGGAAATGGGAAGTATGGATTTTGTGGTGGTACATATCCATAAGGTACATAGGAAGGATGTGTGCTCTCACCAGTACTATAAGCTGACGTTGAGGGAGTACCACTATTTGTGGTAACAGGT